>OX376697.1:40910414-41311893 GCA_947389925.1 Coelopa pilipes | reverse complement strand
GGGGGGTGGGGGGGGCGCCGGTCCCGAGCAGTAAAAGCGAGCGGGATCCATTTTCGAAATTGAATCCGAGCCACGTCGCACGGAGCTCTCGGCGGCGTCTCGTAAACGTGAACGTAAATTTCGCCGTAACGAGCGAGACGGAAGCGCCGGGATGGGCGTGGGAGGGAGGGAAAGATGGAGGGAGAGAGAGAGGGAGAGAGAGAGGAGATGAACGTAAACAAAGTGTCGTCCGATTGTGGACGACGTCGAGACCTCCGTCATCGTCGCCGGCGTCGGCTGCGAAAGCGACAGCGACAGATGTCGAGACAGTGGCAGCGGCAGCAGCAACAACAACAAAAGCAACCACAACAACAGCAATAGAGAATAATTTCAACAACAACAACACACTTAGAGGATTTACCAAGAACTGATTCCCAGAAGCAGAGCGCAAAATTCCCGTGATTCGGAATGGGACGAAAAACAGAAAACAGAAAACAGAATTTCCTGAAATTCTGCGACAGGTGAGCTGCATTTTTTTAATCATGTTTTTTCCTATTTAGGTTTTCTTGTCAGCTCCCAGAAGCGCCCTAATCTCTAGATTTCCCCAGCCTCGCGAGGAGTTAATTTTGAAATTTTACTTTTCCAGTGTGAAAGGAAAAACCGAGATTCGCGGAAAAGAATCCGAGCTCCTGGCACGAGTCCCCGGGGCGGCGCGAGCGTGGTCGGCATGTGCGAGCAGGTGGCAACGCCGTGCCGCGCCGCGCCGCGAGGAGGCCTCCGTTCGCCGCGGGTGGGTTTTTTTTGCCACGGTCGTCCTTCAGTTGGGTCATCGCTGCGATTCGCCCTCTCGGCCGATCACTCATTTGCTCTCACTCTCATCTCTCTCTCCCCCTCTCTCTCTCCCTCTCCCTCTCCCTCTCTCTCTCTCCCTTTCCCTCTCTCTCTCTCCCTCTCTCACTCACTCCAATTCCCTCTAGGTCTCCTGCTCCCAGTTCCCTCGCTCACTTCGCCGCCTGCGTCGCCTCCTTTCTCTGCTCATCTAACGACATTTTAATCTGTCGCATGCACCTGGGCCAAGGTGGGCAACGACGACAAAAACAACAACAAAAACGGCAACAACAAAAATTACAAGAACAACATCTACTGCAACAACCACAGCTGCCGTGGAGAAGACGAAAAGAAGAAACCGGACGACGACGTCGACGACGACGACGGAGCAGAAGACAAGGAGAAGAAGAAGAAGAAGAGGCAGAAGACAGCCATGCGATGTTGCAGTCAATGTGAGTGTGTGACTGTATTGCTGTTGTTGTTGTAAATAATGTTGTTTCGTCTCTCGTGGCCGTCCGAGCCACGTTAATTAAAGTGCTCCAAACAGGACCCGATTTAACGTCATGCAGACGAGGGCGAAGAGCAAGCGGAGATGAACACGAGGACGAGGAAGACGGAGAAGATGAAGGAGGGGGTGGGGTGGAACAAAGACAAGGGGAAGAAGAGCAACAGCAACAGCAACAGCAACCGAGGACGTCCACGAGCAGCTCGAAGACTGCGCTGGCGATGGAACCGAAAGAACTTTTGCCCAATTCGGGGGAAACAAAAGCAATAGCGAGGTGTTTATTCATTCATAGAAATCCCCCCTCCCCCCTCCCCCCCTCCCCCTGCCATCATTCGCTCTCCCTTGCACGCGATGGCGATGGCGAAATCCGAACGAAACGACTTCCGTCGCCATCGCGAGATCCCCCGACCTGCCCCCGGCTCCCGATCTATTTTCGCCGCGGTTCGCGAACCCCGACCCCTCGGCCGGTCGCGCGCCCCGGCCGCCGACCCCTCCCGCGGCGAGCCGGCAATAAATTCGATCCCGCTTGATTTTATTGGCAATCTCGCGATACCGTTGGCAGCGTTCGTGTCGCGCCGGTGTCGTCGTGTGTGCGGCGCCCGGCCCTAACGTCATTTGGCCTGATTGTAAAACGGCACGAAGCGCGCTTCCGTCGTCCTCGCCGTCCTCGGCCTCGTTCGCCATCAATAAAACTTCACTTGTTCGCATTTCGTGCCCGATTCCGATTGCGATTCCGACTGCGACTGCGACTGGGACTGCGATTCGGTTTCCAATTCGAGACCGAGACCGATTGCGATTGCGATTCCGGGTCCCGCCGGTCGCGCTCAATCGCTCGGTAATCACTCATTTGCTCATTTATTCATTTGCCCGATCCCTCGTCGACGCGCTCGACCCGCTAATTCGGCGTCGTCCGTCCCCAATCGAATCGCCTTCGCCCATTTCGAAGCGCTCTCGGCCACACCGATGGCTGCTCCTGCCGAGCAGTAGAATCCACTCCCGGGAATTCATTCGCCGGTTCATCGCCCATTCATCGCCCATTCATCGCCCATTCACTCCCATCGTTTGGGTCACTGCCGTCCCGTCATCGCCCGTTGTTCGGCGTGTTTGGTGGAATTGAGTTCTCTCAGCCTCCCCGACCGGCGACTTTGTCGACTCCGTTCATTCGTTTACTCGCCCTTAATGGATTAGTTGTGGTCCGATCGGCTCTTGATTCATTCGGCCAGCTGTGGAGCGGCCCGGGTCCAGTCGTTCATCCGGCATTCGCCGACGGATTCATTTCGCATTCGCCGCCCTCGCCTCGCGTTCACTTCACGGAGTTTGCCCGACTACTAATCGATTCTCTCATTCGCTGCGCATTCATCCGGTGATCTATTTATTGATTCGCTCCCTCTCTCTCCCTCTCCCCTACCCCTTCCGCCCTGGGACGGCTGCACTCAGGACGTCACGCGACTGAGCCGGAGCTGGAGCCGGAGCCGCAGTCGGGTTTTTTAACCTTCGCCCGATTTTGCGTCTCGTCCAGCTCGCCTGTGTGAGTCAGTGTCCGTGTGGCTGTGTGTGTGCATGGTCGATTGCACCGATATTGCGAAAATGGAATAATCGAATAGAATTGAGTTTGCTTGGGCGAAAATAAGGGAAGTTCAGTCGAGCGAGTGGGAGAAACTTAAACAAAATTCAGACGGACGAAGGAGCAGCTTCAGACCCAATAATAACGGATGATGCCTGTGTGTGTGTGTGTGTGTTCTAAAGCGATGTGTGAGTGTGTTGGTCCGTCCTGCTCACTGTCGGTGTGTTTGTTTTTATGGCTCTGCTCGCGTCTCCTGCTCGCCAACGAGGTGTCGGCTGTCAGCGAATGTTAAGCAGAAGCAGAAGCAGCAACATCAACAGCAGCAGAAACGACAACGGCAACGGCAACAACAAGAACCACGTCGTCACAAAAAACAACAACAACATCGTCTGACAATTTGTCACGCGAGCGTCTTGCGCTGAATCCAACAGAAGAAAACCAGAAGAAAAAAACTCCAATGCCTGTCATTGCAATAAAAACAACAACAACAAGATTACCCAGCAATAGCAACAACGATGACATATTAATAATTGTAATTACAATAACATCGATGAGCAACAACAACAACAACGAAAACGACATCAGCATAGACATCAACCACAACAACAACGACGGCGAGCACGTTTTTGCTTACGTTTTCCCGCCATGTGGCTGCATGCGTGTGTTTGTGTGTGTGAGTGACTGTGTGTTTGTGTCCATCTGTCACTCACACGTACGCTCATGGATTTGTGTGTGTGTGTGTGATTTCTTATTCAGCGGACTCGGCGAATATTCATAAATTATTGTTCGCATTCGAAAGACAGAAAACAAACGATCGCTAAGGAGTCGTCTATCAACAACAAATACTGCATTCAATTGCATTAACAAAAACAAAAAAAAAAAACATCAAAAAAATAAGAACAAGATTTGCAACATTTATAAGAACGACGACAACAACATCGAAAACAACATCGACCACGATTCATCGCTTTGAAAACCAATCCCGATTTTAGTTTTCTTTTTTCTAGAGTTTTCGAACTTTGGTCAACATTTTTTGTGTCGCCAAACGCAGAGAAATCCGAGACCCGGAACAGAAGGACGGCCGACAAGAAGGACGGACGGAAGGCGTTTCTCAAAGCAAATACCTGGAGCCCTTCAAGAAACAGTGTTGGAAACGTCTCAATCAACACGTGAGCAGCCAGAGGAAAATCATTTATTACGACTGGGAATCCATAAATCCAAAGAAGCCCAGTTCTAACGTCTGGAAATTCGTAAACCAAATATTTGGCCAATTATTTGCCGTTATTGCCATTGGCTAATTGCCTTAGCACATTTGCCACCTAGCTGTTTGCCAGTTGGCAACTTAGCTCTCTGCCGTCCAGTAAAACACCGTTTTATCTCCGTCGCACGCCGGATAATTTTTGGTCAAATATTTGGGAACATCTGAAGCCCCATTGTCCGACTATTTGGCGACGACACCTGCAGGCGTCTCGTTCGTATCGAGCGTCTCGCCGTTTCACGGCCGTCGGACGACTCGAACCCACTCGAAGCCACTCGAAGCCACGCGACCCGTCCTGAGCTCACGGTACTCGGGCGGCGGTAGGCGTTTGCCTTGTCGGCCTCCGGTCCTACTGCACTGGCCTTATCAGGGCTGGGCCCGCGGCGCGATTACGCAAGTGCATCTCGTGATCGCGATTATCTCGCGGTTGCGACACCCGCGTCCGGCAAAGTCAAGGCAATTCATCAACCTCAGACTCGTCTGCTCGTTGACGTTTCAGTTTCCCCGAGTCAGCGCCGATCCTCCTGTACTTCCATAAATCTCGGAGTCCACACGTCGGCCACGTGCAGCCGACACGGCCTGCGTCCGTCCGGCCCCGCGATCTCCGCACTTCAGACGCGGGCCGGCGTCGACACCGTCTCGTGACTCGCGGACTCGCCGGCCCCAGGGCGGACCGCGGAAGTCGATGCGATTTCGGGCCGTTGGCGCCGGCGAGAGCGAGAGCCAGCCAGCGGCCTTGAGAGCCGACGGCGCCGTGGTCGAGAAGCCGAGCCCAGCCATTGACGCGTTCTTCCACTTCCACTTCCACAGCCGAAAACGAGACGGGCGGCCGAAAGACGGGCGATCGCCCAGAGACAGCCAGGCCGACGGACGGCCAGCAGAATCGTGGGACGGACGGACAGTTGTTAACCAGTTGAGATGCTAATCGGGCCGCGCTTTTAACGGCCGTTCAATTAACAGCCCGATCCGCCTGTTTACACGCCGTGATTGGAATATTTTCCCCACAACCGACCCCAGCCTCGCCCCCACCCAGGGCGGCTGCCGGGGGCTACGTGCGAACCGACCCGCTCCTGGTCCCTGGTCCCTGGCCCCAGGAATGCCGCCGGCCGACTCGCGACCCGCGACCCGCGACTCAACCTACGACAACACGCAGCTGGTCGCAGGCCGACCGCCGGACCCTCGCTGGCCCTGCGACCGGTTCGACCCGACTCGATTGGATTCGACTCGACTGGATTTGCTTGGGTCGATCGGCGGGCAGATCAAACGGGACCCGGCTCACGCCACGGCTTCAGCTCGAGCCACGATCGACAGGTGGCCGCGAGTCCGACGCCGTGCGACGTAAACAAAAACAAGCGAGATTCGTAAACAAAGAAAACTGCGCCGTCTCCTGGGCCCTTGGCGCGAGTTGGTTGACGGTTCTGACGTTCAGCAATCGACGAACGGCGGAGGGCTGCGAAGTCGAAGTCGTTCCGAGGTATCCCCTTGTCTGTCCGTCCGTCCATCTGTGCGCCTTTCTGTCGATCCGTCGCTCCGCCTACGGGTCGCGGTCGACGGCGTCACCTCGAACCCCATCCGAAGGTCGACGCTTTTCCCAGCGGGTCGTCGCTCGAGGGTCTGGTGCTCCCATTCGCGCCCTCTCGCTCCCGCCCTTCCTCTCGCTCGTCCCCTCGCTCTCTCACTCGCCTGCGACGGCGGCCCATTTACATGAGCCATCAGTGCCAACAAATGAAGCGATAAAAATGCGAAGTGAACAGCAGTAAAGCAGGGCAAACGCAACTTTGAAGCACTGTCGTCGGCCCCCCTGGGTCGCCCCGCGACGAGGGGCCGGGGTCTGAGTCCGGGTCTGGGTCTCGGCCCGGATCTGGTTGCGGCCTGCATCGAGCGATCGGGAGAAGACACTCGCAGTTCGGCTGAGGTGGAAATCGACTGGGGCTGGGACGTGCGGAGGCGAGGGAGCAGGGGGGTTGGTGATCGAGGGGCGCCCGAGGGAAGGGCATGGTATTGAAATTTAAACGAGAGCCACTCGCGCGACCCGGCCATCGAGACGGGTCGAGCTGGAGGCGCCGAAGCCGTCGAGACCGCACCCGGCGGTTGGGGCCAAGGCGAGGGCGAAGTCAGGGGACGGCGGACGGACAGACATCGGAATGGACAAGCACAAACACACACAGATGCACAACTGGACGCACGGCCACGAGCCGTGGACGGGAGCAGGAGAGGCGACGAGGGAGGAAGAGGAGGGAGCTGTAATGAGGAGCTATCGTCCTAAGCTGGCTGCGAGCCGAGGATCCGAGACGAGGAGGATCGCAGTGGGAGCGCGAGAGAGAAGGACCACGACCGAGAAGGAGAGGGCGAGAGGGAGCGGGAGCGAGAGGGAGCTGGAGCTGGAGCTGGTGCTGGAGCTGGATGCAGCCACTAATGCAGAAGCATAAATTTCGAAATTTATGTTAAAAATAGAGACCGGCGAGCTCTCAGCCGGCACCGCAGGACACCAGGCGAGGACGCCGCCGTCCCAGGCTCCAGCTCCGAGCTCCGAGCTGCGCACGTTCGCGTCGCCCCCCGACCGGCCCGCTGGCCCGCTGGGGCGTCTAAAAATAGCCGAGAGGAGTCGTTAATAAGAAGCTTAATTTAAGATTTTTCGTTTTGCTCCTTCTCCTTTTTGCCCTGCTCATGTTGTTCTCATTGCCATTGTTGTTGTTTTTCGTTCACCTTTTTGTGATGCTCGTTGTTGTGTTGTTGCTGTGTTGTTGTTGTGCTGTTGTTCTCATCTCGGTCGATGGAACAGCGATTTGTTTATATTTAGTTTCCACCATCGAATGTCCTTGAGAACGAGATCGGCTGGTGGAGAGGAGAGGGGGAGGGAGAGGGAGCGACTAGCCAAGGGATAGAGGGAGAGAGAGACAGAGAGGGCGACGGTGGGTTTCAGCCAGGGGAAGGGTCTGAAACCACTCTCAGCTTCGCGATGGGTCTGGAAATGTGCTGTAATTGAATGGAATGAACCTAATGGCGAGGACCGGGCCAGGCAGGAGCTGGGAAAGGGGAGGGAGGGAGAGAGAGTGGGTGGGAGAGAGAGCGGGAGGCGGTGGAAGGGAGACAGCGAGATCTGGACGAGCCAAACTCAATAACAAGTCGATTTCCTTCGTCGCTCGTTACCCAGATGGAAAAATGGTTTATTCTTCAAGTATTTAATTTACAATTGTAATGATTAGTGAAATCATTTTTAATGTATTATTTAATTTTCAAGTGAACATTTAAAAATCTCAGCGGTCACTGAATCAACGAATTCCAAGTCGTCAACGAGAATCCGGAGAGCCAAGCTTTTTAATAAAGAACTCTCCCATCCCATGACCAGACCAACGTGGCTCAGGTCAGGATCCCCGAAAGGAGGCGGAGGCAGAGAAGGCGAGACAAAGGCCGGTAACTCAGTTGGATGGAGACATAAGTGAACCAGGAAGCAGCGCAGAAACAAAGAAACAGAAACCGCGGAGAAACGCCCGGGGGACGAAGCCGAAGAAAGCGAAATAAATTGTGAAAACGAGCAGGATTCGGGCGGCTCCATCGGCCGACGCCGACGACGACGCCGACGCAGGGGATGACTTGGCATGCAGAGGCGTCCACGACGACTTACCTGTTGGAGTGCTGTGCTTGGTCTTCTTCCTGGCCTTCTTCCTCTTCTTCTTCCTCGCTGGCTTGGCCCACAAGAGGCGCCCGAGCAACGCGATTTTGCCGCTTATCGAAATTTGTTCACCGCGAGCCTCGCACTTGGTTCGCTTTAAGTTATTTCTTTTCCCGTTATTTGGCTTTGTTCTATTTCACTTTCCTTTATTCGACTTTGTGCTGTCTGGTTCCAGCTGCTGTTGCTGTTGTCGTTGTTGTTGCTGCTGCAGCTGTTGCGAACGCAACGCACTCTCTTCGGCACCGAAATTAATGGCTTTCTCTGTGGTTGTTGTTCTGTTGTTCTGGCAATTAGATCACCTGGAGGAAAATTTCGCAAGTGGAAAAAATTCAAATGAGCAAACGAAAGGGAAACAGAAACAAACAAAAACGCTGCGACAACAACAACGCGTCGCTGGGCTCACGTGCCACGCGCAGAAGTCGTGCAGGCGAATTCGCCGTCTCGCCAACGAATTCGGACCACGGCCTGCCGCGGCTGCAGTGGCCGCGTCGGGCGCGTCGTCAGGCGGTTCCCGAAGCGTGTCTAGAAAATTGTCGTCGCTCGTGGTTGGCCAACTCTTGGCACGCAGCCACGAGGTACAGCGGCGGGCGGCGGAGAAGGCGCGACGGCTGGCGACCAACGACACGTAGACGGCGACGGCGACGGCCATGGCGAAGAAGGAGGGCTCGGAGACCCGGGGCCGGCGAGGGGCTTCTGCTGGCTTCTGGCCGGCGAGCGGTCGCCGATGACGGCTCGATGCAGGCGCTCGACCGACCGACGACCGACCGACAGACGCGACAATGAACTTGAAATCCTCGGGCCGCGGAAGACGCGACGACCTAAGAATAGCACGGCAACAAAAACGACGATCGCAAAAAGAGCAACAACGAGAGCAGTAGCAACAACAACAACAACACCTTCTTTCGGCCGTTCGTTCGTCCGTTCGTCGTCTTCGGGCTCTTCTTCTACTTCCGGCTGGGTCGGCTGCGCGGCGCGAGTGAGAAATTCGTGAATGCAGTTTTTCCTTTATACGAGCCGAAGGCCGAGGCCGAGCAACAACAGAACAACAACAATCGCCATCACAGTGACAGAAACAACAGCAATTGGAACAACAACAATTTCGACGGTGATTCGATTTGTGCAAGACGTGGGACGTGGGAGAGGAAGAGAGACGGAGATAGGGGAGAGGTGAGATGAAATGAAGGAAAAAAATAATAATTCAATGGGAATAATTAATTTTTTCACTTTGTTGTTATCATGAATGTTGTAATTGTCTCTAGTTGTTGTTGCTAATATTCCAGTTGTTGCTGTTTTCGTAGTAGTAGTAGTAGTAGTAGTAGTAGCAGTTGTTGTTGTTGTTGTTGTTGTTGTGGGAGGAAATTGCTCAGCGAATTAACGACGTGAACGATTATCTGTGCGATGCTCAGAGCTTTTGTTGTTGCTTTCATTGTTATTGTTATTGTTATTGTTATTGTTGTTACTGTTGTTGTGGCTGTTTCTGTCAGTCCGCGAATTTGGAGGTTGTTTTTAGTTGTTGCTGCCGCGGCTGCTGCAATTGCTGCCGTTGTCGCCCGCAATCATCGCTCGTCGACCGTTGCCCGTCGCCCCCGTCCGCTTCGCTCTTTTTTTTCCACACGAACACGTCAATCGTTTGAGATTTCGTTTTCCCGATTTCGTTCTCCCGATTCATTTCCAATTCTCCTTTCGCCGAAATCGGTTTGCAATCAAAACTCGCCGATAAAAACCTAATTCGCCGTTTTTATTCGAGCCCCCATCGGTCGCCCCGATCATTTACTCATTATTTCAATTTTCGACAACGACCTTTTCTCTCCAAACTCAGTTAATTTTCATTGCATTTATTTTTTTCTATTTTGTTTGCTGTTTATCAAATGTATTATTCACAGTTCTATGCAAAATTTGCCTTTTCATTTTTTCACTTTTTTCGATTTTTTTATTTGTTGTTTGCCTTCATTTCCATATTGTGTCATTTGTTTCTTAAATTTTTTTTATGCATTAATTTAATTCTTTAGAATTTTTTAAATGTTTTATACGTAATTAATTATTTATCGTCATTTTTTAATTGCCAATTGTCACTATTTATTCATTTCAATTTTTCGATTTTTTGTTATTTTCATATTTTTATTATTTATTTTATTTTCATTATTAATCAATTATTATATGGGAATTTTTTTCATATTTTGTGTTTAAATTTTAATCTCTCAGTTCTAATTTGTCAAATTGTATTCAGCAATTTGTATGGTAAATATTTTGTAATTTTTACTTTTAAATTCGTTATTATTGCATTTGTAATTTTTCAGATTTATTTCAAAATTGTCAATTTTATTTATTTTCTTTTATCTCTATTATTCAATTGATATTTTTCTGGTTATTTTTAGTAAAAATTCTCCTTGCAACTTTCCATTCGCACCCTCGGCCCAGCCGGATGCGCTTATCGAAGGCAGCCCCGGCACCCAGCGGGCCCCGGGAACCGCCCCGAGTCACGGAAGCCGCGCTCGGTCCCACAATTACCGAACGATCCCTGGACGGGCTCCGGCTCCGGCACCGGCTGCACTCGAAATCGGCGATCGGCGATCGGCCTTCGATCGACCCTTCGGCGATCTCCGACTGTGAAGCGCGATAAGGCGAGATCGAGATCGAAATCGAAACGAGGTGCGAGAATCGAGGTCGGGACTCGGTTCCTGGGCCAGGTCGACTGGTTGCGGCGGCGTTCTTGGTGAGGGCTCCGTCGGACGCGCCACTTGCTCCACTGCTCGATGTTTACGCGCGACTATCCTCCGCATGCGATGCGCCGCTGCCTTTAGGCGCTGTCTTCGCCCCGTCAGCGTCGTTGTCGTCGTCGTCGTCGTCGTCGGCGTCGGCGTGGTTGTCGTTGTCGTTGTCTCCCTCTTCGTAGTCGCCGCCCTCGTCTTGGTCTCGCTCGCTCGTAGTCGCAGATCGTGGGTCGTCAGCCGTCGTTCGTTCGTCTAGCGTCGGTCGTGCGCCGATCGTTCTCCGCTTTTCCACGGTTTTCAGGCGCCTCGCTTCGGCTGAGCCCGCCGAGCACACGCTCGATCAGTCGATCGATCGCTTCTCGACTTCGGCCGCTCTTCGGGCGCCGCCACGTCGGATCGATCGACGCCGTCGCTCTCTCGAGCTCTGGTGGCTCTTGGCGCGCTGCCATGGGGCGATTCCATGGCACGATTCATTGCTCCATTCCTGGCTGGACCTTGGCTCAGTTCATTGGGCGATTCCTGGCCTGTTCCGTGCCTCGATCACTCGGTTTCGAACTCATTTTCCTTCCACCGTCGCCGATCATTAGGCGCAATCGATCGATCAGTCGCTGCCATCCACTCCATGTCTCTCCCTCTCCCTCACCGTCCCTCCCTCGCTCTCTGCCTCTCCCTCTCTCTCTGTCGCTCTCTCCCCAGGTCACCATCGCGCCTCCACGATTTGATGCTCTCTGGCAAGGCCGTTGCGTTGCTGCATCGACGCGATTGTCGTCGCTCTTGGACTTGACCGATCGACAGAGGCTGCGGGCGACGATCACGACGATCGAGAGTGGGGCGGACATGGGTGTGAGAGCGGGAGGGAGGATGTGTGCGAGTGAGTGCTACACACACATGAGCAAATAGCATTAATTGCATGCTCCGAGGTGCGATATTTGCATGCTAAATAGTTGCTTCCCACCCCGCCACCAGGCGAGCGAGCGGCCGAGCGGCCGATCGACGACCCAGTCGGAAGCCCGGGCCTCGGTGCCGCGGGTTCCCGCTGGGTCGCCGTCGATCGCAGCCGCGCGGAATCGCATCAGAATCGTCTCTCTCTCGCCGGACGAGGGCGCGCACTGCAGACGCAGCAGCGGCCGACAGGTGGATGCAGGGCCGGAGACCAAGGCGAGCCGCTCGGCCGTCCGTCCTCCGCTGCATCGCGGATGCAGCGCCGGCCGCTGATCGACGACCCCGGTGGCCGAGGGTCGAAGGGTGTTGCCAATGAAGTGGAATCGAAGTCGTTGATCGGCGAGATCTCGGGAAGGTCTCGGGCTCCCATGGCGCTTATTGAAGGGTCCAATTAATCAGTCGACGGCCCTCGTGGCATGTTGAGATGAAGCCGTTGCTATTTTTGGGGCTTTCGTGCCATTGGGGGTTTCGTATTTATTTGTTCCGTACATTAGTACACGATTCTGTTTTTGCGTGGTCTTGTATTAAAACTGTAATTTACATTTTAAACGACGCGTTTTTATAAAATTTTTCGTATTTTTCTCCTTTTATTTCTCAAAGAACGTCGTTGTAATTATTTAAGTTTCTTTTCTGGAATTCAATTAATTTTTCTTTAATAGTCTCCATCATTATTGCGATAATCAAATGTTCTTGAAAATTAGTTCAATGTATATTTTCACTTCTTTCGTATTGTTTTCTGAATTAATTGTGTCATGAATTAATTTTTATATTGTTGTTAGAAAATGTCATTAATGAACCACTACTAAATTATCTAGTACTTGTTTATCAATTAATACGGTAATTTTGTCCTTAATTTCACATCATTGACTTTTATTTATTTGATTCATAATTCTTCGATCGTATCATAGTATCATACTATTCAAAGTGATTGTAATTGGAGTAAAATTACACTCTTATGAACGTTGTTATTGTAGAATGCAAATGACTTCCGAAGAGTCGGAGATTGCATTCAGAATACGAGTTGGAGTGAGTTCCATACGAGATCCCCGCGATCGCATGATCGGGGTCGACGGCGGGCGCGATCGAATCGGGCATCCATTCATCATTCACTCACTCATTCGTTCATTCACTCAGGCGGTGCGGCCACGTGGAGCTGGCGAGCTCCACCTGTCGGTTGCCAGGCGCGGCTGAGCGGACCTTGGGTTAATCGACTGCAGGCCAATTAAACGCGATCGGACGACGTGCCCTGCGTCGGTTGGAGCGTCGGAAATCCCTTCGACGCAAAGCGACCGCGACTCGCGGCTCGGCCTCGGATGCGGAATCCACCGGCTTCTGTGGAAAAGTGTGCAGGGGGGGGCGATTAAAGGGGACGAAGGGGGATGCGGTTGTTGTTGTTGGACGGCATCAGCTGCTGCATCTGCAAGTCGCGGAACTTCTGGCGAGGAACGAGAAAAGTTTCGCGCTTCAATGCGACGAGCGGCACGAGAGACAAAAACAACAGCAGCAGCAACAACA
Source organism: Coelopa pilipes (assembly GCA_947389925.1). Taxonomy (NCBI): domain Eukaryota; kingdom Metazoa; phylum Arthropoda; class Insecta; order Diptera; family Coelopidae; genus Coelopa; species Coelopa pilipes. The sequence continues at coordinate 41,298,918 of OX376697.1, read as the reverse complement.
ACAAGAGTAACTAACAACAACAATAACAGCAACAAAAACAGCGAAATGAAAACCAACAACAACCACGGATGCGAGCCCCTAAATGGATTAGTCGCGGCCCCGCCCCCTCCTGCTGCGACGCTGCCGGAGCCGCTGCCGCCGCCGCCATTCGAAAATATGGCAACGCCACGGTGGGGATTTTATGGGAAATGTTGCGTAATTAGTTGCATCCGCAGGGGATTTTTCTGGTGGCGCCAGCGGAAGCGAAAGTTGAGCACTCGATGGATAGCGTGTTGTTGTTGTTGTTGTTGTTGTTGTCCTCGTCCTTGATGTGGTTGTTTCGTCCTCGGTGTTGTTGTTGTTGTTGCTGTTCTTGCACTTATCGATGTTGTTGTTGCCTGTTTGTCGCAGGCGAGCCTTTAATTAAAAGACGGAAGGCGCGTCGCTGCGAACCGGGCGGGTCCTCTGGGGCGGAAGCGGTGGGTGCCAGACAGAGAAGGAGCTATGGAAGAGGGGCGAACAAGTGGAGGAGGAGGTGCTGGTAGAGGAAGAGGAAGAGGAAGAAGAAGAAGAGGGGTCGACGTGCCCCCAGCAAACGCTCCCGATTCGCAACCTCCGCTCGAACACTTTGACAGGCCCTGGAACGGGTGCCAACGAGCGATTTCCGCCGCGGCCTAGAAGTAGGCAACGCTTTTTTCCACCTTCACGCCATTCGTTGCTTTGCACCTCGCGACGCCTTCCCAGGGAGTCGACCAACGTTTCCATGAAACCTTTGTTGTTCCGCTGGTGGAGGGGAACGAAGGAGGAAGGAAAAGAATGGAGAGAATGGTCGACGAGTCGAGGGCGAAAAAAATTGACGCAAAAAGGCAAACGACGAGGAGGCGACCGGATGAAGCGCCGCAGGGCAAAACAAATGTGAGCAGCGAAAATTGGCAAAACAAACGCCGAATGTCCAGGGATGGAGCCAGCACAAACACACACATGCCAGCGCGGCGGCGGCAAAGGACCTCGGGCGGGCCAGGGGTGGGGGGTGATGGAGCTGGAGCTGGAGCTGGATGAATGCAAATGATTTCATTTTCCCTGGCCTTGCCTGGGCTCGCATTGTGTTGAGTTGAGTTGAGTCTGAATCCTTGTTGTTGTTGTTGTTGCTGTTGTCGGAGATGGTTTTTTTGTTTTGCCTTTCTCCAGTTGTTGGATATGCAAATAAATGACTTCGGACTTTTGGGCTAAACAATTACACAAGTAAAAGCCAAACAAAAAACACACAAGTGGGAAGCCCACACACGAACGGCGTTAGTGAGAGGGAGAGAGAGTGAGAGAGAGGGAGGGAGAGCAAGACACTCGGAAGGATGGCGGTGCTTAAGGCCATCCCTGCTCATAACAAATAAACATAACTCCAGGACATCGTGTAGAGGATTTTCCGGGCCGTCGAGCAGAGTTTAATGGGCTGCATGTCGCTGTGAGTGTGTGTGTGAGTGTGTGTTAGTATGTGTGAGTGCGTGTGTGCGGCACTCATGAACTCCTCCGCCGAGGCGCAGTGAAAAATGCGTGTAATGAAGTTTGAATTCCGAGTTCTCGGGGTAATTTCGAGAGGATTCCGAACCGGGGGCCACGTGGCGCCAGGGGCGAAAACGAGTCCTCCAGGCAGGCAGCTTTGGGTGCGCTTCCGACATGGCCGTCGGAGGCCGACGGAGTGATTCGGAATTTGGCCAAGCCAATGGCGCAATTAGAGAGATCGCCCCACTGAGCAGGGACGAAGTTCGCCCTCGAACCTCCTGCGACGTCCTGCGCCCGCTTCAACTCCTTCTCGTTCTGGTTCCCAGGCTCGTCCCCACCCTCAGTCTCGCTCTCGCTCTCGCCCCACTCTCGCTTTCATCCGACCGACGCCCCACGGCGCGAGGCCCCGAAGAGGACGAAGCGACGGCGGTCGAGTTGGGCTGGATTGGGTTGGGCTGAATCGGGTTCGGTTTTGGGTTAAGTTGTCCAGGCCGACCGAACAATGCGACAGCGCTCGACCCGACCGCGCTCCCCGCCCTCGCGTCGCCCCGACTCGACAGGACGCGGCCGTCGTTGGGCATTAAGTTGAGTTTTAATGGACTCGGCCGCACCGGGGCGCCTCGGTCTGGCCTGGGCCTCGTCGCCATCGTCGCCATCGCCGCCCTCGTTCTGGTCCTCGGTCGGGCAATCGATGCACGCGGAGCCAGCCGCGAGTGTGTGCGAGTGACAGACAAGGAGGGGAGAGCGAGAGAGACATGTGTGCGAGGGCGACAGGCGAAGGCAGTGTGTGCGAGGGACGGAGAGTGCGTCGTGTGTGTGTGGCGCGATTTGCGAACGCGTTGTTGTCGCAATTTAATTAAATCTCTTATCGCCGTAATTATATCATTTTACATTCAGCCGCCCCTCGACTGGGGGACGTGGGCTGGAGGGAGCGGAACAGGGGAAGGGGAGGGGTGGAGGGCTGTAGGGCTGGGGGGAGGTTGGGTTGAGGTTTCGTTAGCGGCGGAGGCGTCGCGAGCGGTCCCCGAGGGCTCGTTGGAGAGCGCGGTCGGATTCCGGGGAGGGAGACCGGGAGAGGGGGGGGGGGGGGCGTCGGCGACAGACTCGCCTGGGAGCGAGTTAATTACGCACTTCCGCTTCCGCTTCCCGCCGCAGGTTCAGTGGGCCGAAAACACGGCCGAAACACAATCGCGATTGCGCCGCGGACGAACAGAGCCTATAAACACAATTTTTAAACGGGAAATTCCGCTTGAGAGCAAAGTAATGTACGGTAATGTAATGTTAAAAACTCGTCAATACCGAGTTTAATTAATATTTAACAACGGCCGACGTGGGACGCGATTCAAGAGTAAATGAAATTTTACGCCAGAACGCGGGCGACATTTTTAAAAGGCGCCCAAGCAGTTTAATCGAATGCTTATTGTAGTATTAAAAGTGTTCGCTCGGAAAATATAATAACTTCACTTAAATTGAAATAAATTACGAATTAATTACTCGCACAAATTGTTGTGGAGAAGGCAATTATTTGAGAAATCTGTGAAAAGGCCATTTATTTGATAATTAAAAATATGCTTTATTGTTAATGAAAATATTGTTTAATATAAATTATTGCCAGAAAGAAAGGATTTCCTGAAATTAATATAAATATAAATTATTGTCAAAAAAGCTATTTATTTGTGAATTCTTCAGATAAGTCAACGTTTTAAAAAGCAATCCATGATCCAATTTCAAATTCAAATCATTATGAAAAGGAGCCAGTTATGAGTTATTTGAGTATAAAATTATTGTTAAAGAAGCAAAATACAAATAATTTGAAATTATTGATAAATTTTTATTTTATAAAGAAATCAATCATTCATATAAAATATTGTAAAAAATGAAATTTGAAATGAGGGATTTATTTAATTAAACAATTGTTCGAAAAGAAAAGATTTATTTAATAATAAATATTAAAGTAAATTATTGCAGAAGACATCAATGTATTATTTAATTTTGTATTTAAATAGTTGTTGAACTCAGCTATTTGTTCAGGAATTGTAAAGAAGAACAAGTATATAAAAATATATAACTATTTGTGAAAAAGACCCATTCATCAAGCACAGCAAAAAGGCAAACATTCTGTTATAAATTGGCAAAAATAGTTTCAAATATACGTATAGCTTAACGTGGATTCCAACTTGTGCCGAGAGGCTCGGAAGAAGCGGCCGCCGAAAAGTTCCCTGTGGTCGACGGCGGAAATTCGCACATGGCAACACTGGCGCCGAGTAAAATCGATGGCCTTCGCCACGCGACGAGCCGGCCTCGAAACTCCTCGCACTTTCCGCACTGCTCGCTCGCTTCAACTCGCGGTTCCGAGCTCGAAATCGATCGGAAGCCGGGCACAATCGAGGAACAGCCGAGGAGGAACCGACGGAACGCGTCCGCGACACCGAAATGCAGAACTTTCGACTTCCGGCCCGCGGCGAATCCTCTGGCAACTGAGTCCGGTGCACGGCGTGTCCTTCGCACTAACCTCAGCCGGCTCGGTCTTGTTCTTCCCATTGTTGGCCATGCTTCTGACATTGACATTGGCATTGAAAGGGCGCGCGCCAGGGTTGCCGCAGCGCCCGACAGCGAGCCGAAGTTCGGCAAACGAAGTTTAATAAACGAAATTCCGAGCCCGGACGTCCGGAACTTAGAGTTGAGGTGGGAAGCTCGCGACGTAATCCCAGGTTCGCACCTAATCCGGCCATCGGCCCGGGATGTCCTTTTAATGTCCCGCCTTAAGAGCTCAGCACGGACCGAGCCCCGCCCCAGCCCCCCGTCATGCGGCGGCTTAGTTCGAAGTCCTTTAGAGTCCTCGGCCCGGGTCCGCGCCCGCCGCCCTGGCGCAGCCTTCACAGGACGTTTGCATACCGAAGCTTCATTAAACCGGATCGCAGCCCGGCCTCACTCGAACGGGTCCCTGTAATGAAGAGAAGCCGAACAACGGCCTCGTAAATGTCCTCGGGGCAGGTCCAGGTCCCAAGGAGAAGGGGAAGAAGAAGAAAACACAGGGCTCTCATATATTTTTGTTATTTATTGATTTACTTTAGTAGTAGGTTTAATTGTTTTAATTTTCAAAACGACTTCTGCTTACTCTCAAGATAGTTTGTTTCTCTCTCTTTCTTTCTTTCTTTCTTTCTTTGTTTGTTTCGCTCTTTGGTTTTGGTTCTCTTCACCTTCTTTGTTGGTTTTGTTTTCTCAATGTTTTTGTTGTCCTTCGAATGGAACGTATTTTCAACAGAATACATTTATTTAAAAAATTAAAAAGTTTAAAGTAATCTGTGTTTAGTTATTCATATATATATATGTATATATATCTATGTATTTCTTACACCTAGGAGAACTTGTATGAATTGTGTTTGTTTTTTCGTTTTGTTTTTTGTGTTTTTTAGTTATAATTTTTGAATGAGTTCTGGAGAGATTTGCTTAAAAAAGTTGTATCGTTATGTCTAATGCGGAAGAATCAAAAAATGTCTCTATACACCGAGTAATGTTGAGTTTAAAACTACACTGGAAAAATTCACACATTTACAATGATTGCTGAGTTCGGTTAGTTCCCTTTAATTCAGAATCAGATTCAGATTCAGATTCAAATTCTAATTAAAGTACTTCTTCCTCTGCTACACACGAGAGTATTTATATATTTGCATATGTTTGTATGAATTATAGTAATTTACTTTAGTTAGGCTCTAGAAAAAATATATGGCTCAAATGAAACTCCTTCCTATGCACAAATATACAGGGCTATGTACAGTCGATAATGGTTTGGGTGGCTCCAGGGCTTGTGGAGTCGAGTCGTCGGTCGGCTGGTTTTCCCCGCCCCCTCCTGGCGCCTGGAAACGTCCTCGCTTAAGTCTAGTCTACGCTACTCTCTAGGAATTCACTGGTATTAGTTTGAAAAGTGCCCCGTGGACTCTGCTAACTTAGTGACACCTAAAACTCCCTCCTACCCTCCTCTTCTCCTCCTTCGCTACTTTAGAATTTAATTTGATTTGATTTCTGTTGGGTTGTCGAGTTGTTGTTGTTTCTGGCTTACGCTATCCTTAGGTCTACCACTTACGGTGCTAAAATTTCTCCTACTTACGGCTAGTCAATTGTTTACCTACGCGAAGGCGGCGAGGCCGGTCGACCGGCGGCTCCGCGGGGCCCGGGAGCGGCCGCGGTCGCGGGCCTGCGCCCGGACGATCATCGGCGGGACAAACGGGCTCATCTTCGTCGCGCGGATGATCGTGCGATTGTCTGCTACCCTAGTGATATACAGATGGGGGTGCGTGAGAACGTGGTGTGTTGGTGTTGGTGTTGGTGTGTGCTTTGGAAACCTCGTTGGTGGCGAACACGAACGTAAAACTCAACTGAGGCGGGGTCGGGAACTCATGGCCAACGTCAAAATATCTAGCACCAGTGTGTGTAATTCGTTGTAAGTCGCTGTTTGAGGATCGGCCGCGACGTGGCCGAGACCGCGTCGGACCAGAGGCGGCCCGATCGGCCGTCAAGGCGTCGGGGTCGGCGTCGCAGGGCAGACCCGGAATCGCCGTCGCTCCCACCTGCTGGCGCGATTCCCGGCATCCCTACGAGGCCGCCGGCCAGAAGGCCCTGGTTTCAGTCGTCCTGGGTTCTCAGTATCTCATGAAAAGCCACCCGAGGACCCTCGCCAAGTGCCGGGCGCCTTGAGGGCGAATCGGGCTCTGGAAAACGAAAATAACGCCACTGAAAAGGGGGCAGAGTTGGGTGGGAAAACAACCTCCTCCCGACCGGCTGATCGACTGAAACGGTGCGGTGAATTTGCTATTTGACACTTAGAAAAGGTTGGTTCTAAACCTACACTACTTAGGACTACTCTTAGGCTACGTGAGTGGGCTGGCAACCCCCGGGCGAGGGCCCGGCGAGTTCCTCCGACCTCAAGGACCTTAACGACCTACTATGTACAGTGCGTCTAGCGCCTAAACGTCCTCTTGTCCGACTACCAGATAGTGTATATAGATAGAGTTTATGCAAATACGAAACCTGTTTGTATTGAATGCAATGAGGGATCTCGCGCTCGGCCAGCAACTCTGGCGAACGGCTTCGGTAACAACAACAGCAATTAACTAATATAGTTTCAATGTAATAATATGTAATCATAACAATTGCAATCATGGTACTAATAACAATAATAGTAATAGTAATAGTAATAATAATATTTAAATTTAGATTTTGGTTTTGCATTTGATTTTGGTAGAAAAAACTTAACAGTACATTCTATACATTCGACTACGACTTGTCAGTGTTCGTAAAATTAGTTAAAGTTACGCCTAAATTATTGTGTTCCGCTCTCTGTGTCGGGGACAATTTCATTGTGGTTTTCTCTAAGTGTACTTGGATTATTCGCTCGCTCGCTCGCTCGCGTTGACGCTGTAAAAACCAATCAAATCATTGGGCAAATGAGTCGATGAGTTCAAATTAGTCAATTAATCAATAGCGATAACAATAGTGGAAGACTTCCGCTTAAAAGTATGTTCAAATTTCCTTTGTGTTTATTCCTCTAGCTCTATTACTAGTTCTACTCTACTACTTATGTCAGTTTCTCGCCCTGTCTCGCCCTCTCCCTCACACACTCTACTAGGGCTCTCTGGCCTCCCTTTAGACATTGATTCCATGTGTTAACATTTGTGGGTTTCTCTTATTTTGGTATTGATTTTTGGTTTCGGTTTTTGCTTTTTGCATTTTAGTTTTTGCTTTGCTCTTGGTTTTGGTTTCTGTGGCCGTAACTGTTTCGGGGTTCGCTTTTGATTCTCGCCTTTGGAGCCGCGTCCCTGCTGCACCTGTGGACCCGCACCCAACCCCTACCCTAACTACGCTGTACACAGTGGACTCGTCGGCTCCAAACACGGGAGTTGGGATTTTTACAAGAGTTCTTACACTTATATTCATATATTCGTTTACTTGTTCTCATTTGGTTTCGGTTGTCAGTCGTTGGGGAATGAGCGAAAACACCGGGGGCCAACGGGGTTGGGCGTCCTCAGCTGCTGGCCATTGTCTCCTAGGGCTAGTTTTGTCGCGTATTTTCGCTCAGTGCTCACCAGTGTGGCTTCGTTCGATCGCAGTCGAGTTCTGAGTTCATAAACTAAGACTACATGTAATTGAATTGAATTTCTGTGCAGCGGCATCTGTGGTCGGCGGCGGCGGCGGCGGCGTCGGCTGCGGGCTCGTGGTCCGTTGCGGTGGCGGCGGTGGGCCGGGTCGGCGCTGGCGGGCGGGGCGTGGCGTGGCGCGGTCGGGACGTGGGCGGCAGTCGTCGTGTGCCGCGTTGGACGAACGCCGGGCGGACCCGGCGACAGTGAAATTTAGACCTGGTGCGAGCTCCGGTGGGCCTTGGTGGGGGTGGGGGAGGCGTTCGTCGGGAGTGGGCGGGAAAGGGAAGGGAGGAACGCGAGTGGCGACAGGTGCCGCATACTTTTCGGCGAAGGCCTCGCTCCTCGATCGCCCGACCGCCGCGTCTTCTTCTGCTGCAAGCAAAGAGAGAGGAATTCAATTTAAAAACTATACAGTAACCGAAATGTCGCGCATTCAATTCCATTAAATATTGAGTATAAATATTCCCATTCAATGCAAAAATTCCACTCATTGGCCCTCGGCGAGCTGGGGTCGCGCGAAGGACGCCCTCGAAGGAGGTCCTTGTCGAGTGCAGTGCAATGGCGGCCGGCGCAAATATTTGTCCGCAATTCGACAAACAATTATTCATCCGTTCGCCCGTTTATTCAATTAACTTTCATTTGATAAAGCATTCGCATTCGTCGCAGTTTGTTTTCCTTTCGCCTGTGACAACAAATTATTTATTGCAGCACATTGAGGGGGAGGGGGAGAGGGATGGGAGGCCGCCCAGGGAGGGCCAAGGAGGGCGAACAATTAAAATTAATGGCACATTTCGGAGCGAGTCCCGGCGCTGGGGGAATGTGCATCAAAAATGCGCAATTAAAACCTTTAATTGAATTCAAAAATGAAAAAAGCCCCCGATAAACAAACACGGCATTAAATACAATAACTAAAATGCTCCAGACGGATGGAGGTTTTGGGTGGGGTCGGGCGGTGGTCCGTAATTGGCACGTGCCTAAAAGTAGGCTAGAATAAACAGAGCTGTTTCAATTAATTATGGAAATGAAGCGATTGCGATGGAGGCGATGGGAAAAAACTCGCCAAACGTTTTTGCTCGCTGGCGCCAACAATTGATGCATGACCAGAGATCGTGTTGTTGTTGTTGCTCTAGCTCCCGATATTGTTGACAATTTGTTGTAATTATTCCGCTGCCGCCGCCGCCGCCAGTGAAGAACAAAGCGCTCAATTTATGGGCGTCGATTTTTGACGCTTGATTTGCCCTCAAAAGGAAGCTAATTGTGCGCAATTATCAGGGGCGCCGAGGGGCGGGGCCTGGCGGTGGCGCTGATGAGGGGATCATCCCGACTGATTGTTTAAAACGTCGGCTCCAGAGCAGTGGGCGCCATCGCGGTGCTCGCTGGCTCGGGTTCGTGGAGCGAAGTCGTTGGCTCCGCGTCAGCACCGTCAACAGCAGCGCCACAACATCCTCATCGTCATCGTCATCGTCATCCACGTCATGGTCGTCATCATCATCATCGTCGTCGTCATCGTCATCGTCATCATGGGCGTCGTGTCTTCCCCAACCCGTGGCCGCGTCGCTCCAGGGTCCCTGGGGTCGTTTATTTCGATTGATTGCGAATTCATTACGAAAATTGACAAAGCCCCGCTCGAAATGAGCTCCAATTGAATTGACAGCAAAATACAAAACACGGGGATCGGAGAGGCAGAGGGACGGGACAGGGGAGAGGGAGAAATTGTTATTAATTGCTTTGCGTGAAGCGTTTCCAGGGAATCATTTCAAAAATCCAACCAACCCCGGGGCTGCGAAATCGCCAGTGCCTGCGGGGATCATGAGTGGATCAAGACTCGGGACCCCTGGATCGCCCGGGGCTTCCTGGAGCAGCGCCGAAGCAACGAACTTCGGCAGCTTAAAGCTAATCGCCTTCGCAAATTTCCGAGCTCCCGAGCTTCCGAGCCCGTGTTCGAGGCTGGGAAATGGGGGGAAAGGCTTAACATTCCATTAATTTTATGGGGAAAAGTTGGGCTTTTCCACCGCAGACTCCGGCGTTGCCGTTGCCGAAGCCAAAATTTCCGTCCTGGGTCCTGGACGAAGCGTGTGTTGGAGGGAAGGTGCACGAAGGACAGGGAGGGGGGGGGGCGGTAGGCTGCGACGTGTGTGTGTAAAGGATGCCCTGGAAAATCCTCGACGCAAACTTTTCACCTTTAATGAAGTTCAGCTGCAGCCAGCTTAAGAGATCCATCAGAGTGAAACTTTTTAATTTAATTTTGAAAAATGTTCGTGTGTCCGTGAGAGCTGCGTGCGAGGAGTCTCGCGTGTGTGTTTATGGAGCGTGCATGGGTGTGTGTGCCATGGGCGCGTGGAGGCCGAGGGGGTGGCTGGAGACGGGGGGGGGGGGGTAGGCGTGCGGCTGGCATGCGTAAAAATGTGTCTGTCATTAATCACTTTTCGCTTCATCTTCGCCGCTCGAAGTTACAGACGTGGAGTCCGACGTCGCGTCACGTCACGTTACGTTACCTTGCGTTACGTCGCGTTGCGTTTCGCAGCTCTCGTGGAATTATTTTCGAAATAAAGTAAGTTGCAGCGGTTTTAATATATCAACTTGATGAAAACCAAAATGAATTCAAAATTATAGCAAAATTGTGATATAAATAAATATTTGCAAAAAACAATAAGAACAAAATAATAAGGACATGAGAAGGACATTTAATTTATAATAATATATGAAGAAAGAGTATAGAGAAAACTTAAATTCAATTAAAAATTAAGTTATTTACTTAAACAAAGTACGAAAACGGAATTCAATTTTGAAAAATATCTTTCATTGTATTATATTTATAAAGCTACTAACAATTTTAATTTGAAAAATAAATAAATATTTGAACCGAAATAAAAATTGAAAATTGAATAAAAATTTAAAATAAGGAAATAAGATAAACTCAAAATAAGAAAAACACCGAACAAAAATGATTAACTTCAGTAAAAACTGGAAGTAATTATTAAATGGACGTTTTTAATTAAAAGGTCCATTAGCAGGAGCTCCCGAACGAAATTTTTATTTCTCTTTGTTCAGACTCCCAGCACACATTTCCAACTATAGGAGGAAACCACCCTCTCTCTCTCCCCCCTCTCTCCACCTCGCTATTTGCACTTTCCGGTTTCCCTTTGGACATTCCGCGACTTCTTTTATTATTTAAATACTTCCACTGAAGTGGCGGAAAAACGTGTCAAAAGCGCGACAGTGGACAGGAAAAATCGACTCCCTCGAGTTTTTCCAGCATGCCGGGAGTGAATTTTCCCGCCCACGTGGAGGCGACGCCGACAGAGCGGGAGACAAATTCAAAGGGCCAAAAACAAATTCGCCATCTCTTCCGGGGACCTCTTATTTTCATTAGTATTCTTCCTTCCCCTTCCTCTCTCGATGTATTTACTTCGACTTTTTGTCCAAAAGCTTCACATTCATTCGCTATTAGTCGCATGAAAAATCGCCTTCTGTTCACGCCCGCTTCAGCTCGCGATCGCAATTCTCTTTGGGTGCCCTTGTCCCCTTGTGCCTGGTCGAAAAGTACCAATACTTCTGTGGGTACTTTGCGCTCTCCCCCATGTGCTGGGCGGTCGGTCCCACGCAACCCTCGCCCGCTTTGGCGGCGGATGCCAGCGCAAAAAGCTGGTGTCGGCAGCGGCAAAATTCGCGTTGAAAGCGCAGGCCGAGCGAGTTCTAATGCATACCAAGGAGGAATGAATGGCGTGCGAAACACAGAGAGTCCAAAAATACTCGATGCCGCTTCCGCTCCTCCCGCCCGCAACCCGGCCGAGAGCCTTTCAGGAGCCGACGAGCCTCGGTCCCTTTTGTTTTATTCATCGGAACCATTTATTTTTGTCACTTTTGTGAGCGGCCCCAAACCGGCCGGCTTCCAGCTTCCCTTTGTGCCGCTGCCGCTGCCGATGCCTTTTGCGCGCCCGCCATGTGTGTGAGCGGGGGTTCCCCCGCCTCGAGCTCCCGCGGGGCGCCCGGGGAGTTGGCGCGGTTCGCTTTCAGTATTCGCATTATTATTCGGCTCCGTGCAATAAAAGCGAATGTAAAGTAAAGTTTTTCATTAGAAATTTGCATTTTACACGTGGAGACCGCCCGCCCCCTCCCTTTGCCCCCTCGTCGCCGTCTCGGTCGCCCTCGCCTAATCTCGCTGTGCCCATCTGCTCCGTCGCATTTTCGGTGCATATTTAAGAGCATATTTTCCGGCGTCGGGCAGCGTGAACGAGAACCGGCTGGCAAAAACACAGAAAAAGCGCCGACTCCTCCCAGTTGACGTGAAACGTTCCAGGAGGAAGCAGACCAGGAGCAAACAGAATTTTATAAAATAAACATTCAAAGCTGGAAGGGCATTTTATTTGACGGTGTGCCGGGGCGGGGACGCAATCGGGTGGCAGGCGACGGCCCACGGGGGCTGGGTGCCCGTGGCGGGGATCGGGATCGGGGAGACCCCAAGTGGCCGAGGCTCGGTGCCGGGCTCGGGCGGTCCCCGGGGAGGGCCGGAAGTGTCAATCGGCGGAGTGATTTTTTCGCTCGCCGCTTTTCGGCCCTCTAATCGGGCCAAAGTGGTCGGAGTGGAAGAGAGGGAGGGGGCGAGTGTGGCAGACGGTGGAAAAGTGACAGAGGCACGGGGAAGTCTCGAGGCAATCGCGATAAAGGATCGACGTGCAAGGAACACTTTTTTAAATTCCATCCGATGTTGGGTTCCGGGACTTGAAGCGAATTAAATTTGGATGATATTTCGCCCTCCCTTCAGTTGCAGTAAAAATAGACTCGAGGACCTCGGTCGGGGCAACGCCAACGGGAAGAACAAGAGCAGCAACATGTGACGCCAACAACAGCAATGGCAGAAACAACCGTGGCAGCAGCTCAAACAAATTTAAATGCAAATTTATTTAGGAAACAGTTGTAAACAGCGAGGCGAGAGACATCGACGGCAAAGCATCGGCAGCGACAACAACCGTGACGACAACAGAGGCAAAACCGCCAACGAGCGCCGTGGCAGCAACAGTGGTGACGACAACAACAGCAACAACAGCAACAACAGCAACACCAACATCGAAATAACAAAACATGTCAGTCAAATGAATGTTTTTGGTTTGGTTCGGCGCGAGTTTTCGACAAAAAGCACGAAAGGAGTCAACAAAAAACGGATAAAAAGGCAGATAAATAAAGACAAACAAGCAGAATGAGAACAGGCAAATAGCGAAACAACAACAAACAAACAGCAAACCACCACAGGCAATGGGAGAAAAACAAAAACCAAGGGCTGCAAAAATACCAGGGTGAGGAATGAACAGAAAACCCGGGTTTGCTTCCGGAGGCCACGACGAGGACGAGGACCATTTGTATCAAAATGGCGGCAAAAACGGCCACTGAGCGATGGTCAGCCGAGACAGAGAGAGCGCAGGAGGGATCGAGAGAAAGAGAGGGGGAGAGAACGACACATTCGTCCGAGCGAGTGAGTGAAATGTATGAAATAAAAACTAATTTCAAAGTTATTTGCATAATTTGTCCGTTGTGTCCGCCGGATTTGCATAAAATATTTCGCAATAAAACTCACACGGACGCGCGCTCGCACGCACACATGGACGCAGCGGAGGCGCATCACACACACACACATGCGTAGATGTGTGCGTTAGTCTGGAGTCTCGAAGATCCTCGGGTCGAATGCGCGAATCCTTGAGAACACAGACGGGCAGGAGGACGGACGAGGGCCACTGGGCAGAGAGGGAGGGCAGGAGAGTCAGCAAGAGAGAGAGAGAGAGAGGCTGCTAGAGAGGGACAGCGAGGGAGATGAAGAGATGAGTTCCAGATGAGAGAGCGCTGAAGGAGATGGCGAAGAGGGATAGAGGACAAGGCTGCGGGAGGAGGGAGAGGGCGGTGAGAGGGAGGCGAAGATGGAGTGAAGGGGAAAGAGAGAGAGAGAGAGAGTGAGGGGGAGAGGTGGGAACGAGATTCCGCGGCCGAGGGCCCGAAGTCGGATGGGGCGCCGGCGAGCTGTGCGGATTAAGCGAGGCGGAGGATTTGCGACCAACCCCCCGAAAAGAGTTGGCGGGGAGGGGTGAAATTAACGGAACACAAGATCGGAGGACGGCCCAGGGGCAGGACCGAGGAGGAGCAGGAGGAGGGCGGGGAACAGAATGTAACCAATCCGAGTGGACGGACTGGAATCGCTCCGAATGGACGGAGGGCAATCGCTGTGATCGGGTGAACTCGAGGACGGAGCAAGTGGCGAGGGGCAGAGAAGAGGCAGAGGGAGAGGGAGGAGGTCGCGCGAATGCGATGAAGAGGGCTCTGAGGGGGTCCCGGCGAGGGCGGAGGGGATGAGAAACAAATCTGATGAAGATGATCTCACTTGGAGTGGAACCTGGGGAAGTTGAAGCGGGCTGGAAAAGAGCGAAAAATCACGAGGACTCAAATCAGTTGGACTTGTGAGAAATCGGAAGAAATGTAAATAAAATAATTCAGGAACTGCCCGGGTTCGCCCTCAATTCGCGCTCGAACCCCTCGGCCTTCGAACTTCGGACTCGAAGCTTCCCAAAGGTCGACACGTGGCGCGAAGGCGAAACGAGATTTCAACAAAATCCGAGTGGGAATCGCTCCTGGAAAGGGCTCTTGGGAAAGGCTTCGGTTTCCGCTGGAAATCTCGGAGATTTGTGAAAAGCTCTTCCGATGCTTCCACACAACACGGGGAGAAATTTTCGATTTCCCCAAACCCGGGCCGGCCACGTGGGCTCTGGGCAAACGTCCTGCGTCCTGCTGCGGAAACCCGAGATTCGAACATTCGCGGCGAACTCCCAATCCTTCGACTGCCTCGTCCTCGGCCCAGCCTCGTCCTTGGCCGGAGAAACCGAAAAAATCACGTTGCTGCAGTGCTGGCTTCCCGTTCTTCTTGTGTCGGCCGCGATGGGCAGCCAAAGTTGTTGTTGTGTTATTGTTGTTGTTGGCGACGATGGTGCCGTTGTAATTGCTGCTGTCGGCGATAAAGCAACGGCAGCCACGGCAGCAGCAGCCGAGCAACGGCATTCTGGTCGACAACAATTACAGCGGCAGCAACAACAACAACAACGTGAACATTAATATTAACAATAATAATAATCAAAAACAACAATAAGGAGGAGAAGAAGAACAACAACTCGACAACAACAAGCGCAATTGCCGCGGGCAACTGTTGCAAAAACGCGCGAGAACAATTGAATTGAACAACAACAAAAGCACGGCAACACCAACAATGGCGATGCATTAAAAACTGATGACAGGATCGCCGGCAGGATGCGCGAGCGAGCGAGCGGGCGATGGAGGGCATCGTGGGAACAACAGCAACACGAACGAGGACAACGAGAAGCAACTTGGAGCAATAACAAACCAACAAGAACAAGAAAACAACAAGAACAACAAGGGTCGGTTGCAGTCGCGGCGTGGCGCGAACGAGGCCAGGTTCGAGGGGCGGCGCCGCTGCTGGAACTCGGCAAATGTTTTCGCGCGCTCGTCGGAAGTCGTCTGGACGAGGGCAGCGAGGGGCCGACAACGGCGCGTGCGACAGCGGCAACAACAAGAGCCACTACTACAGCAACAACTACCCCAATTTCTGCAACAACAAGCGTCAACAACAGTAACCCTGGGACCAACACCATTCGACAGCTACGACGACCGCAACATTGACGAGAAGAGCAGCAGCAGCAGCAGCAGCAGTAGCAACAACGGCGACGACGATGACGAGCTCTCCATTGACGATGACGAGAACGAGATGACGAACAACAACCTCGACAACAACAACTTCGACCCGACGACGACAAAAGGCCGAGAAGTTCATCGGGCACTTTGTGAGAAAATCGTTATAAATTATTTGGCCTTAACTGGGGAATGCAATATTTCAAAAAAAAAAAATTAATTTTCAATGTTTCTCTTTCTAATAAAATTTTGTTTTCGTTATGTGTAATTTTTAATGCAATTCCTTTTTCATCATATTTTCCTTAACGAAAATTCTTTTCATTTTGCCTTCATTTTCTTCCAGTTTTTCACTGATTTTTTCCAGCCAATGATTTTGTAATTTTTATTACGATTTATCTCTGCTCTCCAGACAATCGAAATTACCATTACCGAAGAAAACTTCCTTGAATTCTCGTGCAGTTTTTCGTGTTCCCGCCACGGAAATTAAATTCTGGTTAATCGATGTCGGAATTTTACGAATCGAATCCATGACCGACGATCGATCGACATGTGTAACGAGGACGAGAACACGATGGATGGACGGCTGGAGCGAGGCCGAGACACGTGGCCACCATGTGGAGGAGGTCGAGCAACGGCAACGGATGTCGAATCGCGGCAAATGCGGAGTGGGAGGGCCAGGGGTCCAGAGCAGTTCAGGAACTGGAATCGGGGAAGGAAATGAGGAAGAAAATTTTGCAGGTCGAGGAAGGGACCAAGATGAGGTGATCGAGGAAATGTTGAAGGAAACTGTCACGAAAGTGCTCGACGAAAAGATCAAGGAAAGGATTCAACAGAAAAATTCCAAGCATTTTGCTGAAACTTTAAAAAAAAGATTGTATGAAGTCCTTCCAGTTTTATGATTTATAAATTTCCTCATGGAAAATTCCCTCCCTCCCCTCTCCGATCCCTCGAACTCACTCCACGCGAGTTCAAATTCAGAAACTCGATGTTTTGATCGATTTTGGTGTTTCTGTGGTTTTCCCGATTTTATTCCTTGTCTGATTGTTATTGTTGCCATAAATGCGGAATTAACTCGTATGTTCGCGATGATGATTATGATGTCGTTGTTGTTGTTTGTGCTATGGCATGATGCAAGAACAATAATTATAAATATTACCACGACAACAAGCAACAACAGGAACAGCAACAACAACAACAACAGTGACCGCAACCACAATGAAATTCAAAATTCAAAAACAATTCCGATGGGAATTTTAAAATACACATTCTTGCCGCTGTTGTTATTGTTGTTGCTGCTCTGTTCGTGGTTGTTGCTGTTGCTGCGGTTGATTGGAATGCAATTGTGGTCATTGCTCGTCGTTGTTGTTGCTGTCATCGTTGTTGTTGTTGTTGGACATTCCGCCTTTGGTGTCGCCGCCACCGCCGCCGCTGGGCCCGACCCAAGCCAAACCAACCCGAGCCGATTCGATTCGATCCGATCGACCGAACGAACTAATTTAATGTTCGATTAACGACATCCACGAGATTATTGTTGTTGTTGTTGTTGTCCTGGTCGTCGTCATAAATAACTCGCATTAAATGAAATAATTCCCCCGACTCCGGCGTCCGTCCGCGATTAGCATTTGGAGCGAAATTAAAGTTCAGAGGAAATTTATTTTCCGCCTGACCGGGCCATGATTTACGATGCCAGAGAGGGACAGGAAGGGAGAGAGAGAGAGAGATAATGCGTGACAGGGAGAGGGAGATGGGCGACCTCGAGGGGTTTCGCTCGGCGTAATTGAAACTCACCGCAGGCACTCGACGCGGCTCGGCTCGGTTGGGCTCAACAATAATTAAATCAGGAGCACGGAGTCCAGGCCGGACTTCGCTGCACGGGGGCGTGGCCAACACCCCCTCCTTCCCACAGTTCGCCACCCTCCCAGGTCCACCTTTCGTCGCCTCCCCCATCAGCCGCCGCTCACCCGATGAATGATTTATTTTGTTTTCAAAATAAACAAGACTCCCGTTGTTGCTGCTGCTGTTGCTGTTGTTGTTGCTGCTGTTGCTGTTCAGCCCACATACTCGAAGAGCTCTGAGTATTAGGAATCCATAAATTAGCCCTGTGCCAGGGGGAGACCTGCGGTCTGGGGTGGGGTCCCGGGACTGGCCGTTGGCTCCACGTTTGGCGGGCGATGTTTTCGAAATGTTCACACTTTTTAATGGGCCTCGGGCGAACATTAATTTTTTATTGGGCCGAATGCGCACTGAACGCCTAGCTGCGGCCTCGCAAATCACTTCATGCCAATCGGGCCGAGGGTCGGCCGGTCGCAGGCCATTAAGTCGCAGACGGCGGCGGGAACCCGAGTCTTCCCTCCCACCTCCTGCGACGACCTTCGCCGGGTCCCTGGCTCTGTCAGGCGCTCCTTTGGCCCCACCTGCTCCGTCGATCGCCGGGATGCGGGAGTCGGCGGCTCCGATCGCACCTCCATCGGTTTCATAGAGCATTAAATTTTAATTGCGAAAACCCATTAAACGTCGCGTGAACGACGACTGCACGGTGTTTGATGGAAATTCATTGGACTCAAGCTCGGATCACGAGTTATGGAAATAGCAATAACAACCGCCGAATTGACAACGATAAAGCGAACAACAACAGAGCAATAATAAAAAAGGAACATGACAAAAACAACAACCAAACAACAACCGTGTCGACAACAACGGCAGCGAGGCGCGCGAGACGAATCGAGAATGGGTGGAAATTCAGAGCCGTTGAGAGCTTTCGCGTCCCAGTCGATCGACGCAAATGGGTCCCCTCCACCCCCTCGCCCTCGCCCTACCCCTGGCCACAACCACACGCCCACCTCCGCCGCCACGCCCCCGGAAGCCGCGAACGCTTAAAATTCCACGCTAATCTCTGAATTTCGGACGCGAGCGAGCGACTCGGGCGCTGGCCAGCAGCCAGCGGGCGATGGGGCCGTGGTGCCGGGGGCCCGTGGAGTGCACTTTGCACATAATAATCGAGCGCCTCCCCCCCCCCCCCTGCCCCACCTCTTCCTCGCCCCGGGCCGATCTATTTTTACGCCCCTCCATCGCTGCGATCTGAGCACGTCATAAATTCGCCGATCATAAACAAACACGCAGCACGTACGAGACGGGACGGGCGGCGGTGGGCGAGAGAGAGAAAGAGAGAGAGAGGGGGGAAGACTAAAAATAAACACCTCACTTGATGACGAAATTCCTGCTCTTGTTGTTGACTCGGTGCCGCCAGGCTCCAGCGCGAGGGCCCGCGGGCTCCTCGGGGGCCGCTTAGTCAGACCTCCGTCGGACGCGAGCGGGGTTGTTGGGGAATCAGTCGAACTTTCGCTCGCTCATGGACCTCCCCGGACCTCCCGATCCCTCGACTCCTTCGCCCTTCCCCGCCTGTTGTTACCTTTGAGCCTGCGAACTTGCGCCGCATGCAAAGTTTGGCAAACTCCGCCACTCGCCTCCCACCTCGTCGCCAGCTGCCCCCAGGCTCTGCTACCTGCAGCTTCGAGTCCCTCGCGTTTTTTCCACAATGAGCCTCGTGAGTTCCGGGCGTGGGAGGAGGAGGAAACGCGTGGGGAGCACGAGAGGAAGGCGAAGGCGAAGGCGGGACGATGGATGGAGACTTGTCATAGTTTCGCACTCATCATGCGGGCCTCGCCCTCGCCCTCAGCCTCTCCTTCTGCCTCGCCTTCTGTCCCTTCGTGTGCCCCTCAGCCGCCGCTCTCTTGATCGCCAGACGCTCGACTCGTTTCGCTCTCAGACGCCGCCTTTCGTCCCAAACATGGCGCCGTCCTCGTCTTCATCCACGCCTTCACCTTCGTCGTCGTTTCCGCCACTGCCTTCATCCTGCCTCCTCTGTGTTTCTCGCCCTCTCTGGACGACCCAAGTCCTTCTCTTCGTCCGCGCTAATTAGTCGCGAGACGTCGCTTCGTCCGCCTGTCGCCCTCAATCCCGGGGAGCTCCGTTTCAGCCGGAGTCCAGGGAAGCCTCGGGCATGTCCGGTGCCTCGTCGCCCGTTCGCCTGCGGTCCTCGCCGGCATGAGCACAGTTTTATCATCATTTACCTTGCCTTCGTGCGGCGGAAATGAGAGCTCGGCCAAAGGACACCCAAAGGATGGCGAATAAAAATAGCAGCCGAGCACGTGTGGGGCGGCAAGCACGAACAGCCAGAGGGACGGACGGACCGAGGAAGTCAGCGCCAGCGGGAGGGCGAGAGGGGCGGAGCGAGCGTCGGTGGTTGCGCCCGGATGAGCCATTAAGATAATCCTTTGGTTCGCCCGCAACACATGCTCGGGGAAAAACACGACATTGCAGCTACAACAACAGCAACAATAACAACAATAACAAAAAAATACACCTTGGCAACAACCAGAGCAGCAGCAGCAACAGCAGCAATCTATCGGAAGGGCAACAAAACTACAACACATTCCAGCAACAACCACGGGGTCCAACAGCGGAGACGTAAAACTGCAAAATACACATGGACCGATAGGGAGGGAGGGGTAGTGAGAGAGAGAGAGAGAGAAAACTAACGCAATCGCCAGAGCCAGATAAGCCGAGTAAACACAGCCCGTGGTCCCGCCGAGGGACGCCTGGGGTGCGAACGAACACGAGGACCGGGCGGCCGGAACGAGGGGCGGAGAGGACCGGAGGGTCGTAGGAACCGGGAGTCGGAGGGACGGCTGGAAGGACGAGAGGCCGGTCGGTCGGCCGCCGAACGGCTCCATGAATGTAAATTGGCAAAAGGCTGTGGATCGATAAATTAATTTGCATTTTCGTCCCAAAGTCAGCAGATCGAATATGCGATCTGCCGCTCTTCCTCTCCCCACGCCTCTCTCTCCCTTCCTCTCTCATCCCTGTCCCTGTCTCGCCCCTGGCTCGGTTCATAATTGTTCGCTTGCCACAGGATGTCGCCGCGATTTCCGCCAGCCGGAGCTTAGCTCTGACATGTCCTGTCGCATGGAATCGAATCGAGTGGAGAGTGAGGGAGTGACAGAGAGAGAGACAGACAGAGAGGGGAGGACACTTGGAGGACTCCCCGCGCCTCGGGTCTCTGCCGCTGTCGCTTGGAATAAATTTCATCCTGCTCGTATGGTGGCCTGGGCGCCGCTGTCGCTTTTCTGTTGTTGCTGCAGCATGTTTTTTGCATTAATTTCCAATTACTCCCCAGTCCCCCGTCCCGGACGCCTGACTCCAACCTCGGACCCCCCACCCCGCACCCTCGCCGCCGGTCACCGCATTATGTGATGATTTGTCATAAGAGCAGCGAGACGTCAACCCAAACTCACTCTCTCTCTCTCTCTCTCTCTCTATTGCTCGCCCTCGATCGCATAGAAATGCGCATATTAATGCCGATTTTATTGCGAGATTTATTTCCGTTCGAGCTTAATTTCCGCCCCGCCCCGTGGGGAGACGTGGGCGAAGCCCTCGCCACGGCGTCGCCCTCGAACGGCCGCGTTCGGGGCTCCTTGAGGTTCGTTCGAGGGAAGTCGGTCGGTCACTTCGATGTATGGGTCGTTCCGAGCTCCGCCCGTGTTGGGGAGCGCGATGTCGTGTTTTCGTGGGTGGCTCGTGTGGTCTGATACACCTAATTGAAATCCTCACCCCACTCCTGTCCATCCGTTGATGACCCTCGTGGCTGCGAGGGGGAGGAGCAGAGGGAAAGTGGGGAGAACACCCGAGTTCTTGTGGTCGACGAGCTTCAAAGGACGTCGCCAGTACATCTGGGACGACGACCAGGGCTGTGCACAAAAGCACGGAGTCCCTGCGACTGGCTCTTTAGCATTTTTGGGTGTCCAACCCTGCTGGGACGGGGTGGCAGCCCAGAGCGCCCAAGGTCAGAGGTCAGTGGCGACAGGCGAGGGGAGTTGGGGAGCAAGGGAGACAGCGAGGTGAAGCGGGATGGGCGATGGGGGGCTTCTCGAAAGCAGACTGGTAATCAAATCAACGTGTGGTGGAGACCGGGGCGGGGTCGGCTCATAAACGAGGCCCCCGGTGCGCGGCGGCCTGCTGGAGATTTCCCCAACCTCCCCCTCCCCCTCTCCGCTCCCCCAGTCCTTCCGACGAACCTCATTCAACCGGCCGGACACCGTGTGGTTCCCCAAATTCGAAACGCATTTCGGACTCTCGGCCGTAATATTTCATTTCACATTTCGCCGGAATATTTGTCGCCTTTAGGCGGCTTCTCAACATGCGACGGAATTTATGGCCAGGGCTGCCATCGACACCGCCAGCTGGTGTTGACCGGACTCATTGCCGTTGTTGTAGTCGTTGTTGTAGCTGTTGTTTTTGTCGCTCTGCGGGCATCGTTTAAAATGATTTCCATCAACAAACACGCCCCAGGCACGGACAGTGGAGGCAGACAAAGAGCCAAAGAGACAAAGCGGGAGAGGGAGAAGCAGAGAGTGCGAGGGAGAGAGAGAAAAGCCCCAAGTGGGGTGAGCCGGGGAGAGAGCGGTCGACAAAGGACAAACCAGCGAGCCCGACCCCTTGGCCGAGATCAAATAAAGCCAGCTGCAACAAAGGCCACAACGGCAACGGGCTCAGTAAGAAGAAGAAGAAGAAGAAGAAGAAGTCAAGTGACCAGCGCCAGCGCCATCGTCATCGCTCATTCATTCATCCATCCATTCAGTTGGCCATTCATTCGCCAGTCACTCATCGGCCATTCGCCTGCGCTCGTCGTCCTGGCGCCCGCCTCCCGCTCACATTCAAAATTTCAATTACGGACACCGCAAAGTGCTTCCAGCGAGCCGAGACCGAGACCGAGTCCGGGTCCCGCCCCTTCCCTCGGCCTACCGCCCCCGCCCACCAACCGCCGTCCTCCGTCCTGCACTCGGCGCTCCGTGACTCTGGCCGGCCGGACCCAATTTTCGCAGCAAACGAAATCCGGAAGCCGGCGGATCGCGTGCTCAGCGGTCGAGTGGTCGAGGGAACGAGGGGACGAGGGAGTTGGGGCTCGCCGGTCGTGCTGGTCATGGTCCTGGCTTTCGTCCTCGTCCTGGTCTCGGCCTCCAAGCGGGAGTCGACTGGGGCTCGATTATTGAATATTGAATCGCAACAAGCATCCATCACCACTGGCCAGGGGCCAGGGGGCGACGACGAGGACGAGGACGACGACGACGTCCTCGAGGCAGTCGGTCCGATCATTTAATCGGAGTCGCAAATGAGTTGAAGGCCAGAGGGACGGGAAGAAGTGCGGACTGATTCATGGCTGCGAAAGGACCCGATTAATAAATGCGAGATAAGGCGGCGAAGTCATTGAGTTGTCGTGGGGCGATCGCTCAAATGAATTCGAATGAAAGGAATTAATTCGAATTTTAGATCGGGCGCTGGGGGAGGGGGCAGGGAGGGCAGTGGGAAGGATGGTAGACAGGACGACCAGGAGGCAGGAGAAGCAAATATGGATTTATTACCGGAGGTGAGTTCGGCGACCCGCGGCCGTGACGGTGGCGAGTGGATCCGAATAACTACGAGCGAGTTCCATTCAAATCGCGGGCAGGGGAAGGGGCGGCGAAATAATAAGAAAGTGATATTCAAGAAAATTAATTCGAGCCGAGCCGAGTTATCTGGAAGTGAATGACTACAGGGGACATTTGCCAAATTAATAAATGGAACTCGACCTGGCCGACCGCCGTGGCTGCAGTCGACAGAGGCCACGAGGAGGGCGAGTATGGGGGGAGGCATCATATTGAATGATTAATTGAAGTAATGAGCGCGGCGTTGATTAATGGATCGATTGTCGTTTGGTCTCGGCGCGATTCGGCGGTGACCTTTCGATTGAATTGAATGACCACAACATGACTCGTTAATCTCTCGGGCCCGTCGACCGCGAGCCCACTTTTGACGTGGCTCCGCGACGGCTGATTGATTGATTGCTGCAGCGACAGACTGACTGACCGACTGATTGACAAGAGATCAACTGACCAACTGACTGACCGACTGAGGAAGGGTTTGTTTGCCGGACTAATGGACCGGATGACGGACTGGTGACACAGCCGAGTGAGCCGGCGATGCAACGATTAAGAATTTAATTGAGCTCCGGCCAGATCGTGCCCGGGATCTTCCGATAAGCGGAGGGACGGACAGGTGGACAGAAAAGGACCCACAGACAGTCGGACGGATGGACGGACGGATCGATTGACGCTGACGCTTCCCGATTGACATGTTGAAAGCTTGCCCGCTCCTGTGTCAATCCGGGTATTCGATTCCATTCAAATCCCACAAATGCGCCCCACTTGCGTCGATTGCACGCCCTGCCCCCGTCTCCTGCTGCGCCATATGAGCCCAGGTGGTCCTTGAGAGCTCAAAAAGTGAGAGCGTCGGGTTCACGCTCCGCAAAAACTGTCGTCGATGGCTCGCCCGTGGCCCCACCCGCTCCCCCGGCTGTCTGTCGAGCTGCCAATCAACCCCCGCACGTCCCTCCCTCCCCCGAGCTGTGCCCGACGTCGAGGCGTATGCGAAACCTTTCAACAAATGAACATCGCATGCATTGGGAACTCGCTCGCTCGCTCGGCCCGGCCGCCCCCGCAACCGCAAGATTTTCAGCTCTCCGCCGCCCAAGTCACCAGCAGGACTCTCCATCCTCTCCAGGAGGCGCACACTCGCTGTCGCTCTCTGGTCTCACGGCGCCGCACGGAGGGAATTTGCATGTTCGGTGCCAATGAAACAACCGGATACGACCGAGAATCCACAGAAACAACACACGTTCCCGCACACACACTCAGGAGGGCGCGGGTGAGGCGGGGATTCCGGCAGGATTCCTCAGTGTCGGACCAGAGACAGTTGAGAGTCGCCTGCGCTCCTCGGCCGGCGGGCTCTGGGGCTGCGGTCCGGGTTCTTGTCAATTTGCGCCGCTCGCCCCGCGCCGAGGTGACTGCGAGACCGTCTTCATTTCGTGCGCCGCCCACCGATTCGCCGACCCTTCTTCTGGAGCCGCCCCTCGGAAGCAGGAGCGGAAGGAGAGGCGGATGTGTGTGTGTGTGTGTGTGTGCGGAGACTCGTTTCCTGGGAAGTCCTGTCACCGCAAACTTAATTGGATTCCCTTGTCCGCTCTGCGGGCTCCCCAGATGGGCCCGGTCTCACGCGACCGGCGACAGCGACGACTCCTCGGGTCGACTGCCTTAGGACTGGGATCCGGGACCGACCCCCGAATCGAGTCGGGGAGCCCTTGGTCTCCGCGTGTCGAGAGCCCTGCCCTAATAGAAACACATGTGTGCATGAGGAGGAGGAAAGCGAGACTTACCTGGGGGCAGCTGGGGTCCAGCGGCGGTCGTGGCGGTCGTGGCGGCCTCGGCGCGATTCGGCGGCACTGGGGTCGCGGGCGGGAGGGAAACCGGGGAAAGGTCGGGGTCGGGGTCGGCGGTCTGAGGTCGGAAGGTCCATAAGAACATTTCATGATACGATGTACTCATATTCACAGCCATTAAGTGCTTTATAAATGAGCTTCAATTCCGAGGGGGCGACGGACGACGACACGGGGCGGGATTGAGGGAGAGATGGAGGGTGGGGTGGGGTGGGGTGGAGTGTGGAGAGGACCGACCTGCTGCCCGCCCGCGGGATGGCGCGATGCCAGTGACGATGCAAACGGCGGTGATTATGATTGCGATGGCGGTGGCGATTGCGGTGGCGGTGGCGGTCGCTGGTGGCGAGGGCCCTATCGGCGGTAGTGGTACATGCCGTAGCCGATCGGTGTGCTGCCCATGGCGCGCTCGGTCGCTTTCTCGATGCTCGCGTGGACGCACCGGTAGCAGCACACGTAGGCCAAACATCACTTGAACAGGATGCGCCGGAAGGCGCGCCGGAAGTCCTTGTTGAAGATCGTGTAGATGGCCGGGTTGAGGGCCGAGTTCATGTAGCCCAGCCAGAAGGCGATCGCGAAAGCCGAGTCCGGGATGTGGCAATGGGTGTTGCAGGCGGGCAGCAGGATGTACAGGAAGAAGAACGGCAGCCAGCAGGCGATGAAGCTGCCCATGATCAGGCCCAGGATCAGCGTCGCGCGCTTCTCCTTCTTCCGTGCGATGCGGCGCTTCTCCTTCTCGGGGTCCCGGGGCTTTTGTACTTTCGGTATGGCCGGCTCCAGCTCGGTCGCGTTCGACTGCGCCGCCTCGGCCGCCTTCGCGAGGGCCTTCGAGGCGGCCGTCGTCGCCGCCGCGGCCGCCTTGGCGTCGGCGCGCCGCTGCTGGGCGGCCGCGCTCGCCTTCGAGCGCCCGAAGATCGGCTGGCAGAGTCTAAACTTCAGCGGTTTAACCACGGCACACCGACTGACCACGCCCGAGTCCGAGCTCGAGGGGTCGAACTCGCTGACCATGTCCGTGTCGATGCCCACCGAGAGGGCGCGGCACCGGCCCGCGACCGGCGAGACGCGCAGCTCGTTCGGCGCCCCCGTCCCCGCGCCCACGCCCACGCCCGCGGCCGACCCGGCACCCGTCGTCGCGCTCAGCGAGTTCCCGGACGTCGTCGCCGCTGACGTCGCCGCCGTCGTCCGGCCGGGGTTGCTGCTGTCATTGTTGTTGTTATTGTTGTTGTTGAGGCCCAGCGCCGGCGGCAGCGAGGCGGCGGCCGCGTTCAGCGCGTTGTGCGTGGTCGCGATCGTGCTGACCTTGAGGGTCTCCTTGCAGTGGCCCAGGCCGAGCGCGTTCGCCGGCGAGAGGCCGCCGGCCGAGCCGCCGCCGCCGCCCGATCCGTTGCCGTTGCCGTTCGAGTAGACCAGCGGATGGGGCTCCAGCTCGGCCGCCTCCGAGGTCGAGATGTCCGAGGCGAGGTCGCAGGTGACGGTCGGGATCTGCATGGGCAGCGAGGCGCTGTTCGGTGGGGTCTCGATGGTCGCGATCTGGCGCTGCTGGTGCAGCTGCAGGGCGGCGGCCGCCCCGCTCGAGGAGGGCATCGGGATGGTGCCCTTGTTGCCGGCGGTGGTGAAGCTCGTCACCTGCAAGGGGTAGAGAGAGAGAGAGAGACAGATGTATAAACAATGACTCCAATGGCGTTCGTTGGCTGGGTTGGGGAGGGAGGGAAGGAAGGGCGATGGCGAGGGGCCCACATCGAGTCGGGTGCCGGGGGCCCGGCGCAGCTGCACTGGCGGACGACGCATAATTGGAATTTTCCGAGCCGATGGACCTCGCTGGAGGCCCCGGGGCTCGGCGCCACTGAGGGAACCGGGAGCCGAGTCGGCTTCGGAATCGGGGCAGGCGGATGAGGGATCGCGGCGTGGGGCGGTTCGTTTTCGATTTGCCGCCCGTTTCGAAGCCATTCGGAGGTCGAACCTGAGGCGAGAGCCCGGAGCCGACGGCAGTCGTTGGGCCAGAAGCGCGGGAACAGGGAGCCGCGGGGCGGGGTGAGAGCGAGAGGACGTGTGAGTGTGTGTGGGGGAGAGAGAGGGCTGATTATGCTCCGTAATTTATTCAAAGCTCGTCCTCGCCGCTGACATACTTGTTTGTCAGCGCATTAACCAGGATATCCGTTTTATGAGCTCCAGGACGACGGCTGTCAGGGCACGCACACCCTCGCCCACTCACACATGTCAGCCCAGCAGGGAGAGAGAGAGAGAGTGCGAGTGAGAGGGGACGACGGTGAGCGTGACGGGAAATCGCTTAATTTTTTGCGCTGACAGCGGGCCAACCCATGTCGGCGAGTCATCCTGCATGTAGGGCTCGTAAGGTGTTCATTTCGTTCCTTCATTCGTCTGTTTTTCTTCATGTTCGCTCTCGGTTTCGTCCCCCGGGTCATTTCGGCACGACCTTGAGCCCAGTCATTTGGGCTCATGAGGATTTGCGCTGTTTTTCGGCTTCCACATTTCAGATTTCCTCGTTTCAGATTTCGCTGCTTAATCGCATTGACTCCGGCGGACCTGAGCTGGTTAAGATTTCCTTGAACTACCACTGGCATCCCTTCATCTCCTCGAGTTCCCCTTTCCCGGTTTCTGCCCGTGCATCCTCCCTCTTCTCGATGCTTGTACCGACATCCTCCGGAGGTAGCGACCAACGAAGGTGGGGAGCAACAGACAAAAAGGGAGGGAGCTCGATCAATTTAACAATTCGTAATTCTGAATTCCAGCTCCGACATCCGCTTCAATTGCTTTCGTTATTATTAATCTCCGACCTCAGATCCAGAGTCGTTTCCAAGCATCGTCCGACCGAGTGATTTCCGTTCTCTGCTTCGCTCGATTGCAAATGAATTTCGATTCCTGCTCGCATCATTTTAAATGCATTTGCTTCCGATTTATTTCCGGGCGAAAATAATTCCTCCTTTGTCTCGGTCGCTCTCGGTCGCCCCGTTCGTTGCTTGAGCACTCAGTTTGCGAGCGGTTCATTAAATTCATTCCGCTTGAACGTCTCTGGCTCCAGCTCCGTGTGTCTCTTTCTACCAGCTTCCTCTCGCCCTTGCCACCAGCTTTTGTCTCCCTCTCACTACCAGCTTCTGGTCTCTCTTCCTTCCAGCTTCTTCGCACCCACACCCACCCCCACACGACCAGCTCTTTCTCCCATCCCGCCACCTTTTTCTACCACTTCCGTTTTGTTTCTGCCGCTCGTCCTTCCCTTCCTATCTCCCTGTCCGTCTGTCCGTCCGTCTGTCTGCACTGGCTGCCTTGCGAGGACTTCCTCATAAATTTAATATAGTTTCCTTCGTCCTCGTCCTCGTCCTCGCCCTCGTCGCTTCGCCCCGCCCGCTCGGCTCGACGCGGCTCGGCTGGACTGTAGCGCGACTACTTTTAATTTCGCCAACAATGGCAACACTTAAATCAAGTTGCGGATAATGCAATTCAAGATGGCGCTGCCCATTTCTCTCATTCTCCCCTTCGCGCGTTCTCTCCCTCTCTGGCCCTTCTCGCTCCTTCCTTCGCCGGGTTTTTGCCTTCAGCTCGAGCGGAAGTTGAAGCCTCGCCTCGGAACAATCGCAATGGCGGACGGACGCGGATCCTGCGAGCGCGAGGAGGAGGAGGAGGAGGAGGTGTGGGAGCGGGAGAGGTGGGAATTTTAATGCGATTGCACCGTGTCGATAGCCATCGGTCTGGCGACATTTTCAAATATTCCCAGTGCATAAAATGAAGCACTCAAAAGCGTCGAAATAAGGGGCGAAGAAATGCCAATAAAAGCGTTATTAAATGAAGCACAAAACTTGGAGAAGGCAATAACATCAAGGGGTTGTAGTTTGGAACAAAATTTTTATTAAAACACCATAATAGAAAAAAAGACTTCAATCTATTTAAGTGTTGGAAGTAGGAGGAAAATAAGCCAAAAAATATTATAATAACTAAATAAGAAACTTCTTTCAATTTTTGAAAAATGTAAATTCTACCAACAGAAATAATACGATGAATGGTGAAAATAATTTATAATAGTACAATCACATAATATTTATTGAATAAATTATTTCCAAAATTTCCATATTAACTTCATGAAAATTTAGAAAATTTCGCGTTTGAATTACGAAAGTTAAGCAAATTGAAATTTAAAAAATGAATTTTGAAAAAATTACATTTTTTTGATTCTAATTTAAATTTAAGAACAAAGTTTGGGAAAAGGAAATTTTTGAATATTTGGAACAAGGAAATTTTCCAAAACAAAAAAAAATTAATTTTGCGAAAATGATAAATTTTGAAAATAATGAAATTTAAAATATGTTATTCTGAAATAATTTCGAAAACATGTTAAAAAAGTAAAATTTAGAGAAATTCCACGCACCTGTTCGTTGTTCGTTTTGCGCGGATGCTTCTTGATGCCCCGTCTCGCTCGCGCCTTCGCCGCGAAGTAGATGCGGATGTAGACGAAGACCATGATGCAGCTGGGGATGTAGAAGGACCCCAGGGCCGAGTACAGCACGTAGCCGATGTCCTCGCTCAGCTGGAAGGGAGAGAGGAAGGCGAGAGAGAAGGAGCGAAATTAGTGAGATGAACATTTCCAACTGGCTAAAGTGAGAGCTACGGAAGAGTGGAGAACGACGTTGTTCATCTGAAAAGAGCACAAAAATTCCATCCCCCGGACGTGCTCGGGTTCAGGGAGGAATGAAGGCGAAGTTCCTGGAAAAATTACGCCGGAATCCCAGCGGAAACATCCGTCAGCGAGATGCTGGCAGAACCACGGTCGACATATCCTTTCGATGATATCCTTTCGCCGCAGTGCCCGACGCCGGCTCCCTCTCGTCCCGACTCGAAAGGTCCGGGTTGGGCCCCCCCCTCCGCCTCCCTCTCCACCCCGCCTCGCCCTGCTTGTCACGCCCTCCCCCCCATTCGGCCGCAAAGCGCACGAAAGACCAAAACCGAGCCCTTCATCCGACTGATTTGCAGCTGGCGAAGCCTTCGAGCAACTGCTGGCCTCATCGTCAACGTCTCATTTGGCCGGAGTGGTAGCCGTCTCGCTCTCTCTCCCCCTCCCTCGATCTCTCTATCGAGATCAGTTTTGCCTCTCGCGCCATTTCCATGTCTGGCCCAACTTTGGTTTGCCTTGATTTATTTACCTTATACTTTTTCCTATTTTTGTCCTGTTCATTCACCCAGCTTTATCGCTTCCGTTTTCACTGACGACAACACATTGTGGTTCCTCGCACTCACTCTCCCCCTCTCTCACTATCTCTCTCTCTCTCTCAGTTCCTCGCCACAGTTCGCTACAACCCAACTATCCTTTCTTTCCTCCGCTCCGTTCGCACCTTCCATCCATTCGCTGTGTTTCGCCAACTCCGGAGGAATTTCCTTCCACATCATTACGCGCTCTCTCTCTCTCGCTCTCTCTCAGCCGCACTGTGACACTCGCATCCATTTTCCCAACTCATTCGTCATAATCAGTCGTCCTCACACACACACACTCAAGCTCGCACACATTCAGACACGCGCCCTCCGCACCCGACCCCGCCGCAGCCGCGCCGCGTCGGAACCGCGTCGTTCCAGGACGAGCGGCGACCGCGGCAGACTGACGGCCGGAGGGACGGACTGACGGACAGATGGTGGGCTGGATCGTGATGGGAGGTTGGATGGATGGGTGGCCGTCGCCTCGGGACGAGGGGGAATTGCGTGGGCAGCGCGAAACCGGAAGTGGTGGACCGATTTATTGTCCTTGTTGCTGTCGCGGCCACAGCAGCCGCAGCCGCAGCGACCGCCACAACCTCAACAGCAACATCGCCAGCAACAATAATCAAAATATTTCCACTCTGAGCGGGATTCGTCCGCCTCGAGTCGATGCGGAGACGAGTCGCCGTTTCAAATGCCGCGCCAGCCTCCGCCGCCGCAGCCGCGGACGACCTGCATAGGAGTGCGAGCTTGTGTGTGTGTGTGTGTGTGTGTGTGAGATCCTGTGAGATGGGGATTCCCATTCCACGCGCATCCCGGGCGCACCGTGTCGAGCGTCGTTGCCGACTTCCTCGTGTCTGCCGATCTGGATGAGTCTGGGAGGGCGACTTTCGGAGTTTGGGCGCTGCAATCGAGTTCAAGTGAGTTGGATTTTTTGCTGCTCTTCTTCTTCTCGATCTCCAGGAGCGTCTCGTTGTGGATCTGAGGGTATGGCGTGCGTCCGTGTGTGTTTGTTGACATTAAAAACCGTTTAACAAGTTTTCTCCTCCAAATTCCCTCTCACCACCCTCGCTCTGCTCGCGCCAACACCCTCTGAGTAGAAGAGAACCAACGCACACATGCACACACACCACACACACTCGCACACACACACACACTCCCGCTGCACTTGCATAAAGAACGGCTGGATCCCAGTTAACGAGGAAGAAACACGTCCTCGTCGAAGTCGGCGAGAATCGCCTTCAGCTCAGTTCAGCAGCCGCCGGAAATTAAGAGAATCCCAATTAAAACGAAGTCTGCTCGCTCCGTGTGTGGGCGAGCAAAATTTATGGAGAACGTGATAAATAGAGTGGAAATTAAAGAGAGGGAGTGAGAGGGAGTCGGCCCCGGGCGAAGATTGATGGCGAACCCTTGGCTTCCCCGTGTGACTTGTTGATTGTCGATTTCGTTCGGAGAGGCCGCGCCTCCGACTTCGCACCTCTGTCCTGCCCTTTCTCTCCTCGCGCTCCCACTTGCCCCTCCTCCTAGTGGTCCAGATCCTGGCGCTGCCTTTGCGGCGAGTCCTCCGCAGCCACTATTAATTCGACATTCTCGCCATTATTTCACCGCCCGCTTTCCTAAGCTTCCCATTCATTCGCTTCTCCTCAATAGCACTTCTCTCTCTCTGTCGCCCTCGCCCTCGCGCTCTCCGGTGGCCACCTTTTCGATCCTCCTCGCTCTTCCGAGTCCAGTCCTGTGTTCTCTCTGGCTTCGAACACAAGCGGCCCGATTTTCTCCACCTCTCGCTGCTGCCTCCCACTCCGCTTCCTAATCAGTTCTCCAGTCTTTTTGCCATTCGTCTTCCTAGTCCCCAGTCTTCTTCTTGGTATTTTCCTCAATTTTCCTCTCCTAGTATTCTTCTCCCCCTTTCCCTAGTTATTTCCTCGGACTCTTTGGCAAACTTGTTCCATCCCTCTTTTCGGCGTCCCCAGGCTGACCGCCACAGCATCGGCAACACCTTCGGCCCCGGCCCCGGCCCGGCCACGCCCCTCGTCCGCACCACACGTACGAGGCAAATCCTCTCTCGACGCCTGTGTGTGAGTGGAAATTATGCAAATTAAGTGTTTTTCTCCAGCGCTTTTTTCGAGAGGCTCCGAAGTGCACTCGTCGTTGTGGTGGGTGCAGTTGGTGTTGTTTTTGTCAGTGATGGTGTTGGTGTTGTTGCAGCCATTGTTGTGAGTGTTGGTGTTCTTGTTGTTGTTGCTGTTGACGTCATTGTTCCAGCTATTATTCCCCTAGTAGTTGCCGTTTAGGTTTCTCCCGTTTTGTTCGGCTCTGTTTTGTTTTGCTTTGGCCTTCTCGAGCTGTTGTGCGCTCTCTGTTGTTGTTGCCCCTCTCGTTGTTGTTGCAACGCCCTCGCGTCCCCCTGCGAGGCAAACGAGCAAGAGTCCTTTGAGCTCGAAAGTCCTTGGCGCAGGAAATGCAAAGTAATTTGCTCATTTTCCCTCACCGAGAACGACCTTCCCTTCCCTCCCTCCATGTTCAATGTCGGCAAATCTCAGAAGAAGTCCTTTGAACAAGGGCAATGGTTTCGAATTCTCAAACCAGCACAGAACGATTCGGAAAATGGCGGGGTTCCCGAAAGCCCTCGAACACACTTAAGTCCGGGTTCCGACCAAAACAAAAGTGTAAAAGTGAAATAAATCACATCCAACTTTTAAATTCTCCCCGCCGTTTTCATGTGCTTTCGTCGGCCCTCAATCGCTTCGTTTCATCCACTTTCCACTATCCACTTTCTCCTTCCTCCCTTCCCGCCCCCCTCTGTGCCTCGCGCTGCGGATCGTCGTCGCTCCGTTCGGGATGAAATCTCATTTCTTTTACCGCCGCACGACTCGCTTCATTGCAGTTTCCTCCAGCTCGCCGCTTCCTGCGGGTCCATAAAATGCAAGGCACGCACGCACACACCCGAGAAGCCACGCACACCCCCACACGTACAGAAGGTGCAACCGTCTCGATGGCTTTGCCCGAGGAGAATAAATTGTTGTGCCTCGAAGGAAACAAAGTGCCAGTGAAATGAGTGCTGGCAAAGTAGTCGATGCAATCGCAATGGCGAGCGAATAAAATGCTTAAGGGACGAGGGTGGGAGGGAGAGAACGAAAGCAGAGCAGCGGCTGAAGGAGTGTCGGGGGATGAGCAGGAGGAGGAGAAGGAGTTCGTTCCGGGAGAATCGCGAGATGTGGTCCTGGGGTCCTGGGGTCGACAAATCAGCCAAGGGGGTGGGAAAACCGAGGAAAATGCATTTGTATATTTATTCGGTGTGCAATTGGCGAACCAGGAATTCGGACTTCGCTCCCCTTCTTCGCAGCGATGACAGAGAGAGAACTGGTCATGGCACGAAACTGAATGGCGAACTCTCGGGGTCTCGCCCCGTGATCACTCGGGGGAGGAGGGCAGCGACATCGACTGGGACGAAGAGCGGGCGACCGTGGCGACGGCTCCGAAAACAGGAGGCAAGAGCGAGGAACGGGGCGCAACGCTTGCCAGCGAGACGTCGTAAAATCGAGAAAGTGGCGAAAATGTTGCAGAGGGAGAGGCGGGGGACGGACGGAGGGACGGCCGTTCGGTCGTTCGGAACGAGGCGATTGTTGAGTCGTGAAAGAGCGGTAAAATATATGTTTTTACGGCGGCGTCCCCCGGCTTCGGCCGCGATTCCTCCATCTCGCCTCCACCTCGCGTCCGGCCGACCGCCTCGCGCTCGCCTTCCCTCACCCCGCCCCCCCCATAATGCTCCTCCATTATATAAATGTCGCTCCCCCACCTCTCTCTCTCCCTCCCCATCTCTCCGTGATCGCCCCGGCTCCCTGTGTGGGGCTCGCAGATTGGCGCATTTATTTAATTGCACGGCGCTTGGCTTTAATTGGGGAGCGGCGCGATCTCGAATGCGGAGCGATTTGCCTTGTCAGAGATCGCGTCTGGAGCGAATGGCAATCACAAATCTTGCCGGCACGGAGTCCTCGCGCGGAGGTCGAGCGGGTCCCGTGGGAAGGAGACAGGGCGCTCTAATAGGCGCGATGAAGTGGAATGCAATTACGGGCGGCGGAGTGGGGAGTGGGGGGGACGAAACAGAGGAGAGGAAAGGGGTGGGAGGAAGACTACGGAGGGAAATGCGAGAGGACGAGCGTGGAAGGGAAATCGGGAGAGAAACAGTATGGGAGAAAAACTGCGAGGGAACAGGTGTGGGAGAAAAGGTGTGGGGAACCAGTAGCGGGGCGGGGCCGGAGGTGGTGTCGTGGGGTAGAGGCCGGAGGGACAGGCCTCGGTCTCGGCCTCGGCCTCTGCCTCGGCCTCTGCCTCCGCCGGGACGACACGAGCTCGAGACACGTGTTTCGCTTTCGGGCCGTTGAGAAATGGGCGGAAATAAAAATCGCATAAAATGCGAAAAACGCCTCACACTCGCTCTCGCTTTCACCGGCGGGAGGCAATCGCTCAGGCACCCCCACCCCCCCAGCCGGGGGACAATGGAGAAACACCTGCTCCCGGGCAATCAGGAAACGCTGCGGAATCCCTGAAAAATTACGAGCCCGAGTCGGGCGGCGGGCGGCGGGCGCCGAGAGCCCCAAATGAAGCCCGGCCACATGGGGTCGGGGTCGCCATGGCCACTGGCAGCGGGAGAGGGGGGACAGGGGGATGTTGGACGGACGGCGGGTCTCGGCCCGACTGGATGAGGGACGATTAACCTTTAAAGTGGATAAACCGAGTGATTTATCCACTTTAAGATGATTTACTGATACCGACAAGAACCGCAATGAGAGCAGGGAGAGGAACAGCATCGGGAGGAAGGAGAGCAACAACAACAGGAAGGACAACAGAGGCGGACGCAACGACGACCATAACAATACAAATCCTTCAAGTGGCACAAAATGCGAAAAATCAGCAGCAGTGAAAACACGAGAACACAGCAGACGATGATCACGAGGCTGTTGAAGAGACTGAGGAAGTTCACGACGACGATGATGATGTTGATGATGGTGATGACGATGATGACGACGACGATGACGATGCTGATGATGAGGACGTCCTTGATGACGATGAGGAGGACCATAAGTTCCTCGCTCGCTTTGATCAGCCAAGCGTGAAAAGCCATTTCGGACAATGGCTGCAGCCGCAAGGTTTTTACGATTTCCACGAAGCGAACTGATGTCCTTGTTGTTGTTGTTGTTGTTGTTGTTATTTTCTTTGCTATTATTGTTCTCGTGGAGTTTTGTGTTTTTTGAAAATTCGCCTCAAAATAAATAAATTACATAATTTGCTCAAAGCAGTTGCCCAAATTTATGGCTCGATAGCAAATGGCGATTTTGCTCCGGAATTTATTTCGCTCTGTTTCCAGGCTTTGCTTCCACCTGCCCGCCCGAGTCCGCGTCCGCGTCCACGTCGTCGGCGACAGTGAAAAATGATGAAAATTCTCTTTAAATTGACTGGCCATTGTTGTTGTTGTTGTTGTTGTTCCCGATGGTCTGACCGTGGCGGGAATTTTAATTTTTGAAATGGAAATGAATCACTCGGGCCGACGAGGGTTCGCCGGAGATCGTTTGCGGTCGTGCGTCTGGAGAGTGGGGGAGTGGGGAGAAGGGAAAACGGGAAGAGGGAAAATAGAGAATTTTCTTTTCTCATCATCATTTTCCCATCAGCCGATGGATCCGCTTGCTTTTTCCGAACAATGGAGTTCGAGTCTTTTCCGAGAGGCTCGAGGAGGCTTCGTGAAGACTTCGAGGAGACTTCGAGCGGCTTCGAGGGGCTTCGGGAGGCTTCGGGAGGCTTCGTGGAGTCTTCTTTCTAGGAGTTGCGACTGTACATTTCTCAGGATTGTCTTCTCCCATTCCTCGATCTCGCAATCCAATTCCCTCGCTCATACTTGGCTCCAGAGGCCGTCGTTGGGCTTCGACAGCGCGCATAAAATAAACGGATTAACCGAGAAATCCACTTAGATGATAGTGGGAGAGAGAGAGAGGGAGTTTTCCCTACCCGTTAGTTCGCAGATGATTTAATGTTAACGAGTTTCTCAATAATTCACAAATTTAATTACATTCGCCCAGACCTTGCGCCTTGTTGGCGTGGTTGTTGATGCTGTTTTTGTTATTGTTGTTGTTGCTACTTCTTGTTGTTCTTGTTACTGTTGTTGTTGTTGTTGTTTTTATTGCTACTTATTGTTGTTGTTGTTGTGGCTGCTGCTGGCGGCCAGCCCAAGTGGTTCATTATGAGGCCGTCATCCTGCCGCCGGAAGTTGATCGTCACATCATTTATTCACGCCCATGAAGGAAACCCTCTGGCCCTCAACCACTCCCCCCCCCCTTCCCCCTCACCCTCCTCTCCACCCAACACCTCACAGAAATTCAAACGAATCGGTTTCATCGGCTTCATCGGCTTCAGGAGCGGAAAGAACGAAATCCGTTCCCGATCGTGGCGCGAGTTTCTTTTCTTCCCATCGCGTTCTCTGCAGTCGACTGCATGTGACTAAGTGTGAGGGTGATGTGGGTGTGTGTGTGTGTGTGCGGGAGTCACGTGCCTCTAGGCCACTGCTGTTGCTGCTGCTGTTGTTGTTGTGCTGCTCTGTAGCGAATCCTTGTCGCAGAACAACAGAGTCGCAGTGGCTGACTTCGGAGTGCTCAGCGCGGACTTAGCGGAGACGAGAGGGAAGCGCGTGAAGAAGAGCGGAAAAGAGGGGGGAGGATCGGAACAGCTGCCTTCTCTCTCCCTCCCTCTGCCACCCGCCCTGCGTCCTCGAGTACGTGACTCCGAGACGAAGTTTTCGGCTGGGAGACTCGGCTTGGCTGGCCTGGCTGGAACCGGGCGAGTCCTAGAGAGGTGCCTGCGGTGGATGCCGGAGAAGACCCCGCCCCTCGTGTCCTGGTCCCCTCCGTCTCGGTCTCGAAATGATCTGCTTCTGCCGGCGCCGGCGGCTTCAATAAATATTCCATAATTGCCGTATTTACCTTTGAAACTGTAGCAATTGCAGCAGTTGCAACAACAACCAGTCAACAACAACAATGCGGACAGAGACGGCCGCAAGGAGAAGAACAATTGTGGGAACAAAAACAACAACAACAACAACAGCCTGTCGAGCTCTTCGTCAATTAAAAGGCTCATTTGTATGAAAACACGAAGACAGACAGAGGCTGGGAGGAGCCGAGACGTGTAGGGAATGAGCGAGCGAGAGGGAGAAGGAGAAAAGCAGAGATAGAGGAAGACAGTGTGAGGGAGAGCGGGAGGGAGAGGGAGAGAGAGTCGAGGGGAGACCGCAAAACTGTTCAACACTGCATTTAGTCACGCCCCGCCCCGCCCTCGATCGCCGGCTGCTCGGTCGACTTCTCGGAAGCGGGATTCGGGGCAAAAACAACAACCGAAGACACAAGGAACAGGTGGCTTGAGGTCGGGGTCGGAGGCGTGGGCGAGGGCGGCGGCTGGGGAGACCGAGAGGCCGCAGAATGCATTAAGGGCGGCGAGCGAGGGCTGTCGACGGCGAAATTCGAATAAATTGCAATTTTATGCAATTTTCAGCAATTGTTTCGGGCGGCGGAGGTGGCCAGGTGAGAGCAGCAGCAACGACGACAAAAAGAACAACAACAACAACCGTAACAAGAACAACAACAAGGACCAATCTCTCCACCTCATGATCGTCGGCCCCACCACAAGACAAACAGGTGCACAAACAACAACGACGACAATGAGCGTAGCAATGGAAGGAGGAAGAACAACAACAACAATAGCTACAACAACAACAGGAGCAACACCACAACAATGGGAACAAGAACAAGAACAGCAACAAGAACAATTAGGAAAAGAACCAGAGCGCCGAGAACGTGAGCGAGGAGGAGAACGAGAACCAGGTGGCCGAAAAACAAAAAAACAACGATAATAATAAAAAGTGCTTTCGCGAGAATTTTACACAATTTCGCTATTAAGTCGCTTGAGAGGGAAAATTGAAAACCCTAGGCCTGCGCGGGCAACCCGCGAGGGAGGGAAGTGGGTGGCGGGAAGGGCCACAGGGAGGCGGCGGCAGAAGGGAAGGTGGAGGACAGTCGAACGCGGAGAGAAGAGAGAGAAAAGAATCGATTCCGAAGGAAAAGTCAGTCTCAGTATTTAATAAAATATTTGGAAATTTTCTAAATAGTCCAATTTCTATTTGAAGGGAGAAAAGTTGGACAAAAATGATTTCTAAAATTTGCCAAAAAGTGAAAAGTGAAAAAAGCAAATATACTTCTTTAGTATTCCCTTTGGTTCTGACCAGAAAAAGAGAACAGAAAAATGAAATTTGTATTTTTTTGTTTTTTGTGGCAGTTCAGGGCATTTCTTGAGTATCAAAAAAATTTCTTCTTTCAGTGCATCTCACGACAAACCGCTCTTTGGCCTGAGTCGAAGACGGCGGCGACGACGGCGGTGCGATGAGAGAAAGTGAGAGGGAGGGGGAACGAAAGGGAAAACAGGGCAACTGAGAGCGAAAGAGGGAAAATATGCAAATCCTGGCATGTGGCTCGTGAGAGGAGAATCTCTCCGTCTCTCTCTCTCTCTCTTTCTCGTGATGGTCGGGCCGGGCCGGGCCGGGGTTTTGTTTGGTTTCTGCTCGGCTGCTTGGAATTTTCAATGTGCAGCGTTTGCTCGAAGACAGAGCCGGAAGGTGCAACGGCAACAATAACAACAACAACAAGAGCAACAGCAACAGGGATGGCAACAACCGGGAAAGAGGAAGAACAGCAAGCACAAAGGAGCATACCTAAGAACCACAATTTTAAATGCAAAACCTCAAGCAATACATCTATCTATCTATCCATCTGTCTGTCCATATACAACAGCAAGGCAGCACGAAGAACAAGGTGAAGATGGAGAAGAAGAAGAGGCACAACAGGAATTATGGAACTACAATGAATTGCAGCACCAGCAACAACCGGCAACAGCAGCAACAGCGAGCGAAAAGTGTTTAAATTGTGTTGAGACGAGGTTGTTGTTGTTGCCGGGGGCCCACCGAGCGGCGAGAGGGAGACCCAGGGAGGGAGGGAGAGAGGGAGAAACTGAGAAAGAGAGAGAGGTGAACGAGGCTGCTTGTTATGCCTGGGTTGCGCATACGCCCCGGGGCCTACGAGGAGAAGCGAAGAGATTAATTGGAAAAGGAAGCGGAAATTGCACAGCCAGCTGGTGTGTGTGTGTGAGTGTCTGTGAGTATTTGCGTGTCGAGAGTGTGTGTGTGTGAGTGTAAGGGCTCCTGGCAAAATGTGCTGAGGGAATTGATTCGTTGCTGATAATTGGAAGTATGAAAACAGAGAAATGAGCGAGGAACCGACAAAAGCAAAGACAAAGGCAAAGGCAAAGGCAAGGCGAGGCGAGGCGAGGCGAAGGCAAGGAAAAAGACAAAGGCGTCGTTATCGACATCGGCAACAGTCGAGAAAACAAGGAAGAAGGATAAGAATCCCAGATTAAAGCACGATTTTCCGCAATCCTTCTGGCCCAAGTTTCGGCAAATGCTCAATTTCAAATCACTCGGGGCAGCTGCGTCGATCCTACAATCCCCAGCTTTCATTTGCCGGCCACTTGCCCCACGCCCCCCTCTCGCCGCCCCCTCGTCGAGTGCTCGTAAATATTTTAATTATGAAATTCTTATTTTTCAATTACGAGTTCTTTTCTTCGCGCGCAAAGTGTTTGAAGCGCAAATTAAAACTGAGAAATGAATTCAGCTGGGGTCGTGGGGCTGGGCGCTGAGTCGGAGACGGAGGGCAGATGCAACAACAACAACGACAACAGCAACAACAACAGCGACCACTGCCACTTGTTGAGCTCCGTCGCAGGCCCGGATGTTGGATCCAAGGCTTCGCCTGCGACTCGCTCCAGCCGCGCTGCGCCGGAATCTCATTGAGGGAGATGGAGGGGGAGAGAGCGAGAGAGGGAGGGGGATGGAGAGTGAGAGGGGGCGGAAACCGAGCTGCTCTCGACAGCTTTAATTAAACGATAATCGGCGTCGTCGTCGTCGTCGTCCTGGGAGCGGCCGCCGGAGCCTCGGAGCCGCTCAGGTGGGCAGCCAGGCAGCCAGGGAGGACGGCGGGAGAAGGAGAGGGAGAGAGAGGGGTGGGGTTGCGAAATCGGTAATGCAAATCCTTCGCGAACGAAGTGTGGAGCAAAGGATAATAAAACAGCCAAGCGGCGGCGGCGGCGGCGCAAAAAGCAAGCGATTAAACGGATGAAAGACGAATGAACACAGATGAAAATGAAATTAACAGAGGCGAGCAAAAAGCGCGAAATTGAGAGGGCGAGAGAGAAGAGAGGGGAGGGGGACGAGATAAAACGCTTTTCTGAAATGGAAAACCCAAGTGGAAAAATGCGCTCATTTGCGAATATTTTTTTCTTAGTTTCCCCTGCAGTGGAAGGAGGCGAAAATTCAAAATTTGGCATCAAGAAGCGATCCTGTCATCCTTTCAGATCGACCGCGAGAAGGACGAAACCCTGGCTGGAAACGAGGTGTGACGAAGGAACGCCGGGTGTCCTTTTCTCGGGAGGGTCCGGGTGCCGTGCTAGGGTTCCCTCGGAGGTCCCTCTTTGAAATGCGAAACCGCCGGATTCCGAAACTCATTTGGTGTCGACGCCGACTCAGGGCGGAAGCCTTTGAAAGCCGAAAGCTCGGCCTTGACGAAGGAATTCCAGCAATCCGAATTCTCAAGGTGACGCCGTTTTTTGATCACCCTCTCGGGGCGAAAGGAGGGCTCGTCATGGGACCCTGGGAGGGGGATGAAACTAAGGTTCGGCTCTGTGGCCACAGAAGGGGCTCGGCGAGTTCTCTCGGAGGCCTTGGGCAGGAGGCAGTCGAAACTTC
This sequence comes from Coelopa pilipes, assembly GCA_947389925.1. Lineage (NCBI taxonomy): Eukaryota > Metazoa > Arthropoda > Insecta > Diptera > Coelopidae > Coelopa > Coelopa pilipes. The sequence continues at coordinate 41,258,291 of OX376697.1, read as the reverse complement.
TGCTATGCAAATTTAGGTACGGCGACGGTCCCGAGGGCGGAGGAGGCGAAGAAGCTGAAGGAGTCGAAAAAGCCGAAGGCGTCGAAGGAAGCAGAGAAGGTGAAGTCAGGAGGAACCAATGAGAGGAGGAGAAGGAATCGAAAAGGCGGAGGACTCGGAGAAGGCGAAGGCATGGGAAGTCGATGCTGCGAAGAAGTCAAAGGAAGCGAAAGAGCTGAAGGAGTTAAAGAAAGCGAAAGAGGCGGAGGATTCGATGGAGGCGAAGGAGGCGGAGGAGTCGAGGGAGCCGAAGCAGGCAGGGAAGGTGGAGGGCGTCGAAGGAGTCGCAGGGGCCGGGCAGAGAAAGAGGCGGGCGAGCGCGATCGGAGCAAAACAATGGAATTTCAATTGAGCTCCGCTTGGCACGCGGCGGCGCTCGAGGCAGCCGCGAGAGACATCTTTGGCACACGCTTGGGGTTTAAACGTGGCAAATTCGAATCCGCCGCTCACGGGGACTGTGCGTGTGCGTGTGTGTGTGTGGGCCCCACACGCGGAAATCATAAATAAATTACCGAGCAGGCGCCAATCAATGGGAGGGAGAGCAGGGCGAGAGAGAGGGGTTGGTGGGAGGGGGCAGAAAACGGCAACAGTCGAGCGACTGTGATGAAATGGAAAATGTGCACCGAAATATGCAGCCAACAGGCGCCGTCGACAACAACAACAACAACAACAGCAAAGAGCACTCAACGGCAAGGACGACGGCGATGGCGCTGACGACAGGACCGAGGACAACGAGGTGGACGGCGATGACGACGAGGTTGATGGCGATGACGTCGGGCCGACGACGACAAGGACGAGGCGTTGACATCGCTGTCGATGCGTCGCCGACGGTTCGCGACGTCCTCGGCTCGGCGCAAAGTGAAGGAAAAGGCGCGGGAAAAGCAGTGAGGAAAATCGTGCTCCTCTTCCTCTTCCTCTCCCTCCGCCCCTCGCCTCCTCGGCCGTGGGGTTTTTGTTTTTCGTCCCCTGCGAAATTTCATTTGCGCACTCGGCCTCGCCTCGCCGGGCTCCGGGAGGCGGCGACGTCGCATACTTCGGAGCATATTTCGCATTATTTATGAAATTCATGCTCCAGCGAGCATCGAGAACGACTCCCTCTCTCGCCCTCTCTCGCCCTCTCTCTCTCTCTCGCGCTCCCCTCGAGCGAACGGCCGGTGGAGCGAGCGATCGGAAGAGCGGAGAGAGGAGAGCGAGCGCGCGAACAAGCGACCGAATGGCGGAAGGACGAGAGCCAAATTGCTGTGCTTCATTGCGCTCCGCAGACCCGACACCTTCGACTCCTTCGACTTCGCCGCTCGCCTGTAATGAAGGTTTTGCCGGCGAAGACAGGGTTCCGAAGTGTTTCTGACTTGTCGACGTCTGCCGACAGCGACCAGGGCCGGGCGGTGCTGAGAGAGGACTCTTGGAAGGTCTTCGAGAACTGCCCGAAACGGCGTGAATCGACCGAGATTTTATACTTTCTACTACTAATGTAATTGAATCTTTTTGTGTAGAGTTTTTCTATAGTATTTTTCTAATTTTTTTCCATACTGTTTTTTTACATTTGCTGCTATATTTTTTAAAATTTTTTCCAATATATTTTTTAGACTTTTGTTCTATTTTTCTATCTTTTTCTATAGAGTTTTCAATATTTCTTTGTCTATATTTTGTCCATATTATTTGTCAATATTTCTTTTCTAGATTTTTGTGTATATTTTTTATCTTATTTTTCTATTGTTTCTATATATTTTTTTTATATTTTTCCCATATTTTTTCTATTTTGTACCTATTTAAATTTTTCGGAATTTCTTTCTATATATTTTTCTGTTTTGTTTTTCTATTCTATTTTTTCTATGTTTTGGCCGAAAGGTTTTATATATTTTTTTCTATATTTCTTGCCAAATATTTTCCATACGTTGATCCACATTTTGTTCTATTTTTTCTATATTTTTTCCTGCATTTGTTCTCACTCCTGCGATCACTCGAAGTTTTGGTTCGTTTCCTCCATTTTCTCCACTCAATAAGTGAAAAAGACTCCATAGCTTCGGTTCCTGAAAATGACGAAAGTCTGCTGTTTGAAAGACCTTTGCGTCATCCCCACTCTCTCTCCCTCCCTCCCCTTCTCTCTCTCTCTCCGCTGGGCGAATCCCCAGCTTCTTCCATCTCGCTCGCGCTCCGCCAAGTTCGGGAGCGTCTTCCGCTTATTGTAGAAATATATTTATTTATTCATTTATTTATTGATTGCTGCTCACTCGCTCGCTCCGCTCTTCTCCCCATCTCACTCTCTCCCTTTGACTCTTCCCTCTCTGGCGCACTCTCTCTGCATCTGTCCCCGTCTCCCTCTCACTCTCTGCCTTTCCTCGTCGTTCGCGCCCAACGCCATGCACAGCTTGTGCGGATGCCTTCGCGTCCTCGCTATGCTGCTGCTTTATTGCTTAGCGCGCCCTCCCTTTCCCCCTCGAACTCATAGCCCTATAGCCCCGTCTCGCTCGCTCCGCCAGGGCGCATCTGTCTCTCTAATGGCAGGACAAAAGGATTCCGCCGACCGAAGGAGACATTCCTTTGTGTGCATTGCGGAATTCGCTCGCTTCGCTTTCCGTCCGTCCGTCTCCACTCGCTCCGTTCGCGCTCCGCCCGGTTCGTTTCTTTGCCTTTTCCTTTCCGTTTTCGTCTCCTCGCAGTTGTCCCACTCCGTCCCTCTTCCTCGTCTCCGTCCGTCGCCTCGTCTCTGCCTGGAATGCGGCCTGTGCGTGGCGATTTCTCTTCATTTTTCTTCCGCCGCAATGTATGCGAAATAATTCTTTTAATCTATAAATTTCCCAGCAGCTCCTCCGTCTTCTCCCTCTCTCCCCCTTCCCCCGCTCCCCTCTGCCGCTCGGCGTAATGAAGTCCTCCTCGGGCCCGGGCTGAATTTCATTATTGGACCGGCCCGGCCCGGCCCCGCTCAACCTTGGCATTCAGTTTTGAACTTCGCTCGCGGAATGATTTATTTATTTATTTATTGCTCCTTGTCCTATTCTTATTTCGAGCGTCGAGCGTCGCGCGCCGTTCTGCGAGCTCCTGCTCTGCCGAGCTTCGAGCTCCCAACTATGCGAGTGTTTTCCGAATTTCTCGTCCTTGCCACGCCACCACAACAAGAACAAGAGCGGAGAGTGTGCGGGTGGAATTTTCGTATTAAAATTCCTCAAAAATCTCTCGGCTCCTACACGTCCCTCGTGCTAGATCCATTCCTCGTCCCTTCCTCGCCTCGCCTCGCGTGGTGCTCGTCGTCCTTTGGCCGGTCGCTCTCGGAGTGGACACTTTTTAATAGTTCCACACTTGCGTAAGCTCCGTAATGGCATGCGTTTACGAAAAAGTTTCCAGACAACAGAATTTCAATTTTCGTCCTTGCCCTTCCCCTGCCCATCTTCCTCCGGCTTCATCTCTGTCGGCACTCTTCATCGACTCCGAGGTCTTCACCGCCTCTGCCTTCGTCTCCGCACTCTGTCCTCACCTCCGTGGCCACCTCCGTCCCAACCTTGCTTCGAACTTTCTGTCGTCGGTTAATTTGGCAAAGATACCCGGCTCCAGCCCCTGTCCCCACTGTTCCCAGTCGTTCCCGGTCGCCCTCCTGGGAAGCGCTCGACCAGGTTAATTTTCGGAAAACTCAATTGGGAGCCCGGGCCTCTCGGCAGAAGGCACGCGGCAGGCGGCAGACGGCGCCGAGTTGAGCCCGGCTCGAGCTGCACTCAATTTAAATTGTAATTAGATTCTGCGACGATGGAAAAGTTCGCTCGGTCGTTAGGAGCGTATTTATATTTTTCCGAAAAGTTCGGCCGGCTTCGGACCCGCCCTCGAGCAGACGATGTCGGTTTCGAGGACGGAGACCGTTTCATTCGAAGGCCCCCACTGGCTCCACTTCGGAATGCAGCGTGTTTCATGATTTCCCAATCGCCTTCGATCGGATCCCTGACCATCTCTCGAGCCAACAGCCTCGAAGGACTCCGGTGGACCGTGAGCTTCGTGTGGGAGGCTGACTTTCCACGGGGTCTCCGGCCCAACTCGTCCGAGGGATGGGGAGCAAATTGCAAAAATGTGTTAAAATGCCTTCGAACATTAACAAGTTTCCGATGGCGCCACCGCCGCCGCCCTCCGAGAAGGGGTGGAGGCGGGGCCATAAACGTAAATCACGGCGAGACTCGCCAACGGACGCTAATGTCTGGCTAATGTCTCGGGACGCCGTTAAAATGTTGCCATAATTGGTGATTTATATTTTTCCCTTTTATTATTGCCGAGCACTCCATCGCCCTCTTCAAACTGCAGCCAGCGCCCGGGGGGGCGAGGGGGAGGAGGAAGTCCGTGTTGTTGAAAAATTACAAATTAAAAACATTAAACGGCAGCCGCAGAGAATGGCCGAGAGTATCAGTTACCAGAATTACCTGCCATTAGCCGTCGGCGGCGGCGGCGAGCAACAGGAACAAGAACACTAATAACGGCTGCAATTGTCACACACACACACACATGCACACACGTGCCACTCAACCGCAACCACACACACACACACACACAGGCCCGTCCAGGCCTACTCGTGAAGAACTCGTTAATGTAATTTTCGTGCCGAAAATGTTGCTCGCTTCATTAAATAGAAATTTCTGCAAACTCAAAGGGACGGAGGCCCGGAGACGGTGCAAGAACAGAGCAGACAGAGCAGGGGAGAGGGAGAGCGGGGGTGGGATGGGGAGGCCAGCCTTTTTGCGGCTCTCGGTGGCCTCACGTGAGCGGCTCCGTCGCCGTGACCAGGGCGCCGCGCTCAGGCTGGGAGCCGGCGAGCCATCCGTGGCTGTGTTTAATGACTTTCCGCTATTTTCACCGCCATTTCTTGTTCCACGACATGTTCTGCTTCTGCCCTTCTTCCTCTTCTTTTTTTCCTCTTTTCCCCCTCTCTTCCCTTCCCTTCCCTTGTAATCGCCATCGCCATCGCCTTCGTCATCGCCGTCGCCGTCGCGGTCGTGGTCGCCGCTGTGTGATGGAGTAAAACGAAAATCTTCAACAAATTAAATGCCGGAAATTGCACAATGACACGCAGCTCCGGGAGCAACAGCGCGGTTGGGGGGACGAGGGGGCCGCACCTGTTGGCGAGTCCTGCAGCAACTGGTCGGCGGCGGCCGCGCTGGACTGGCCTTGGGGACGCCGCGTCGTGCGGTCGGCCCCGGAATTTCGACAGCGGGCCCCGCTCGAAGGACGAAGACGAGGAGGCGACGCCGCGTGGGCGGAGGAGCCGGGAGCGGTCGGCTCGGCTCGTGAAAGACAGCCGTAGCTTCTTCCGAGAATTCGCCAGACTCTGGGGTCCGATCCGCGGCAGCCGGTGGGAGGACGAGGTCCGAAATTGGATCGCAAAGCAATTACATCTGGCGACTGAGCGCGAGGGCCCTCGAGGGCTGCGTTGCGTTGTCGGCCGTGCTGAGGAAGCCGTCCGTCCGTCCGTCTGTCGTCACCGGACTCCGCGTGGAGTCGTCAGGCAATCACGGCCTCGCTCCCGATTGAGCCCTAAAATCAAAACCATGTCGCACTTCCGGCCACGCAGCGGACGCGGGCAGAAGGGGGTGGGGCTCGCTTCCGGGCACGAGTCCGCGGCCGCGTCCTCGTCGACCGCCGCACTGGGTCAACGCCGCCTCCTCCTCGCCCCCAGCGCCGGTCGATGCCGCAGCTGTTGCTCCTGGCTCGATGGCGCGTCTTGTTGTAGCGATTTTGTTGCTGTAGCGATTTTTGTTGCTGTCGCTATTTCAGCTCTGGCTGTAGCCAATTTCGTAGTTGCTGTTGTTGCCTTCCGGCTTATTATGACGAACTAAATTTAAGCGATGGCCCCGAGCCGCGAATCCGGACGCGCAAACAGGACGCGCCACGTGACTCGCGATCCGCTCGCCCCCAGCCATGAACGTTGCTCTCTCTCTCCCCCCTTTCTCGCCGCCGTTCGCGACCGCCCTCTGACCGCTTTTCCGTCCCTCTCGCTCGTTCCATCCGTGGCCTTCGCCCCGGGCTCGCCTTCGCTTTTCGCTCCCTGTCTGCGGCTCTTCGCGCTCCTCCAACACTCGCTTTCGACGTCTCTTTACGCCATATTCACGGCGACTGGTTAAGTGTGGGTGTGTGTGTGTGTGGGGGGGTGTGTGCCGAGTGGGATCGCGCCTGTGTGTGTGTGTTCGAGGCGAGGTGTTTCTCGTCCGTGTTCATTAAATTACTATTTGTGTCAATCATAATTTCCTCCTACTGCGGCTCCTCCTACCTCGACCTCAACTCATTCTGCTCTTCCACCACCTCGTTCTCCTCCTCGTCCTTCTCCTCATCCTCCTGGTGCTCGTCCTCCTCCCCTTCATTCTTCCTCCTGCCACTGCACGACTCTGATGCCTTCGTCCCCTGGTTTCTCCGGCGGCGACTCTGATTTCTCTGATTTGGGCTTAATTTGATTGTTGTGTTGCCTTTATTGCTCTTACAGCTCTATTTATTTACCTCTATTTTTTTCGTTTCTTTTTCTGTCTTTATTATTTTTCATTATTTTGCCTGTGTTTCTTTCGCTCCTTCGGAAGCCCTTGATTGTGTTATGGGTTGTTTTATCGCCATCCCGGCCTCAGTCCCCCAATCGCCGCCCTGGGCACGAGCGCGCGGACGGGGCAAATGGGGGGGGGGCGTGGCTGAGCGGGCTGTGGGCGACCGCAGCCGATTGAGTGATTAGGATATCAATGGCGGCCTCGTCCCGCCCTTCCCGGCAAACGCTTCGGCGGAGCATTTAATTTGTATTTGCCCTTCCTTCCTTCCCTCATCCCAGCCGTCGCCGTGAGCTGGGCTGGGATGATGTGCATTTGAGTCATTTGGAACTCGAGTCGGTCAGGATTCGGCCGGATTCGGGCCTTGGCAAGGCCTGGATGCCCAGTTCGAAACACGATCGCCCGCGCCCCTCAACTGCGGTTCTCACTCTCGCCTTATTTATAATTCAGTCGCATTGTCCCCTCTCCTTCCTCCACCCCCCTCCTCTCATTATCTCCCTGGGTCTCTCCGTCCCTCCTTAATGTCCTTAATGTGCAAATAATGCGTTCTCAGCCGTCGGCACTGGAGCACATGACGGGCCCGAGTCGTGACAACCAACGGAGCAACAACAGAAACAACGACATGAGCAACAGTAGAAGCAACCAAAACGACGGCAGCAGTAGCAAAGTCAACAACAGTGAACAGCATCATCGCAATCAGAAGCAACGACAACGACGACAACGACGACGACAACGACAACGACAACAGCAACGACAGCGACTGCAAATCGAAAGGACACGTCGCAGCCAATAAAGCGCAGAATTATGACGTGCAGACCGAGCGATCGGGACAGGCGGACGGACGGCCTGGACGGCCTCCAACCAGGGTGGGCGTGGCCGACGCGGACAGGCGACGACGATGGCGAGGACGGCGGCGACCTGATGGCGACTTGCATGCGTCGCAGAGGAGCGAATAATGAGCTGCACAATGCTCGGAACAGGATTGATAACGCATGGAGCATGGGGGCCGTGGCGCGCACGCACCCACACAGCGGCACCAACACCCTCCCGCACACCCGAACACGGAGCCGACGACTCGACATGGGCTCGGAAATGGGAGTCTCGACTTCACCCTCGCCCTGGCCCGCCTCGTCGGAGGCGTTAAAATATGCATTAACGAGCTCTCGCCTGACACCGCGAACACGACGGCGCCTCCTCCGGGCCTCGGCCCTCGCCCCTCCCTCCCGCGTCCCACCATCCCTCCACCGCCTCGTCACACCCCGACATCCCTCTGGCTCCTGTCGGCCGTGTCGATGAGCCGCGAAGACGTCAGAAAGGATGACATGCAGTGACAGCGACAGACAGCTAATGAGGCTGCCGTGGGCGGCGGGTGGAGGAGGAGTTGCAGGAGGAGGAGGAGGCGAGAGAGGCGGATGTGAGGCAGGGCAGGGTTGGGACGAGGTCGTTGGCGCGCGGCTGGTGCGGGCGTGGGCGTCGAAGGACCTCCTCGCTGCCCGACTCACTCGCATTCGCCGCCAATGACTGACTCCCAATTGAAAGGCGCCTTAGTCCGGGAAGCCGGAGCACAGGGGAGGGAGGGGAAGAGCGTGGGGAGGGAGCTGACGAGAGGCCTGTGCAATGAGAGCGTGCGAGATTCAGTCGCTCTTCCTCGGAGCCAGCGCTGCTCCTCCCAACCCACCAACCCACCAACCCTCCTCTCTGCCTCCCCCTGCACCCCGACCCGGCCCGTTGGAACCAACTGTTGCTGCCGCGCGTGGCGCTGGTCGCCACTGCCTCGTTGCTGCTTCGGTGGCGTTGCTGGCGTGCGGTCCGCACCAACAACAACAACAACAACACGAACACCGACCCCGATGGGGCGCGAAGTGGCGGCGCCTGCTTCGAATGTGCCGATGTTCATTTAAATCGGACAACAACGTCTGAGGCAACGCAACAACAACCACATCGACAGACGGGGGCCGGGAAGGGCGAGAGATCAGAACAACAAGCAGAGCAACAACAACACGCACAAGCCCAGCAACAACATCGGTGTCGGCTGCCACTGAGTGATAAACAGACAAACAAAGGGATGGCAACAACCACGATAACGATAGCAACAACAACAACAACAACAGCCACAACAATAATGGAATCAATTACAACCACGACCACGAGATGCAACAACAGGGAACCGCAGCACACAGCAACAACAACAACAACAACAGCAATAGGAATGGCAACATCAACAACAGACCGAATTCAGGGACAGAGAGCGGCAACAACAACAACAACAACGATAACAACAATATCTCACTCACTCCCTCACGTTGTAATTATTATTATAAACGACAACAACAACAACAGCGTCGAAAACAGAAACGAAAACAACACAAGAATAAACTTGAAAAAGGAAAACAAAGTTTTGGCAAAGGACAAAATCACACACAGACACACACACACACACCCTCAGATACAATTACGCACACATGCAAATAGAGACCACTTTTGCTCGCATACATGGAAGTGAGCGTGTTGTTGTCGTTGTTGTTGTCGTTGTTGTTGGCGAACACCGCAGCAGCTTATTTAAATGCGAGAATTGTTGCTGTTGTAGATGTTGTTGTTGTTTTCTAGTGGTCGCCACTGTTGGTCACCAGCACACCACGAGTGTTGTTGGCGTCGTCGCCGCTGTTGTTGTAGTTGTTTTTGTTGTTCCCTGTCGCTGTCCGCTGAAAGTGGCGGCCGCTGTTGTTCACATTGTGAGGGTTTGTGTTGTTGCTGTTGCTGTTGTTGTTGTTGTTTTTCTTCCATATATAAATGCGAATGTTTGCTATTGTTATTTGTCATTGTTGTCGCTGTTGGTGTTGTTGTTGTTGTTGCCGCACTCGCTGCCATCCTGGCTCTCGTGCATTCGTTGTCTTTGCATAATAGTTAAATTAGAGGATATTTAATTTACTGTTATTGTCAGCTGCCACACACACCAGCATATGAGCTCGCTCTCCCTCTACCTCAACCTCTCCCTCTCTCGCCCTCTCTTTCTGTCCGTCCCTCGCTCTGCCCTCTCAAGCACACACAGCTGCAGGCTTTGGTTGATTAACGGAAAACAAGGATTACAGTTGCAAAGCGCATTAGTGGAGGTCGAAAAGCATAACGACAACAACAACAACAGCAACAACAACCACCGGCACAAAACCACAACAACAACACTAACAACAAATGGAGGAACGAAATGACGACAACAACGAAATCACGCCAACAAAAGCCAGCGAGTGCCCGGGAAAAAGAGAGAAAAACTGGACGAGCGAAATGAAACTATATTAAAAACAAGCCAGAAGCCATGCTTCAGCCCTGACTCCGAGCAGGGCAGCAGAGGGGGCGTGGTCGGGGCGACTGGTGGCTGTGACAGAGGAAGCGGAAATTGAAACCGCACGGGGCCATGAATAATGAAGCCATCGAGATAGGGCGAGAGAGAGAGCGGGTGTTTGCGGTCGAGGAGTAGAAGGCGAGGCCGAGAAACAACAGGGCAGGAGGGAGAGGGAGAGGCGAAGGAGGAGGAGGAGAAAAACGAGATGCGGCGAAATTAAGGGAAATAAAACAGTTGGAGGCAGAACCAGGCAGAGCCAGGGAACGAGGGCGGGCCGCGAGCGGGTCTCAAATGAAAATTCCCAGGCTTCCCGAAAGGTCCCTTAAAGACCGCAGCGACTGAGACAGAGGGAGAGAAGGAGAGCAGGGAGAACCGCCCTCAAAGACGCCCCCTCACCAATCGAGTCGAGTCCCTTCGCCGCCCTCGCGAACTCTCGACTCCTCGACCTCTCGCACTGACCTCCGCCAACCGTCGACGGCTCGACTCCGAGGCGAACCCAAGTCGAACCCCAGCCCCGGCCGCATCCCAAAACGCAGCCCCGAATCCACTTGTCGTTAACGGCCTGCCCTTGAGTTTCGGGAGCTGCGGGAAATTTGTTTTATTTCGCCAGCGAACTGATTTCCGGACTTTATGCGCCCTCCATGGGCTCAATGAAACGCGAAGAGCCCGTAAAACCAGCCGCCGTCGTCGCCCAGCCCGGCCCCGGCCCCAGCACCAGCCCTGCTCGTCCCGACGACGTCTTCTCCGAGATTTATTGTCTGCCTCACGTCCTCCGTCCCTCGCTCCTCGTTCGCCCAGGACGCGGGCGAACCTTGAACCCACCTTGACCCGGAGGCCCGCCCTCGGCTGGCGGAGTCATTTGGAGATAAAAAGGCGTCGCCGGGCGTTTTACGGCGCCCGGGGGCGTGGTCGGGGCGTCGGCGGCGGTCGGTCGTAATCGCTTCAATTCCGGAGGATCGCGCGAGCCGCGTCGGGGGCGGACCCGGTCGTTTGTCTCGTTCCGGGTCGGACGCGGGAGGTGCGGAAGGAGCAGGAGAAGCTCGGTCTGGAGCTGGGCGGAAGGAGAAGTCGCTGAGGAGGCTGGCGATTCGCTCTCACTCTCACTCTCCCTTCTCCAGCTCCCTTCCCGCCCTCGAGTCGGACGTTCGACACTTTGGAGTCCCCTCGGCGCTGCTTCGCAGCCGTCGCCGGCGCTCGTGGCGTCGTCTCGCGGCCCTGTCCAGTCGGCGGCATCGCCGTCGTCGTCGTCTTCGTCGAACCTACGCCAAGGGGACGCCCGACCGCCCCTCGCCGCGCCGCCCGAGTCGCCAAGATGCCGGCAAATTTATTGCAACTGGGAGCAATCGATTGGCGGCAACTGGCATAATTATTGCGCTGACATCAAACGGAATTTATCTCCTCGTCCAAAACTCTCCGCTCGCTCTCACCCGCTCTGTCGCCTCGCCGACTCCCTCCAGTCCTCTCCGCCATCTTCGCTCTCCCCTGTCTTGTCGTCAAACGCCCGGCTTCCGGTCCGCGATGCGGAACCCGAGCGCTCGGCGTCGCCTCTCCCCACTTCCCTCGTCCCTCGTCCTCCTCCCTCGCGCTCGTCCCGGGATTTTCCTTTCCGGCGTTTTTTCGCCGTCGCCTTTTTCTCGGTACGGGTTTAGCGTTGTGTTTCTGTGTTTCTGTGTTCTGGGCGGCCACTGAATTTGCTGCGAGCAAATATTGAAGTTTTTGGTTGATTCACTGACCCGCATTACAAGCCATCGTGGCTGCAAATTGCGGGCACAGCCCGGGAGCCCGAGGAGCTGGGGTGGGCGCTGGGGGCTCCGGAGACCGGGCGGCCGACCCTTCGGACCGGATCCGGGCGGGCCGTAAACAAATTTTGCGGCCGGCTCGAGTCCGAGCTGTGCCGAATGGTCAGCCGGGCGTTCAGCCGGCCCCACTCCCTGCCCCAGCTCCCCGCCTCCCGACCCCCTCGACGTCGTCGACGTCGGCGTCGCCGGTGACGGCAGCGACTGCTGAGCCCTTCAATGGCCGGATTATAGAATTTTTATGAAGCGTGGAAAATGTGCCAGCGCCGAGCAAAGCGGATTAGGCCGAGCCCGAAGCCTGCCACTTGCCCAAGTGTGTGTCTGTGTGAGTGTGCGGCTGTTGTGTGCTTGCGTTCGGGGCGATGGGCGAGGAAGGAGGGAGGCGTTCGTGTCTCGGAAATTCAGAAAAATTCATTCAAAGCCGTGTGTAGTTTGGAAATTTTCTCGACGACGCCTTTCAAAGGGAGACGAGAGAGAGAGAGAGAGACAGGACGAGAACGAGGGCCCAAGGACGAACATCGAGGAGGTCTGCGTCCTGCGGGAGGTCTCCTTCTCTCCCTCTCCAGCCCTCGCCACATCGTCCTTGCCGATCGCCGATGATTTGCGGGAGTCCCGGCAATGTGGAAGAAATCGCGAATTTATCGGACATGTGAAGCGAGCGCGGGCTCCGGGGCAAAAAGAACACGAGAGGAAACGAGGGAAAGAGAGGGGAATAGAGAGAGGGAGGGGGAAGGAATAGTGGAGCCGACGCGTCGTCGTCCTCGCCCCGACCACGCGGCACTGGGTCGAGCAAACGTCAAACGGCATACTTTCAGGCGTCCACACGAAGCGCGCACACACACAGCCACACTCCCTCAGACAGTGCGCACACACACGCAGGCACAAGGATGGCGAGACCCATCTGCAAGAGAGAGCCTGAAGACGCGGAGGAGGCTGCGGCTGGGGACGTGAAGAATGGACGAAAGGATATAAATAAAAGCTCGGCGAGAGAATCGAATGAGCAGCAACAATGCGATTTACATGAACGTGACAGCGACAGCTCGCGCTCTCCCTCCCTCTCCTCCCCCCCTCCTCCTTCGTCTTCCCGTCTCGCTCTCAATCATCATTCGTTCGCTTCTTGTATTCAGCTGTGGATTTTTCAGCCTTGTCGTAGTCGTACTGATTGTCACAGTTATTGTTGTTTTTGTTTTTCTTGTTGTTGTTGTTGTTGTGTAGTGAATTTCCCTACGACCTCAGCGTCTTCTTCTCCAAATCTGCTCCCCCCGCTCCAATAAAATCAAGCTGCGTGCAGTAAAATTTTATTGTCCACGCTTCCGTCTCTCTCGCTCCCCCTTTCCGCCTTGGCGCTGATATGTGCCAGTGAGCGAGTGTGTGTCTGTGTGTGTTTGTGATTGAGTGATTTTTTAGTAGCGCCGCAAATCCGGCCCCCTCCTCGACCCGCCCGCCCCGCGCCAGACGCGTCGGGCATTCGGCGGTTCCTCCGCATTGAATTTTCATAACAGTAATGAGCTCTAATGTCGTCCTTGGGACCGCTCGACGGCGACAACGGGCGAGGGCAGAGGGTCAGTGGAATGGGGGGGGGGGCGTCCAAGGGCGATTCGCCTCTGACGCAGGTCGCTCCGGCCAAGCGGGGAACCGCGCGGCGACCGAGTGGCGACTGCGGCAAAAGGTTCGAGGATTCGACGGGAACCGAAGGGTTCCCCATAGAAGAAGGACGAGGAGGACACCGTCTCAAGGAAGAGAGAGACAGAGAGAGAGAGAGAGAGCGAAAAGCAGAGGAGGGAAGAATAAAGAGTGAGAACATCAAGGTTTCGTGGGAGAACAGAGGAGTCCTGGGCAAAGGAAGTTCTGGCAGAAGCAGAAGACCGGAAGTCGCTCAAAATCCTCGACTCGCTTTGATTTCGCCCGCAAGCGAGGCTGGCGCGGAGTTTTCCAGAAAAACCCCTTAATTTTCCTGAAAATGCGAAACTTCACCTTTAATCAGGGCGTTCCGGAGCCTCCGAGGGCAGCCCGAATTCGGCCCTGGCGACCACCACGTCCGAGCCGCGATGATCCCCAGACACGCAACACGTGATGCCCAGACACGAGTCGGGCCAGACGAAGGGGAGGCGGCGAAGGGGAGCAAGAGGAAGTGGATGAGGGGGGGGGGGGTCGATGGCGAGGGCGACCACGACGAGGATTTCATCAAATTTCATTAGTGGAGCGTTATTAAAAGGAACAGCGAGCGATTCGCTCGTTAATCAAGGACAGCGGCAGCAGCAGCAGCAGCAGCGCGGAGGACATGAACAACAACAACAGCAACAACATATGACTGCTAATGCTCGGCAGCAACGCGACATGACAAAGTCAGACACCCACACACACGCACGCACACCCACACTGAGCCACTCATGCACGCACACGTCTCCGGAGATGGGGGAAATTGTTTTGGCAAATGTCAGAGAAATGTCAACGCAATTTTCTGATTTCCAGCCAGCGATATCCTGGCGACTGCGGCATTGTGTTGTGAGGGTGGCCCGCGGGCGTGCGTGTGTGTGTGTGTGTGAGTGTGCGATGTGTTCATACAGCAGGATCCCGATGGTGCGTCGATTGTTTGCTTCACCTATTGGCGCTGCCGCTGCTGCTGCTGTTGCCCGGCTATTGTGATTAATTCCGTGCCTCATTCTGTCGTCGTTTTGGTTGTTTTCATTAATTTCGACTCTGCTCCGCCGCTTAACGTCCGTTTATTCCGTCGCTTGTATTTGTTATTGTTATTGTTATTGTTACTGCAGCAGCAGCGGCGGAGGCACCGGAAGGGGTCGGGGGCACGAATTTCGCAGTCGACGTGGACGTGGACGTCGTCCGCAGGCCCGTCTCATCTCGGCCATCCACAACAACAACAACAACAACGCGCCCGGCTCCTCCCCCCACTCGCCCTGACGCCCGCCACATCCTTTTCGTGCCCGCTTCCGCCCCAACTCGCTCCCTGACGGATCTTCCAAATGCATTTCCGCCCTCCCGCCCCTAGCGTGGGTGGCGGGGAAGCGGGCGTGGTCCGCCCGCTCCTCCCTGCTCGCGGCGCTTGCGGATTCGCGACACGTAAGCGAGGAACGAATTGTTTGCTGTCATTGGCGTGGTTTGCTGGCGCTGTGTGTGTGAGTTGCGTCCTTACTGCCATTTTTCTCATCGTGGTAATTTTGCTGTTATTTTTGCGACTCTCGGTGCTGTTGTTGCCGTAGTTATCGCTGTAGTTGTGTTTGCGGATCTGATAAACGTCCGATAAGCGTCGTAAACACGAAGCCCCGGGAGCCGAGGGGCGGAGTCGGGGACGAGTGCGACGCAAATTTGAATGCAGCGAGAGTGTGCGTGACCGGTGGCGCGGGGCAGTGCGGGTGAGAGGGAGGGAGAGTGAGGGAGAGGGAGTGTGTGAGAGGGAGCACCGCAGCGCATCGCATGGCATCACATCGCACTCGCAATCACAATCAGAATCGGCAAATGGATGGCAATCGCAATCACCATAACGGGAGCCGAAACCCAACGCAGCCTTGAACGGAGCTTCAAGGATGCCTCGAGGATATCAAGAACACGAGCGAGAGGCGGACGTGATCCCGCTCCGAATTGAAAACAATGCTCTTCCACTCTATTCGCTGAAATATTTGCGAGTTCCTCTTGGCGCGGAGCGATTCATTCTTTAATTCCGCGAATCAGAATGAACTGAAATGTAGCAAGATTGAGATTGGAAGGAGGGAAAAATCGCAGAGAAAACTTCAATGTTGCAATGAATTTTTCTGAACAACTTATTGAACCACTTTCCCCGGAACACTGAAGAAATTCCGGGAACATTGCTTGCCGTGCATCTGGGTAGATCTCGGTCGGCCTTTGAGACAGTGCGAAAATCGCCTGCCCACTTTTGGGAACCTCGTCTCGTATCCTCTGGCGTCCCCTGGCGAGGTTTGATTTTCGAAATTCGAACTCCCGCCCGGCCATCGAGCAACCGATTCAGGCCGAAATAATCCGATGACACGCTCGGACCAACTCGCCTCCATTATTTTGAGTTCGATAATAATTGCGTCGTCCTCCGACCGATGGCCGAAGGACACGCACACAGTCCAGGACGCCGCCGAGGGGCGGAGTCCTGTGGGTGGTGGCGCGCTGGGCGTGGGAGTGGGAGCGTGAGAGCCTTCAGTGTAATTATTTTTATGACAGATGAGGTCGAGCCAGATAGAGAGAGAACCGAGAGCGGGGGAAAGAAGGGGCTGAGGGAGGGAGAGCAGGAGAGGAGAAAGGATGGCGATCGAGGGTGGAGGAGGAGCCGAGAGGGCGGGAGGGCGAAGCATAAGGAAATATTAATTCGCTCCAAGACATCCGCACACACTCACACGAGTTCACGGCAGTTGCGAAGGCGCCATCGAAGCGAATGGAGACAGACAGCAGCAACAACAACGGGACGCGGTCCTCGCTGGATCAACCCGAGACCCTCGGCCCTCGGCCCGGCTCCTCGTCCGGCCGCTGTCACCAACACAAACAAATTAAAGTTGCCTCGATCCGGATTCGGATTCGGATTCAACGTGTGCGCGGCCTAAGCCTAAGCAGCTTACGAAGCTCACAGTTTTTCTATCCATGTGTGTGGCTGCGAGTGCGTGTGCGTGTGCGTGTGTGTGATTTGAAAGGACATTAACGACGGCTTAAGCGCCCGTGTCCCTTGTCATACAAATGTGGCCCGATCCCGCCCTCTCGGCTCCTCCTCGTCTCGACCGCGAGCCGAGTCCTCCGCCCTCCGCCCGGTGCTGCTGGGCTGTTGTCAGGACACGTTTAAATTCCGCAATTAATTAAACGGCGACGGCTCCCAGGGCTCCTCCTCCCCTCCCGCGGGCGGAGGACATGGACGGCGGCGGGGGGACGTGGCCAAGGCTCAACTGTCAAAGGAAGAACTTCGGAGAAACACCATCAGAAACTGAGAAACCGCAATTGGCAGAAGGACACGCAGCAGCGGGAGGCGCCCGAGCCCGGAAGCGAACGGCGGGGAGGCAACGGACGAGTGGGGGCGGGGTCCTGCTAGGAGCGAGCGTCTCCCGCACTGACCTGCGGTGTTGCTGTGGCCGATAAAACCATAGGACCCCATTAAACCACGAGCGTGGAGCGGACTCGGCTCCCCGAATGTCCTCGATCTCAGTTTTCTGCCCATTCTGACCGAGGTTCTGTAAAACTCTAATTAAACAAATATATTTGTTCTTTTGCCAATTTCTAGATACGTCCAATATGCTTCATTTGAAGATAAAGGAATCATTTTCAAATTGAAACTTTCGTTCACAATAACTTAAAATAACTTAAAATTTTTATTGAAAGTTGAATGAGAATAAGAACGAACATTAAAACAATTAAAAAAATAATAATACTTAAATTGTTTAATCCATGTTCCACCCCTGCATTTACGAGTCACTAATTTATGCTAATAATTTTAAATGCCTGAAACTTTTTACAAGAAAGTTGATTTAGTATTATTATTTTTTAATTTCGATTTTTTAAGTTCATGTTTTGCTCATTAAACAGTATTTAACTGAAATATATGTCTCCCGTGTTTAAGACACCACACCAAGAAAAATTGATTTTTTCCCAACCCTTGAGCTTTCGCCAGAAGTCTACTGCAGTTAACTTTTTGCTTAATTATATTTTCCGGCACTTTTGCCCCATTCCGACCCACTGTTCCGCTCAACAGGCGCTGAAGCGCTCGACGGCTCGAGCTCAACAAAAGGAACGCCGGCAGGAGAGCGAGGGAAGACGAGGGGGCGGAACGAGGCAGACGGAGGGGAGGAGGACGAAGGGCAAGAAGGAGGACGAATTAGAGCGACGAGGGGTGGGGCGGGGTCGAGGGCGAGGGCGAGGAACAGGGGCGCTCGGAACCCGACTAATTTTCATGCGATTTCAATTGCACTCATTTTCACCTGGCGCAGCTCGTCGTCGTCCTCGTTGCCGTCGTCGTTGTTGCTGTTGCGTTGCCGAGGGACGGACGTGGGCGGGTCGTCGGCGGCTCCTGGCGACGACTCCGCCGTTTCCTGTCGCTCCGCTCCGCCCCGCCCCTCCCGCCGTCCTCGATGCGAAACAAAGGCTGGGAATTCTTTGTTTCGTCGTCGTCGTCGTCGTCTTCGCCGCCGCCCTCCCGACCCGGGCCGCCGTTGCAGGTCCTCGTCGTCCCGTTGGTGTTCTCGGCTTGTTGTTGCTGTCGTTCTGTTGTTGTTTCGTTGCTGTCCCTGCCCGCCGCTGCCGTCGCAATTTGTCTGTGTGCGACGGCGGGCTGCAGCTCGACGCGAGCGGATGCGGCCGCCATTAAAGGTGTCTGTGATTTGTTTGCGCAGCGCAAACGACTCCATTTCACATCTACACTCACACGCCCTCGCACGCGTTGCACCTCGGTCGCTTGCGTTTTGTCGCCGCTTCTCGCACCCGCCTCCGACGCCCCTCGTCCGTGTCGCTCTCAGTCTCCCTGTAGTTTTCTCCCTCTGTCTTTTCTCTCTGCCTCTCTCGCTCTCTCTGTGTCTCCCTCCGCTGCTCTGTCTGCGGTCCTGCCTCATAAGGAAGCTCCTAATTTATGGCCGCGTTCAGCGTATGCTGCGACTCGTCCTGAAGCCGCCTGTGTCTGCGTCCTGCAGCCGCTCGTCCGCCGCCCGGCGTCTTCTTTCGCTCGCCTCTCCCCGTTCGCCTCCTTCAGGTCCTCCGTCGCCTCCTTGGACCCCAAGGACCTCGGCTACCTGTTCAGGCCACGCCCCGCTGTCTCCCTGCGCTTCAGCACCGTTCTCATTCATCTTCGGCTTATCGTCCTGCGCTCGGGTCTTCCCCGCTTTCTCTCCACCCTCTCCTCGCCTCGCCTCTCTCTCTCTCTCCTCCTCTCTTCCTCACTCTCCGTCTGCCGTCTCTCGCTTTCCGTATCTCTCATTTCTCATTAATTTTTCTCTTTATCTTCTTCGCCAGAGTTTTTCTAGCTTCCTCGTCACCCTTTCCAGGACATTGGTTTCTCCTCTCTCACTCTCTCGCCTTCTCTAGGCTTCCGTCGCCACCTCCCTGCCGCGTTTTCTAGCACTTTTATCGGATCTCGTTCTCCCTCCAGATCCCGCTGGGCCCGTCTTCGATTTGCTCACACATCACGCAAATGACTCAGATCTAAAGAGGAGAGAAATGCCTTCTTCGGCCTTGTTTTGGGGCAGCTAATGAAGAGGATTTCGTTGCTGTCGTTACTTCGGACGACCGCGTCGACGGCCGCCAGCAAATAATTTATGCACGACGTTGATTTATCTCTCTTTCCACCACTTTCTGCGAGTGCAGGCCCGGATTTCGCTGCGGCTGCACCAGTTGGACAAAGTCGCAGCAAGCCAAAGACATGTTTCCCCACTCCCCAATGGACACCGAGCCCAAACCGCAAACACCGAGCAACCCGCAACGCCCAGAACCTCCCACCTGCCTCCCGTCTCTTTTGCCCGACTTTGAAGGACTTGCAGGCGTTTCCCGTCTCGTTCGAATGAGAAATTATGAGTTAAAAGCTTTCTGCGGCGGGCGTCACTCACGGCACGGGAACCTGGCAGTGGTCGTGTTGTTCTCGTTGTGGTTGTTCTCTTGTTCTTGTCCTGTTGTTGAAAAATGGACCCTGTCCATGGGGGAGGACCAGAAACTTACCTGCAAAATACGAGAGAGAAATACATGAGTAGGGCATGGGTGAAGGTCGAGAGTTGAGAACGGCTGAAGTTAGACGAATTTTTGAGGGCGCCCAAGAGCGCTCTTTGCATGGGTCGCCCGTCCAAAGTCGTCAAGAACTCAGTTGGCTTCAGGCGGGCGAAGTGGGAGGGGGGGCGAAAGTCCTCGAGCGGACTCCGTTGTAAAATAATCCCAATCTCGGTAATCGCAATATTTTCCCGCGAATGGCGCCGAACCCCAGCCCGCCAGCGTCGCCCTGGTGAGCGCAGGCGGAGCTCGACGAGTGCAATATTTTTCGAATCCAATTAGCGTCCGAGCGCTGTCACGTCGGGCTAATGCAAACGGACTGGACTCGACCGACCGAGCTGGCCGCGACTCCCGCGTAATCTCCGGCCAACCCCGCCGCCACTCGCCGGCTGCAGACGAGGTCGCCAACTCGTAAATCAACAATTTGAGCGGCCCGCGTTCGGTTTCCTTTTCGTCCTGGCGCTGGACGGCGTTTCGGATGCTGGAGCGGCCGGGGGCGGGGGCGGGGCGGGATCGGCGGCTCTGCCGGGAGCCCTTTCAAGGTGATGATGAATTTAATGTCGTGAAATTCGAGCCTCCGAATTCACCGCAGCGGCGGAGCACCAGCTGACCAGAGAGAGGGAGAGGGAGAGAGAGAGCGACGTTAACTCAATTTTCTCTGCTCGCCCATTAAGGGAGTTTAATTACGAGCTCGGCGAAAACATTCTCGTTGAACTTCGGCATCTTGGCCTGAGTCTTGGCCGCCGTCGAGATAATGAGGATGCGAATGATGACGAGGAGGAAGGACAAGAAGGAGGAAAAGTCCATGGGGAAAAGAAGGAAAAGAAGGAAAAGACGGAAAAGAAGTTTAAACGAGTTCCTCGAAAAAAATTCAATTTTCTCCATTAAAACTTTCCACTTTTCTCTTTGGCTCCTCCTCACGTCTTCCCACATCTCCCTCGCTCCATTGCCTGCCCCATGCCCAGCCCTTCTTCTCGGACCTGCTGCTGGCGATCCGTCGCTCTCTCAGTGCCAGCCCTGATTTGCATCGTCCGCGAAACTTTCGGGTCAGCCTTGTCGGGCGAGATCCTTCTGGACGGCGTTTCGCATCCGGTTTCATCGCCGCACTCGCCCCTGAATCGCGGCGTCGTCGAAGGCCAGCGGAGGGAAGGGGAGGATTTTGTAGTCGTGAAATCGAGTTCAAAAAGTGCGCATCACTCGTCGAACTCGTCGCGGCGTCCCGTTCGAGAGAGGGCGAGGGAGAAACAACAAAAGACTCAAACCCAAAGCAACAATAGCCATCGGGGAAGGAGAAGCCGGGAAGAACGAGGAGGGAGGAAAACAGAGGGAGCTGCGCGCGAAGGTGGGCAGGACGCGATGGCGGACGGATGGATGGACGGACGGATGGGGCCCAGAGCGACAATGAGTTTAATTAAAAATTGTTTAGCGATTTCGCCCTGCATCGCTTGCAGCTGGCTGCCTGCTGCCTGCCTACCTTTGATCCGTTCCTTGCGTGGTCCGGAGGTGGGCGGGGCCGGGCTGTCGGCGTCGAGTCCTCGACTGGGCCTCGCGCAGTCATCAGAACAAAACAACTTTTTCCCCAATGGCAGCCAACGAGGGCAGTGGGGGGCGGGCGTGGAGGAGGGCAGGATGGGATGTCGAGGAAGGCGGAGCTGACGAGGAAGGCCGGATCCATATCCGACTCGCCGCAGGGCATCGCCAGGCAGATCCACTCGGGACTCCTCGCGAGGTCGTCGGGCTCGAGGTCCCAGTCTGCAGATTCGCATGCGGTTCTCGGACGTTTCCACCGAGCGTTTCGCGCAGCCCGGCTGAGCAGGGCGGAAGAGATGGAAGCGAAGACAGGAGGGCAGCTCACTAAGGGCGTCAGAGTCACGGGAAGGGCTGCTCGGAACAAATCGGATTCGTAATTTCCTCTCGGCGAAAGGACTCCAGGCAGGGCCGTGGGTGGAGAAAGGGCTTCCCTTGGTCAAGAAGTCCTCGCAGTCCGGCAGAATATCCTCGAAAAAGAGGGGGAAATACGGAAACGGCATTGAGAAATGACTGCCGGAAGTGGAATCTTCATCGTCGAGATTTCCCATATCTGTCTAAAGCCGTAAAGCCGCTTACTGATCGTTCTGCGAGCAAGCTCTGCCTTGTACTTGGCGACATTTCTTTAGGGCGATCGCCAAGAGCTGGGCATTCGTGCGACGAAGTCGTACAGGGATTTAAATTAAGAACTCCTTCGGCGCATCGAGAGGCAGAGAAATGGAGCGGGAGCGAGGATGAGGCGAATGAGCTGCGGAAGGCGATCGTCAGAGAGGAGATGAAGGCCGAGGGTCGACTTCCGGCGCGGAACGGAAATAGTTGAGCGTGAACGCGATTCCTGTGATTCCACCTTTATCGCCGCCGCCGTCGAGGCTGAGCGACATGAGAGCCTAATGGACAACAACAATAGCAACAACAGCGACAACAACAACAACAACGGCAACAACTCAACTCGAGCAAACACAACAATCGCAACCGAGACTCCAAGGCAAATAATTCTCTCCAGGCTGTGACGAAACTCCTCCGCCACGGTTGTTGTTGTTGTCACGGTTGTTGTTGTCACTGTTGTGGAATCGCCTCTTGCTGCTGTTGTTGTTGCCGTCGTTGTCTGAGCCTCGATTTGCTGCCGTTTTTATAGCTCTACGCATGTCCGCCCCCCGGCAGCGCAGCCAACAACGGCGTCCGGGACGCGCTCGGGCGGGGCGGCGGGCGTGGCATCCGCCGAAAGTTTTCACGCTCGTTTCGAGTTCCGCTTCCGCTGTCGCCGCTGCTGCTCCTGCTTTGCGCGCCGCCGACTGCTCGAAACGATCCGCCGTTTTTAATTTCCTTTCCATTTCCGCGACTCGGCGCGATTCCACGCGACGCGACGGACTCGACTCGATTCGCTTCGCCTCGCTTCGGTCCAGAGGCCGCTCCTTGGCTGGATCCGGACCCGGTTCGGCCGCGGACTCGGCCTCGACACCGCCCTCGACCCCGACCCCGACCCCGTTGCGACTCCGACCGCGATCCCGAGCTCGGGTCCTCGTGCAACGACCCCTTCCGCTTCCGGCTGCTTAGGTCGCCGCCGTGGAGGGAGGCCGTTTGTTTATGTCCCTGTCTGTGTGTGGGAGCCTCCGTGTCTGTGTGTGGGTGTCCCGCTGTCCTTGTGTGGGCGCAGCCAGTGCGAAACGACGCGAGCTCGAGAGCCGTCGCAGGAACCTCTTCATTAAAGCGCAGCAGGCGACGGAACTTGCTCGATCTGTGCCCGTTGCCGAGACCCGGCCTCGGTCTTCTGGCCGTAGTCGTTGTTGTTGTTGTTCGCGCTATTCCGATATCCCTGGGCTCGCTGAACCATCAGCTCGCGGTCTGCTGCCTTCGCCTCCCTCCTCCCTCCCTGGCTCTGTCTTTGTAAATTCACGCTATCGAGCGCAGCGCGGAAGATCGAAAAAAGAGTGCGGATGTTTTTTTCGCCTCTTTGCATGAGACGTGTATGTGTGAGTGTGCGGTTCACACACTTATTCACGAGACAAAAATATAAAAACCACCGCGATTGACGTCCGTCGTCGTCGTCGTCGTCGTCGTCGTTCGTCGTTCGTCGTTCGTCGTCCTCGTTTCTGTCGATAATCGATTCTCGAATTGTTCGTCAATTGCAGCTTCGGGAGGTGCGGGGGTGTCCGTGTGAGTGTGGGTGTGAGGGTGAGCGGGCGGCTGTGATTGCTGCGATTTGCGATTGCGGTCGCGCTCCCGACGGAATTCCTCGGATTTAATTCACTCGTTCGCGGTGCCTTCGCTTCCCTCCGCTCCTCTCCTCTCCTATCCACTGCTTCGTCTTCGCGAGTTCGTCTCCCTCCGCACCTCCGTCGCTATCGCAAATTGTCAGCCAGTCCTTCGACGTTGGCTCGTTCGCAGTTTTTTGCAGCCGCCTCCCCCGAGCAGCCGCGCGTTGCTTCGACTGCCTCCTGCCCATCGCCCTCCTCTCCTCAAGCTCGCCGCAACCCCAACCCCGTTCCCGTTCCGCTCCTCGTCATCCCGGGATCTCCTCGTAATCGAATCCGAACTGCGCCGGGCTCTCGATCTCGACCCGTTCTCTTTCCTCGTCCTCCTCCTCCTGCCTCCTCGGCATCTTCAAATTAAATATCGATTTGCGCGCCGTGTTTACTTGCACGAGGGTGTGTGTGCGTGTGTGTGTGCGTGTGCTGTCGCCGTCCTCTGTTGGGACGTCGAGGGCGTTGAACGGCTGGCACAGACACACCACGACCGCACACACACACACACCCACCCGCCCTCGTGTAGGTGGCTTCCGTCGAGGGTTTCCGATGCGAATGCGAAAATAGATTCCGATTCGTCACTTCGTCGCCGGCTGCGCGTCCTTGGCAGGACAATTAGGAGCATGTTGCCAACTTTTCAAGCTGCCGACACGATCCGAGCCGAGTCCCGTCGCCCGTCCGTCCGTCCGGCCACCGGCAGTCGTCGGTGGCCCTCGCTCTGCCGCTGTCCCGGCTTCAGTCCCTGTTGCCGTCGCTGCCTCGCCCCTGCCCCTGCCCCTGTCCTTGTCCTCACCTTCTGCACGTCCGCTGTCGCCACCTTGTCCGGCGCTTGTCCTGGCGACTCGGATGCCCTGGGATTAAAAACGGCCCGTCCTTTGGACGCTGCTCAAAAATGCACTTTCCAATTAAACCGACTCCCCCGAACCGGCGTCGCCGGAGCCCGATGCCCTCGATTTGAGCCGTTCCCTCTCTCTCCCGCTCCCCCCCCCCCTCTCTCTCTCACTCTCTGCCGCGGGATCTCGTACTGACTCGGCTGACGGTCGCGGAGGACGTGGAGCCGTGGCTTGAGCGGGGACAGCGACGGCAGCAACAAATGGCACCGAAAGCGACGACTAATGAGAACGGCAACAAATGATAGCAGCCACAACAACAACAACAACAGCAGCAGTAGTAACATCAGCAGAAGCAGCAACAAAAACAATAGCAACATCAGCCGCAACAACAACAACGACTGGGAACTCAACAACTTACAGCGATTTGTTTCCGTTTCGCGTTGCTTCCGCCTGCGTTTCCTGCGTCGTTGCTGTTGTCGCGGCTGATGTTGCTATTGTTTTTGTAGGAGTGCGCGTTGCTCTTGTTGTTGTTGCTGTTGTTGTTGTTTTTAATTTCCACCCGGCCCATCGTGTCATCCACGCCGAAGCCTTGGCCAGCAGCTCATGCAGAACCCATTGCGAAAATCAAGTGTGCGGAGGAGGAGCAGAACAGGAGATAGCAAGGACCCGAGTCGGAGGGAGGGAGAGGGCGAGGCCATGACATGGGGTTGTTGCTCGTGTTGTTGCCGATGGCCCTGGTACGTTTAAACCCAGCAGCGATTGCTGGATTCCTGCCAAATCGGGAGTGAAGGCAAAAGCAAAACGCAACGGCAACAGCAACAGCAGAAACATCAACAGCGCCAGAAGCAGAAGCAGAAGCAGCAACAGCCAGAGAAACGGAAGCGGAAACAAAGTCGGCAGCTGGAGGGGAAACGAAGCTGATCTGGCCAATTCATCGCCCCGGCCAAGGCGGGCAAAGGGGCCGAGAGCGGAGCAGAGGAGGATTGGGGGAAGAAGATCCGAGGTTCCCGCGTCGACAGGAAGCGGGAGCAACGGCAGCGAGAATGGCCAAGGGAGTGGCCGAGAGCAGGAGGAAGGGAGGGGGCGAGAGAGAAAGAAGAAGCAGAAGGAGAAGGATGGGCAACAACAGCACGAGCGCCGCCATCGACGAAATGAAGCATTGGACGGATCTCGTTCGTTCGTCGGCAGGAAGCAGGAGCTGGAGTAAAATGAAAGGCCAGGAAACACGAATACAAGAGAGCGAGACCAGCGTAAACAACATCGACACGTGGGGCGGAGGGGAGGAGGAACGGGACGGGAGTAAGAGAAAGACAAACAGAGAGACAGCGGGCTTGAGTGAGACCGAGTGGAGCGGGGAGACCGGAAGCGCTCTTCATTAAAGTCCTTAAAAGCCGGATTCGAGAGACGGCGAGAGGGCGAGCGAGGGGCAAGAGAGAGAGAGAGGGGCAAGAGAGAGAGGGACAAGAGAGCGAGCGAGTGGCGGAAAGTGCTTCGCTCTTAATTTATTGTTTCTCTCGCAATTCCTTTGTTAATTTCTAGCCATTGTTTTCTCCCCGTTTCGGTCGTTTCGTTCCGTTTCGCTTCCTCTTCCTCCAAGTCCTTCTCTCCACTCGCCACTCCATCAACCTAATAAATTCGCGAATTTTCGTCCTCGCCTTCGTTTCCCTCTTCTGTTCTCGTCGTCTCGACTCCCGTGCCGCCGCCTTCGCTCCAGGGATTGACATTGATTCTTTACGAGTGAAGTGTTTTGTTTCTCTTTCCGCTGCTCAATCGTTCCATCGCTTTTTATTCTCCCATTTTCTTCCAAAGTGTTGTTGGTGCTGAGTGTTTTTTTTCTTGTTGTTGCGGCTCACCGAAAGACCCGACCGGCGACCGGCGACCAGGCCGAATCCACATCCCGACCGACCGCCGGACCATTCGACAACTTTGGTTGCCTCTCTCTCTCTCTCTCTCTCTCTTTCTCCCCCCGTCTTTGTGGAAGTTTCTCTTATCCTTAGCTTCTCGGAATTCTCTGCGAAAATAAAACTTTCTCGTTGATTTATTAAATTAATTGTAATTGGTCTCAGCGCCGCCCTCGATGCCTTCCGCTCCTTCCGACCGACCTCCGAGCCGAGGCGGCCGAGGGTCGCCAAGTTTCGCCCTTCGACCCGAGTGACATGTGCGAGTTCGTCCCGGTTCAGGGACCTCCGGGACCTGCCTGGGGCGTAGGTGGAGGCCCCTGGCAGCAGCCGAGCGGAGCCCGGGGCGATTCCAATCACTGCGAACTCGACCCTGCCGGCCCACCGGGTCCACGAGGATCTTCGTCTTCTCCCGGAGTTAGCGAGATTGGGGGATCGAGAGATATTTTGAGATTATTTGTATCCTCCTTTCAATCCTGCCGGCGACTGCGAAGCCAAGAGCACGATTATCGCCAGGTGGGATCTCGTCGACGCCCGCCCCAGGAGCTCTCGGGGATTCGATCCTAATCGAGGAAACTTCCGCAAAGCGCAATTGAATTCGTCCTCGGCTCGGCACAAGCCGTCCTCGTCCTCGCTTCTTCCTCCTTGAACTGCAAGAGCGGGGAGGCGACCGAGGAAAGGCCGAGGGCGACGGACGAAGAGCCAACGCAAAGGACGACGGAGGGACGAAGACCCAGCAGAACGAGAGCCATCGGTGGCAGCACCCGACGACGGCGACTCGGCGGGGAAATCGATGCAGCTCGCGTTCGACAGCACAAGTTTTGGCGCCTCCCGACGACGTCCGGCCATCGCGTTGCCAAGAATGGCCGGAGGAGGGGAGGGGCGGCAGTTGTGCTTGGGCGGAAACTCGCTGACAACGCGGAAGCGACGCGTCGGGAAACAATGAAGCCGTCGACGTGATGGGCGGAGAGCCCGAGGGGCGCCAGGTGGAAGGAAGTGGCGAGGGGTGGGAAGGGGATGAGCGGGGGAGGGGAGGTGGGTTGTTTGGTCAAACAGGAGAACAAAAGATCGAGAGACTGAAGAAATCGAACCGTTGAATCGATGAAGGCACAATCTTCAATAAAGCGCTGAAATTTACATCTTGAATTCGAAATGAACCAACGGATTTTCCATCTTAAGTCAAAAGAAAGCGAAGAAATTCCAATTTGTAGGTCGTGCAATTGCGGAAGAACGGAAGCAGCGGAATCGGAGCCGGAGCCGGTGCCGGAGCCGGATGCGTTCATCGTCAAGCGGAAATGGAAATATTTGGCCAGGTCTCGATCGACGACTTGCAGCGGTGACAAAAAATCCTACATCAACAAAGCCGAGCGCCCATCCAAGGGATCAATTTTCCCAGTCCCCTTGTCAGGCTTGCGGGAGGGGGCGGGCGTGGACGGAGGCGTGGCTGGTGCATCCTGTAGTTCAGACACGTCCGGAATTCGGCATCGATGCAAAAATAAGCACAATAACAACAGCAGCAACAATAACATCATCAACAGTTACAACAAAAGGTACCAAGAAGAGCACCACCAACAACAACAACAACAATATGCACAGCAGCAACAACAACAACAACTCTGTCCCCGCTCGATCACAACGGAAAATTTTCTGTTGCTCACGTCTGGCGCCATCTTTTTCGAGCTCCAGCCTCGACTCCGCTGTAGCTTCTGTCACGTGAGGGGGGCGTGGGTGTGGGGGCGTTTTTCCATTTCATGAATATCAAGTGTGTTGCCTACTATTGTTGTTGTTGTTGCTGCTGCTTTGTTGCCGATGCACCCAATGCATAGCAATGCCAGCGAGCGAATGGAGTTGAGAAGAAGGAAGTCGCGAAATTGAGATGGAAAGAGAGCGAGAGCGAACAAGAGAGGGGTACCAGCGAGAGAGAGAGAGAGCGCGACAGGTGGAGAGTGAGCGAGTGAGACGGCTAAGCTTAAACCGCAAAATCGGCAACCAACAACAGCGGCCATGGTTGACGGCAACGCCGTGGAGCAGAAACCAGAAGGCGTAGCGAGAACCGAGAAACCAACAACAACAGCGACGGCAATAACAATAGCAATGAGAGCCTGAACAGTGACAACTACTACAACAACAACAACAACGAGAACTATGGCACCAACAATAACTGCAATGGAGTCAAAACTTGTGGCAATGAAATGCACACAAAGCCACCGTCAAATGATGAAATTCACTCACGGACAGCAGGACAGACAGGAGGAAACACCGAGCGCAGATGCCACTCACACACACGCACGCACACACACCCATCACGGAGCCGCTCGCATGCACGGCGAGGCTGGCAAAATGTTGCAATCTCACCGACACGTGAAGCGCTCGCGAAGCCCCACTTCCAAGGACTCCGGTGTCAAATGACGGCGACGTGCGTCGGTCTCCCGCTCCCTCCCTCCCTTTCTCTCTCCCGTCTTTCTCCCTCCCTCACAGACGTTCCCGTCACTCGCTCCTCGCCCACTCCGTCTGTTTGCATTCGCCCGCCATGTCCTTCCTCGTGCCCGCCCCCTCCTCTGGCGCAGTTCTTCGCTTCTTCCCGGCTGCCCCGCCCCGAGTCCCTCCCCTGCCCGGCTGCGTGTCCTTTGATCGACCTTTGACGCAAATCAAACTCGTTTGGCTGACGAGCCGCGGAAGTCGCAGCCGAGCAGTTGCCGTTTGCCTGCAGGGCTCAAGCGGGGGCCCCGGCTCCGGCTCCTGCTGCTGCATTCCGAGCCCGGGTGATTGACGACGAGCTCCTTCGAGGAGTCCCGGAGTCGCTGGAGAGGGTCGGCGAGGGATGGACGGAGATGATGCCGATGACGGGACCGAAGGTAACGAGGTTTGGCCGGCGCGGAGATTTCGAAAGACGAAACTCGGCAGTGCCAAGGCGCCGAAACATACGGAGACCAGAGCTCCCGACACGCAGGGCAGGAGATTAGAGGGAGGAAAGAGGGGCCATGGTCCGGAGCCGAAGGTGGCCGCCAGGACATAAATCGGTGTCGGATTGCCATCGGAGTTCTTTCGAGCAGGGCCGCCAGATCGAGGGATCTGCGGGAAGCCACAACAGCGCCGGGATTAGGGTGGCCGGAACCCGGCAGCGGACCGTCTTCTGGTTCCCATCGCTTCCCATCGACGCCGGCCATTACAGCCAACGATGCAGCTCCGATTGCGATTGCGATGATGGGGTCGCCGGGGAGCCTGAGGGGCGGGCCGGGAAATCGCCAGCCATTACCAGGCCACGACGGGGCACCGACGGCGGCGATGACGACGATGACCTCTCAGTCATTTCTGTTGATGGTGATTGCGATGGTGATGACCTGGAGGACGTCGTGGCTGACGGTGATGGAAGGCCGGGCCACGGCGGCACCATCGGGAGTTCCTAATGAGATCGCCATCGACGGCGGGCAGAAGAGGACGTGGCGGAAGGGTGCGAGGGAGGAGGGGAGGAGGGGAGGGGACGAGAGGCGAGGAAAGTGAGTTCGTTAACGAAATGTGACGAAAATGAATTTCATCAATGGAGCTGCGTGGCCCGCAGTCCATCCGCCGACGACGGCGCGAACGCGGAGGGTCGAGCGAGGGGTGGAGGCTGGGGGCTGGGGGCTGGGGGCTGGAGGCTGGAGGGCGATCGCCGACCAAGCCAGACATCACTCAAGTCGTCCCAGTGGCCTCAGCAGCTCCTCCGGCCTGGAGCTGGGCGGCGGACAATCAAAGTCCATTAGGAGCGGAAATGAAGAAAATCAACGGCGATGCGAAGGACCTCAATCGGCCAGAGTGGGGAACAGAAGAGTGGGACGGAGAGGGGAATAGAGAAGGCGAGAATAACGTAAGGAGGAGTGGAGGAGAGGGGATGGAAGACGGGAAGCGGGGGAGGAGATGCGGAGGGTCAGATACGATGAGCTGGAAGCCGAGGAAGGAGCGAGGGCCAGACCGGATGCGAGAGAGATAAACTCAGAGAGCGAGAGAGGGAGGGGAAGAGGGGGAGGAAGGACGTGCTGAAGCGACTGCCATTGGAGAGAGAGAACAGAGCGAAAGCGAGAAGACAAAGAAACGAGTTGACAACGGAAAGTTCTTAGCAAGAACAGAGCGAGGAGGAGCGAGGGACTGGAGGAACGTAGGAGTTGGCTCGAGCCCCTTGAAAGGGAGGAGATGAGTCGGAGGGAGCGGGAGGAAGGGGGAGGAGGCGAAGGGGGAGGTGGCGAAGGGGGAGGCGATGTAATGGGAGTGGAGAGCAAAGTTGAAGCAGAAGAGATATTGAGAAAATAAATTTGCAGAAGATCCCACGGGAAAACCCGGGCGGACCAGAGGGGGATAGGAGACAACGAAGGAGGAGGAAAGGGGGGGGGGGGGAGAGGACTGAATGGAGACGCAGACAAAGCAAACAATGCGCCTTCTTCACGCCGTCCGCCGCCACGCACACAAACCGTATCCGTTCCGTTTGTTTGCCCGCTCTTCTCTTTATTTCTGTCGCTCTCGCTCGTCGTGTCTCTTGTTTGCGTTTAACCACGTATTAACTTAAATATGTTGGCCATTCACTTAACGCACACACACACACACACACACACACACATGCACACACGCGCGCTTGTGGGAACAAGAGACACGCACGCACACAATGCCAACAACTGCCACTATAAGAATAGCGAAGTCATCGCCTCGGCCTAGGGACCAGAGCGTGGACCACGAGAGAGAGGGAGAGGGAGAGAGAGAGAGAGGGAGATCGAGACAAAGAGCAGGGCACGAGAAGAAGACGGAGTGCGTAGTTTCATCGTGGTTGTTGCTGCTGGGGGAGGCGTCGGAGTCGGCGGCGACGTCGCCCGAGCCGCTTCGACTCGGAGCAATAAAATTTCGCCTCGTTTTATTGTTGCTCGTGTCGCACAGGCCCAAACACACAGCCACACACATCGACACGCACAGCGCGGCACACATGTCCGCACACGCACACACGCACACAGCCACACAAGGAGCGTAGGAACTTATGTCTTGATTGTTCATTTATGCGATTTCGCAGCTTTCTTTTTATTGAGAGATTTCCACAGGGCCGGGCGCGGGGAGGGACGTCGAGGGGCCGGGAGTGCGGTACCGAGATTGGGCCCGGCCGCCTCCTTCGGCCGGGGCCAGTTTACGGTCCTTGCCGATCGATCGAGCCCTGGTGCGGTGCCCCAAATCGACCAAAGGCCACAATAAACGAGCCAAAACTGCGCACCGATCATTCGGAATTTCGCTCATTCCGCCGGCAGGGGCGACGACCACGACCGTGGCGACGAGGAGGGCGGGACGCACTGAAAGGACACTCCCTGCGGCGCCCGCGAAGGATGCGGGGACGAATTCGTTCGTGCCACTGACAGCTTAATTTAATTACGGCAGTCGGTTCGTGTCTCGCGGAGAACTGAAGAAATTATGAAGTAATCTCTAAACGGCGTCGATGGTCGGGAGAAGAGTGAAGTGGAGGTCGCAGTAGCGAAGGCCACGCCCACGCCCACGATTGGGCGACAACAGTGCGTTCTCTGCTGACGCCACGTCCGAACCCGGGTCGCCGAGGCCCATTGGCGGCGATAACGACGTTGGTAACGACGTCGACAATGACGACGACGACAGTGCGATTGCTCTCGTGCTCGCCGTTGTTTCCGCCATGTCCTTGCTGGACTGCTGGCGTGGCCAACGACCGCCGAGTGCGCCAGGAGTGACCGACCGGGCAGGACGTCCGCCGCGGTGTCCTCAATGCGCTTCGCACCCTCCCCTCGCCGCACTCGCTGCACTTCCGGCGGTGCCGAGCGGCAGGACGTGGAAGCGACGACCGTCCTTTGGCGGCCGTGCCCTGTGGAGCGGAAGGAAGGAATTTAATTAAAGTTCCCAAAACAAACCCAAACCAAAAGATCGAGATCAGCGCAACGAGTAGGGGCAGAGCAGCGGACTCGAGAAAGGGTGGCGAAATGAGAAAGTACGAGCAGCGAGGAGTCGACGTCGTCCTCCCCATCCTCCCCGTCCTCCCCACCCCCTCGCTGTGCCCTCGAGGCGGTCGCTCTGAATAATTGAGCTGAATTAGAAAACATTAAAAATCATGAGGTCAGTGAAAAAATTCCGCTCACAGCGGCGAAAGCGAGAAGTGAAAAATCGCAGAACACAAACTTTGGACGCGGAGCAAAAAACTATTTTTTCATTAAATTCCACGAGCGAGGAGCGAGGAATGTGTCAAATAATGGAAGCATGTTAATTGGAAGAGAAGCGGGAGGAGCGGGAGACGGATAATTGCCAGAGACAGAGGGGAGGGCAGGCGAGAGGAATTCGGGAGAAGACGCTCGACTAGGAAGCCTCGGGAAATCGGAGGAGAACGAAATGAAGCGGAGGATTCCAGAAGGAGGGCAACGCGGGCGAAAATCGTTTCGACAATGGAGAAGAGCCCGAAAGGACCGAATGAATGGCCGAATGACGAGCGGGCGGGACCGAGCGTCGAACGACGGGCATCGAATTGCAAATTACGGGCCGCGGAGGTCGGCGATCGGAGGTCAAACGTTGAGTTTCCGTAATTAGCAGAAGGAGGGAGGGTCGGGCGGCCGAAAGGACCTCATTACGAAGGGCCTCTCGAGCAACGATCGAGCGGTCGAGCGGCGAAACGAGGGGAGTCGCATGAAAGGCGAGAGTTTTTCAGCCGGGTCAATTCGGGGTCGAATCGGCGCGAGGACCCTGCAAAGGAGGATCCCATCCTCTGACCCTTTGCCGCCAGGGATCCGCTCTCGGGAATCCTTTTTCTCCTCCCCTCCCCTCCCCACCTTCTCTCCTTCCTCCTCCTCCGCCTTCTCTGCGTCGGACCCTTCAATTGTCTTCGATTTCCAGGGCGGAGTCCGTCATCGAAATTAATTGAAACGCCGCGATTAAGGGGGATTTCCAAGGATCCGCGGGCACGTGTCAAAGCCTGGCCGTCCACGACGACGTCGCGGCCAGCCCGACAGGACGAAGGACCTTTCGGTCCTCTTCCTCTAAGCGCACCAAACAACGCCGCCAACTCAACCGGCTTCGTTCGAGAGAAATCAGGCGGAGGATTTTGCGGGCCTCTGGGAGCGGATTTCGAGAGAACCGAGGCAACAAAGGATTGGCGATGGTCTAGAAATCCCCCCACTTCCCCCCCCCCACGAGCGTCCCTTTCGGGCTCTTCGGTGGGGGGCGGCGGTCGTCGAGGGATCCGTCATGGAAAATTGGCGGAATTAAATAATGACGAAGGGATCTCGCAGAGGTTTCCCGCGTTCCCTGCCGCCCGCCCCCGATGTCGAGGGGAAAAGAGACACTCGGAGGGACGCCTGGGGCGGCGGGGGGAAGGAGCGACCGAGGCAGAGCGAGGCAAAGTGGCAAAAAATTCAATAACAAGGCGAAACTGGGAAAATATGAAAAAACACCGTCATTTTCACTCCACAAAACCCCGACGACCGACGACCGACGGCCGACGGCTTCCCAGGGACGTTGGAAGGAAGAGAGAGAGAGAGAGCCGGGAGAGGAAGAGAGGACGAAGAAGGACGGATGCAGAGCAGGGCTGGTGAACCGAGGGGCGGCGGGAAACCCCATGAAATCACCACAAAATTACGGATAAAACGCTCCGAACGTGTGACACACGAATGACAAATTCTACGCCCCTCCGCCCCCCTCCCAAGGGAACCCCCGAGGAGGCGAGAGGCGAGAAGTGGGGAAGAAGAGGAAGAGCAGAGCATTGTGTATTGAAATTTCTGTGATAAAAACGACGACTGGCAGGCACCAGTGATTGGCAGGAAGATGCAGCGAACCGTGGGGCGAGCGAGCGAGCGAACGAGGACCCGACGCCGATTCAGGACCATCGGCCGAGGAGCCTTCGAGCGATGAGGGAGCGATGAGGCGACAACAACTAGAAGAGGAGCAACAACGACCGACAACAATGGCGGCGGGCAGATCAGGGATGGAGGTATTTTCGGCTGAGCCGCTGGAGCGAGGACGTGAAGTGGCGAAGGCGGCGAACCGAATGACGACGACAGGCGGAGGACGACGAAAGGCTTGGACTCGGGTGATGCGCGGCCGAGGGCGCCAAACGACGATGAAATTGCGGCCGTCGGCTTTGAGGGAGGCGGAAGTGGGGCAAGTGGGAAATTTAGACGAAGAAATTGGATAAAAATAGACAGAGGACGAGAAAAGTCGCAGCAACAGAGCCCGATGGCGTCTCAGGCGGGCTGGGGGTGGGTGAAACGAACGGTTCCAGTTGCCGCCACGCCTCCCGCTCCACTGGGGTTTCGCTTTCAGCCTCCGTTCAGCTCGCTCCTCCTCCGCTTCGTCCTCGCCCCACGTTCGATGGCGGCTTCTAATCAAAGCTCTCGTGCAGGTCGCCCTCGATTTATTTAATTTATCTGCGATGATTTATCTCGTGAACCCACCGGCCCTCGCCGACCGCCTCCAATCGGGGATGACGCGGTCGTTGGCTCGGCCCTGGGCCCGCGGCCTTTGGGGAAATCCATCAACATCGCCGAAACTAACGCAGAAAATATGATTTCCCATTGTTATTGCATTAGACGAGGCACCGCCGCCTCCCGCCACCGCCTGGGCCCGCCCAACCGCCGCAGGAATTCCTTCGGCCATAGACGAGTGACCGAGGGGGCGGCAGAAGCCGGGGGAAGTCGAAGCTGTTACGAAGGAATTTTTATTGCAAATCGCAAAAATTTCACTCCAGTGAGTAGATCGTGGAGAGAAAGGAGGAGGAACGGAGTGGGCGGGGCGGGTGGCGACCAAGGCGTGGCGGTGCAATAAAAACGGAAACCGACGAACCCCAGCGCCATGCAGCGCACAGACAGACCGACGGACGGACGGACGGACGGACGGAGTGCAGAGCCCGGCCCTTGGTTTATGGCGACCCGACCCCCGACCTGGCCGGCCTTGGCAGCCCCTCCTTCGCTCCTCCGCCGTCTGCTGAAAATTTAATTTCCTCGGAATTTTTCCATTATCCGGCGTGGACGGCGCTCGACTCCACTGTATCGCTTTAGTTGAGTTTCCTGCGCTCGTCCTCGGTCCACTAAGTCGGCTCCCGTCCGCCTCCTGCGGCCGAGGAGAATCCGCAAGGAATCCGTGCGCGCCGCTAGCTCTGAATCCCGCCGTTGTCTTCCGGGCTTCTTCCGACAGCCGCTGACCTGCCGGCGGTCGAAGTCGCCGCCAGGGCGAATCGAGGATCCCGGGCTAAGTTGAAGTAAATTGAAATGGACCGCCTTCGAGGGATTTGCAGCTCAACGAGAGTGGACGAGCTGTCCGGATGTCCGGCCATGGCCCTCGGAGCCTCTTCATCAAGGCCTAATTTCGCTAGTTTTCCTACGCTTACAAGGAAAACCCCAGTCGAAGAAGGCGAAACTCTCAGAAATCAATAATATGCAAATCAAAAGCGATTCCCATGGAGGCGAAGACAGGGACAAGGAGAGGGAAACGGCTTAGGAAAGGAGGACGAGGGCTGGGGCTGGGGCTGGGGCTGAGGCTGAGAACGAGCGGCGCTGAGGGCAGAGCCGTGGACCGATTGCACGCGATCTGGTCGTCCACACGGTAACGACAACAGCAACAACACAATTACAACAACTAAAGCACCACGAACACCAGCAGCAACAGCAACAACAACAGCAACAACAAAGGGAACAATAGCACGAGTATTTTTACTGTTACAAGTTGTAAAAAGCATCCGAGTGGAAAATTGTTTTGCGGCAAGTGAGCATTAAAATACTTCAACTATCGCCGTCGCTCACACAGCAACAGAGAGAGAGAGAGAGAGAGAGAACGCAGACGAAATCGCATCTGCCGGAGGAACCTGCGAGGGAGGGAGGGAGCGGGAGAGGGGACGACGAGCAGATGGACTCTGGGAGGAACGCGAGAGAATGGGAGAGCAAAACAATGACGAACATGTTGTGCAACAAGGGCGCCCGCGATTGGAGGCGGTCGACCCACACCCGACGAAACACGCGAGCGAGAGGGAGAGAGTGGGAGCGGGAGGGAGGTAGGGAGAGACAGGTGGGCATGTCGAATGTGTGTTAAGTGCGCGCTCCCCGGGTCCCTCGCCGCCGCCTCCCGGCCCGACTCGGAGCCGCCGCCCGCCTGAGGGTCTCGGCGCAATTCTTTGTGATTCTCCCGCCACCCCTCCCACCCTCTCGCTTCGTCTTCTCCCTCTCGCTCTCGCTCTGTCCTCCTGTATTGCTCTTCCTAGCCCTTGTCCCGGCCTCGTCCCTGGCAACCGCCGGCCGGCGACGTCGGGTCTTCCGGCCGGCGCTCCCGAGACGTCCACCGCACTTGGTCAGGGCTCAGCCCACGCCCACCCTCTGTCCCATCTCCCCATCTGCCTCTCTCACGCTCGCCTGGTCCGCCCTGGCCTCCTCGGCGCTCCGGGAAGCCGTCAAAGGACATCTCAGTGGCACATTTGACAAGAGCGTCCTGAACCGGGGCATGCGAAAGGGGCGATGGCGAGGGGGGCAGCACAGGGGAGAAAGGGAGGTAGAGAGAGATGGAGAGACGACCGGGCAATCGAATAAGAAGCAACATCGAAGCACCAACTCGGGAGCGCCGAGGAACTGCGCCTTGTCCCTGTCTCTGACTCGGGCGGAAATGGGAAAAGCGGGCGACGAGAGCGCGACAGGGCGAAGAGGGAGGGGTGGCAGTGGGGGAGAGGGGAGGGGAGGGGACGGGCTGCAACGCACGTCGCTCTCCCGAGTGCCTTCGCGTGTCGGCCGCGTGTTCGCTTCGTGTCCGCTTCGCCGTCGCTCCCAAGACGTCGCCCGTCCTGGGTTTTCGCTCTCTCTCTCTCTCTCTCTCTCGATGTCTTCGCTCTTCCTTTTACACGTGTTTCCGCAGACAGGGCGGTGGGAGAGGGGGCGATAGACCAACACACGCCCACACACAAGAACAGACGATAGGCAAACAGGCAGACAGACAGATGGCCGCGAGAACAGACGGGACAGACGAACAGGACGATAGTGAAAGAGCTCCGAATAAACACGAACTCGCACACGGACGCGGACACGGACATGTGTCGGGCATGTAAGTGTGTTGTCGTTGTTGTTGCTGGGGGTTTTTGTTGGGCTCTGTTTGTTTTTTTTTTTTTTCTCCTCTCGGCTTTGTGCGCTCTTGCCATTGTTGTTTATGTTGGTTTTGTCTAAATCGCCGTATGGTGGTCTCTGAGTTTCATGCTTGAGCGACGGCGACGAGTCCTTCGGGGCCCCCCTCCCGCCAGCCCATACGAGGCTGTGCTCGTGTGTTGGTGGGTCCAACTATGGACGCAAATGAGCTCATAACGTCTCGTTTTAATCGTCTCGTACGACAAAGTAGCCAAAACCACCAACAACAACGACAACAGCCAGCAACCGGCGACAACAACGAGAAGCAAAGAACCTGGAATCGGGAACAAAAGGAGGCAAACAGAAGCGGAACGTGGAGCAAAACATGAACAAAGCAAGCGGCAACAAATGAGGACAACAAGCAAGTCCAACAACAACTGGAAGAAAACGCCGAGACCTGGATTTTTTCCGGCGCTGAAACGAAAATGAAACAAATTTTCCGGGAAAATTGGAAAATTCTCCGTCTCGCACTCCCCCTCTCGGTCCGCTCGACACCTCTTCGTATCTCTCTCATCACTCGCCACCTTTTGAAACCCCTCGTTCCTCCCACTCCCCTCTTCACTGCCCCGCGATCCAGTGGTTCCAAGCACTGAACCGCACCCGGAGCCGGAGCCGGAGCCGGAACGACTCCACCCCTCCTCCAGCTCCTCCTCCTCCTCCGTCAGCCTCTCTCCCGCCCTCTCCAGCGAGGACTTAAAATTTGAATTATGAAGATTGATGAGTGCGTACACTGCAGCCGCATGAGTGTGTGTGCGTGTGTGTGTGTGAGGGGGCGTGTGTGTTTGAGTACAGCGAGTTTATGTGCGAATAAATATGCATGAGGTGTATGTGTTCAGCGGGGGCAGGGGGCGTGTGGGTGTGTGAGGAAGGCCGAATTTTGCGACTCCTGCGGTATTTTAATTTCCAGGAAGACAGAAACGGAGGGCGAGAGAGAGCGAGGGAATGAAGGAAGGTGGAAACGGTGAGGGGGGTGAGGGAGCGAGGCGGAGAATCCGATAAGGATCCCAATTAGAGATGCACAACAGAGGCCGTGGCATGAACGAAAGCCTTCTTCGGTGCGTTCTGCTGATACCGAAGCCAGCTTCTTGTGGTTCGCGGCTCGACTGGTCGCCCTTGAAGGCTGTTGCACGTGAGCAAGGGCTTAACTCGGTGCTCGTGTCGGTGTCGGTGGCGGTGGCGGTGACGGACGCCCTCGGGAGCCTCGGTCTGGTGAACGTAAGGCGACAACGAGGGCTGGGACCACAAGCACCACTTGGCCCTTGAGCTCTCGACGGCCGACGGGCAGATCAGGCCACAAGTGGACACTCAGCAGCCCCCCAGCACTCACGGGCCTCTCAGGACACTCGACCGGGCCCACAGGCCACCCGCACCGCCTGCCTCGGAGACGACAATCAGTCATCGGAAAAATTGATGGCCGTCGAAGGAGGAGAAGCCGACGTTGTCGTCGTCGAGATGTTTGTGAAAATTGACTGAAGTGACGAAAAATGACTTCGACTGCCGAGATAAAAGCACCGAGAGAGTTAATTAAGTGATGTACTCGCACACACACACACACACACACGCCCACTTGTGGGCAGGACGTGGACACAGCCACGATTTATTGCGACGACGACGACGACTGCAGGACGGCCAACAGCTCGAGCCGGCGGGCGTGCGACGGACGGAGCTCCGAAGACGTGTGACGAGCGTCCTTAAGGGCGACAGAGGCCGACAGGGGTGGGCGAGGGCCGGATCTGATGAAGCGGAGACGAACCGTCAGGCCGGCTCCAGAGCCCGGGCCGACAGCGGGCGGCTGCGGGACCGATGGGAGCTCGGGCTGAAAATCAAAGCCTTAATGAAAATTTACGATCTCTTTGCACACGCTTGCCGGACGACCGGGGCAGCCGAGGCGGGAGGAGAGGGGAGGGGAGGGCGAAAATCGTGCGAATTGAAAGCGTTGCAGGGTCGTTAAGAAGGACATAAGGACGAAGCACACACAGACGCACACACAGACGCAGCCACCGACACGTAGTCGAAGTCAGAGGACGAATTCGTGCAATTACAGTGCGTAACGTGAGCCGTGGCCCGACGCGACGCGACTCGTCTCGGCCCGTCACGGGAGTACGTGTGAGGGAGTGAGCGTAAGAGTAGTTGTGAGGGTGTCAGAGTGTGTGTGAGCGAGTGTGAGTGGTGCTTGTGCGAGGGGAACATGAGAACCAACTAGTGACCAGAGCCATACATCAATTAAATGAAACCCTGGACGCGTCTTTCCGTCTCCCTCCCTCCGCCTCATTTCCCCGTTCTGCCATTCTCTATCCTTCTCTCTCCTTCTCTCCCCCATTCCCCCCCTCATTCTCTCCCGCCCACTGGCTGCCTCGATCCCTCTCGGGGCTGCCGGAAAACTGCTGAGCGGACAACGAGAGCCAGGAGACCGAGGACGGACTGGAGGACGGTCGAGAGTCCACGGCTCCATGGGCCGGCGGCAACGCCGTGCTGCGACAGCAATAAAATTACAACCCATCGGGGCCCGGCTCCGGCGTTGGCAACTCGAGAGGCTCCACTTCCGCTTCCGCTCACGAGCAGAGGAGAAAGTTCTAAATTTCATATTCCATCGGAGTTTATTTGGTTGTGACCTTGTTGTGTTTTCGCCTTTTGCTTTTTGCTTTTTGTTTTTGCACTCGTTCATTGGTCGTTGGCGTCCGTTTTAATGAATTTTCCGAAATAATTCCCGGTAAAAATACATCCGGTGTTCGCGCTTCATTAAGTTAACTCTTACTTCGTGGCGATTTTTTCGCCCCCTCGGACTTTTCGCGTCCTCCACCCACCTTCCTACCTCCCCACCAGCCCTCCCTCCCTCCCTCCTCCGGGCACACTAAATATTGGTTGTTTCGAGCTGCAGTTGAGTGGAGTTGTTGTTGCTGTTGCTGTTGCTGCCGTCGAGCAAACAACGCAAATTTCACTTGTTTTCGATGTTTGGCCCGGAAGCGGCCGCCGTTTTCGCTCCAACATCATTTCCGATTTCTGCGAATCGAATCCACGTGTGTTCGCGTGAATCCTGTGAACAGCGAGTTCCGCGCGAAAAAGGATTAAAGCCCGCCTCGATTGGGAGGCGTTTGCAGGGGGATCGAGTCGGAGTCAGCTGGGTTTCCAATGGATTTCAACTGAACGAATGCGTGTTCGATGGATCGGGTTAAAGCCAAGCCGACCTGATTTAAAATCTCGAGAGGGAGCAGGTGTTGGAGGCAACGGAGGGAGTCCCGGGACCTGCTCGCGCCCGCGGCCGCGCTGGAGTTGCCATTAGAAGCCCTTCGTCGGCCAAGGTCGGCGGCGAAAGTGACGGCTTTGATTACGCCGCATTTTCTCCCTCCCGCACGCCTTCTTTCTCGCCCCCTTCGTGGCGTTTCCATCCACTTCAAAGGCGAATCACGCATGTCTGGGCTCGCGGCTTCGCAGCGCCGGCAGCACTGGCGGCAACATGTCGTTGGCAACACTTACCTGCGACGAGGGAAGCCGGGAGTTTTATTTAATTAGCGATTTTTCAGCGGTTTAATTAAAAGCCATGTCAAGCTGAATTAAAAGGAAACCCGCGCCGACGACGGCGGCCGGGAAGGGATGGGAAGGGAAGTGAAGGGAAGCGAGAGAGCGGAATCCACGGCTTTGATCTTCGGATGGCAGGGGCGGTGGGGCGATCGGGACCGGGCCGGGATCGGACCACTGTGCGGCGTGGACATTAATTTTCATTTAAATGAGAGCGAGAATTGCGTCGTCAGAGGTCAGAAGCAGCAGCAGCAACAACAACAAAGTGCTTCAGTTTCCCCGCCATGTCTTTTGGCACTCGGGACCAAGGGACCAAGTAAAGTAACAACAACAACAGCAACAACACTAAGGCCAACAACTACCACAGGGCCGCCTAGCAGACAAAGGACACGGCGGCAAATGAGGAAACGATGGAGAAATGGAAAAGGAAAGGGAAGAGAAGCGAACAGAAGAGAAGCCCAGAGGACGGCAATAAAGAAAAATAAGAAAAACAACAAGAAGAAGCCAAAATTAAACGAAAACGAAACTGAATTCCAGCAACGATTCCACCGACATGGAAGGAAGAGCGAGACGGGAATCGAGCACTTTCAAAACCAAAATGAAACAAAACTAATAAAAAGACAAAACACAACAGACACAGACGTAATGAAAGAAATTAAAATATTTAAATGAAATGCAAATTCCTTGTGTATTTTCGCCCGCCATAAATTATATTTTCCCATTACTTCGCTCGCCCTTCCCCCGCCCGGTGAAGGATGCAGCAAAGAGCGTTTAAAACTCTTTAGTGGAAAACAAAGCCGGTGACCGCGGGAGGTCGGGCGGCCGGGAGGGAGCGGGACAGAGACAAAAGAAGACAGACAGACAGTCAGAGAGGGGGGGGTAGGTAGGGAAAGAGGGAGAGTGAAGTGCCGAGGAAGGCGAGACCGTGAGACGGGAACGAGGGAAATAAATTTTAAAAATAATAAAAGTGAATCCTTCATGAATTCGGTGCGCAAATAACGGTTCCGAGAACGAGAACGAGAACGAGTGCCTGTGTGTGTGGGGCTGTGTGCGTGGGTGTGTGTGTGTGGGTGTGTTTGTGTCGCCCGGGACCCGTCGGACATTTTAAAGCTTTATGGGCACAAAAGGAGCTTCAACATAACGACACGGCTCCCGAGGGACCCGGACGCGGACGAGGGACGAGGGCGAGGGGCGAGTCCGGCGGGGTGGGCGGCGAGGCGATTGAAACGGGGCGAGGAGTCGGAGCGGGACCGGGAGCAGAGGCCGAGGCAGCGGCGAGGGAGAAGTGGATGAAACCACGAGCGGAATCGCGGAAACGGCGAAAGGAGTCGAGGGGCCGAGGACGAGGGACGGAGGACGCGGGACGCGGACGCGGACGATCTGCGTGGCGACGACTGGGGACCTGGGCGCGGCGGCCTCCGACCGACATGTGGAATCTTCGGGAAGTGATTTCCCAGCGGATCGCGCGACAAGCCAAGGAAATGAATTTCGACTCGCCGCACGAGAGGCGGACGAGAAGTCGAGACGAAAGTCAGACGGGACCCAGGCCGAGGGCGCGGGCCAGGGCGAGAGGCAGCGCGGGCAGGACGGAGCCGGAGTCAGTGCGGAAAATGCGAGCGAAAACGCAGAAGCAGAAAACCAGGGAAAGAACACACAGAGAGAGAGAGAGAGAGAGAGAGAGAGAGAGTGGGAGAAACAACCGAGCCGTAAGTGAATCATTCAAAATTTCATTTCCACTGATTGTGGCGCCGTTTTGTCAGCCGCGACTTTTCGCCTCCCCCACCCCTCGCTCGCGCGCCTCGTCGACGCGGCCTCGGCTTCTTCTGCTCTGCTTCTTCGCGCGGCTTTTGATCGCACCAGTGGGGACCGGGGGGGCGAGGAGCAGGTGGAGGCGGAGGCGGAGGCGGCGAGAAGGAGGGGCGAAACGCAAATCAGGGATAACACAATCAGGCGGCGCGAGGAGCCGAGGGACAGTGAACGGAGTCGCGAGGGCGAGCGGGTGGCCGGGAGGACCGGGGCGGCAGGAGGGGGCCAAAGAGAAGAGCCGGATGGCAGGAGAGGGAAGGGAGGACGGCCGGGTCTCTTCGGGGACCCGGACCCGGAGCGCGAGCGTGAGCGCAAATTGAATACGCGATGATTTGAATTAATTTCGCTGCCGTTGCGTGGGCTTCGCCGGCCTCCGTCGCCTCTTCCCCCCACTTCCCGCGCGCCTTCTGCGCCTCGCTCCGATGCGCCCCCTCATCCCTGTCCGCGTCCCTGCCACCTCCAGCCTCCCTGAAGCCTCTAATCGCATTGACAGATATTAGTTCCGTTTTCCTTCAAGAACAATCCCTTCTCAAGAGCTACCGAGCGGCGCCGAGGGTGGCGCGAGCGACGGGAGAAGGGAGAAGGGAACAGGCGAGGGTGAGGAGCAGTCAGGCAGGGAGGGAAGGGTGAGGGCGAGGGAGAGCCGTGGAAGAGCCATGGGAAGGAACGAACCGGCCGGCGTGGGGAAGGAAGCGAAAGTGTGCACGAAAAGAGGCGCCGAGTTCATGCAAGGGGAGGGGAAGGGAGAGTGAGTGAAGGGGGACAAGTGAGAAGGTTGGGAGGGAGGTTGGGAAGCTGCGAGCCGGGACGTCGTCAACTTGGCTCAAGTCCGATTTTATGCAAATATTGTTGTTCGCTCGCATTAACGTCGTCATCAGCTCAAGTGCTCGAACCGGAAAAGGACGTTCGGTGGCAGCCATTTGGACCCGGAGCGAGGGGGCCAGAAAGGCGGGGGGGGGGTGGGGAGTTGGTGATTCAGAGAGGGGCGGGTCGCCTCAGTGCAGTCGGTGCGATGGCCGTCGGACGACGGGAGCGATAAAAGTTAGATAAAGGTTGCGCACGAAGGTCTCGTTGCGGACGCCGATGATGAAATGAATAAATTGAGGCGATGGAGGAGGGCGGAGGCGGAGGCGGAGGCTGGCGGTCGATAAACTCCGGCGACGTGACGCCCGGGACGGCGACCGAGGGCGGTCGGGGGTCGGGCCCGCGAGCGAAAGTTCGACGGAGTTCGAACCGCGCGCCTCGCCCTGGGCCGGGTGGGAGCCGGGGGTCCACGCGCCGGTCCGACCATCTGGCACCGGACGATCGACCCCTCGACTCCTCCCACCTCGACCCCTTCCGGACCTCCTCAGGGGGCCGGGGTCGAGCTCGAGAACAATGAAGTCGTCGGGCATCGGGCTCGGGC
Organism: Coelopa pilipes; assembly: GCA_947389925.1. Lineage (NCBI taxonomy): Eukaryota > Metazoa > Arthropoda > Insecta > Diptera > Coelopidae > Coelopa > Coelopa pilipes. Next base: position 41,214,591 of record OX376697.1, on the reverse strand, counting down.
CCGGTAATGGCGGCGATTGCGATATTTTCGCACAATTTCGGCACTGCCAGGCACAGCAAAAGGAGCGGGCGGCGTGGAGAAGCGAGAGAGGGAGACAGGGAGACGGCGGGAGGAGGAGGCAGTCGTTTCGGAGCCCGGCAAATCACGGCGAAGGCACAGTTTCGGACCCTCGTTGCGAACGCCGGCAACTCCATAACAATAACGATTTTCATAAAGAGCAAATATATTGGAAAGCATTTAGTTGAACGAGTCTCGGCCCCTCTCCTTCCCCCCGTTCGCTGCCTCTCTCTCTGTCGTTCTCTGGCCCCCTCCCGTGGCGTCGTTCGTCGTCCAAACACCTCGATCGTTCGGCAGCTGGGGTTGGGAGTTGATGGGGTTCGCCCCGCAACCCTTTGGCGCGCCCGCGTTGCCAATCGCGAACCCGTGCCGCGCATAAACCCGGCGGCCCCCCATAAAGCTGCCGGCGCCATCTGGGGGTCCCGCGAGTGCCCGACGTGGCTCGGCTCGGGTCGGGTCGCATGTGGTGACCCCCAACTTGTGCTTCTTCTTCCCCCCCGTTGTTGTTGCCCAGTTGTTGTGACGGCCCTGCTTGTTGTTGTCGTTGTTGCTTTCATTGTTGTTGTTGTTGTGGTTTCTTCTCTCGTCCTCGTCGCCCTGGCGTGGGGCGAAAAACGCGGCAGCACCGCCGACGGAAGCGGAACGAAACGAAAGCGGAACGAAACGAATCGAAAGCGTTCCGCCGTCGTCCGCCTCGTTCCGCTCGGTCGGTTCCTCGCTGGTCCGTTCCCAACGGTCCTCTCTGTTCTCTGTCCACTCTGATCCTTCTGTTCCCTCCTCTTCCTCTTCAGTCGCTGCTCTTCCCATCTTGCGGTGACTCCCTTCTGTTCTCTTCGGCTCTCGTCCGTTCCCATCCGTTCGCTTCGGATCCCTCCGTGCCCACCTCTGCTCTTCCCATTGATGCCCTTCTTCTCGCCTCTGTTCCCATCTCCTCCCATTCGATCCCCTCCGTTCCCTACCGTTCCTTCCCTTCTCAGTCCTTGGCTGCTGCTCCCCTCTGTTCCCATCTGCTGCCCTCCGTCCCCCTCTCCTCCTCCTTCTCCTCCTCCTTCCGCCACCCAGACCCTGTCGCCCCCTCCCCCTGCCACCCTCCGAGCCCTTCCGACCGGCGTTGTCGTTATTTTTATTTAGTGCCTCGAATATCTGCTTAATTCTCTCGTAAATAAGGCGCAGCCCAAGGAGCGGCGAGGACGAGGCCAGGCAGAGGTCGAGACGAACGGAACACACACACAAACACAACACCCAGCCTCCCCCCAACCACTCACACACACAAGCAAACACAAACACACCCGCGCGCATAAAGAGCGAATTTATCGAGCCAATATTTGGCAGAATCCCATAAACGGCAGCTTTGATTTCGCTCCCTCCCCCAGGCAAAGGGTTGACGACGACGGGCTAAGGGTGGGGAGGGTCGCGGCAAGTGAAGTTCATTCGATAAATTGTTTAATTTATCGGGCGGAAGCCGTCGGGACTCGCAGCAGGGCCGGCAGTGACAACGTGGCGTTTGTGCGGGAGCCGATTTTTATGTTATTAAATGTTTTCATGCCCCAGTTGTTTACGCGGCCGAGACCGGCACCGGGACTGGGACCGAGAGAGGGACCGAGATCGGGACCTCCCGAGCAGCCTCCGAGCGGCCTTTGTCTGGCTGCCTCGGCGGCGAAATGAGATCTTCATGAATTACTGGCCGAAGACTTTCGTCGGCATCGTCGTCGTTCATGAAATCGTCCGAAACCCATGGCAAACGAAGGCCGGGGGACGAGGACGAGAGACGAGGACGAGAGACGAGGTTGAGGAGGGACGAGGGGCGGGAACGAGGTCCGAAGCATGTCAGTCGGTCCCTTCACTCTCCCGGCAGTCGCCTCCGCTGCACCTCGCCTTTTGTTGCCGCCACAGCACGAAAGCCTCGCTTTCCGCTGCATACTTTTGGGAAATTTAAAAACGTTGCAAATGCGGAAAGTTCGCCGTCCCTCAGAAGCCGCCCCTCCGATGTGTGGGGTGGAGTCGAAGCCGCCCTTGGGCGAATCCTCGGAGCCCCGTCCACAACCGTCGGGCTGTCCGTCCGTCCGTCCCTCTGTCCCTCCAACCGACCCTCCTCCAGCCATCTGCCCGTCCTTCCATCCAACTGCATGTCCGCAAGTCCTCCTTCCTTCCCTCCTCCCTCCGTCCGCCGCGACTCCGAGCCTCGTCCTCGTCATGTCAGCTGCTGTTTCCACGAACCGCAGTCGCTCGAGTGCCTCGAGTCCGACATTTTCTTCCTCCTCCCCCGCCCGTGCTGCCTAAAGAGCAAACCACCAGACACCGACTCAGACGCAGACTCAGACAGAGAGGGAGCGCCTCGTGCCCTTTCAAGCGAGTCGCCCTGCACGAAATCCTTCAGGCCAGGGTTGCCCACCGAGGCTTCGCAGCTTCGGCCACTGAGCTGCCGCCAATCAGCCAATCGTGTCGTCGATTTCTCGCTTCCCGTCGACGAGGTCGCGGAAAATCCGTCGGCGATGGGCGAAAAAATTAATTGGCTACGCCTAAGTCGGGCGAGACCCGGAAGCGGAAATGGAAACGTGCCTCCGCAATCAGGCGGGGAATTCGGCGGCTGATCTCTCGCTCTCGACGCACGGGGGGTGGGGGGTGACCCCCCTGCGAGCCTTTAAAATAACAGTGTCGAGAGTCGTGAAGAGGGGGCGAGGGAAAAATAATTCATTACCGCCGGGCATCCGGTTCGGGTCAGTCTCGACGCGTTGGCCGACGAGCCGCCACACACACACACACAAACACACTCACACTCACATACGCACCAACGCAGATCGAAATGATGGCGACGCACACACACACACACACAGACACAAACACAAACACGCACCGGCCTTTCCGCTTCCAGCCAGGATCTAATTTTCCATTTTATTTCCCTCATCCTAACGAATGGGCAAAGCCGGCAACAACAGCGACGAGACACGGCAACAACAATAAAATTAACACGACCAATAACAATGACAACAACAACAGCAGCCGCCAGCAGCAACAACGCCAGCATCGACCTTCGTCGAACGTGCGGATTCGTGTATAATTTGCGATTTTCCACTTGTTTTGCCAATTAGGCCCGAGCGCCTGACTTTTGCCACTGGAGACGCCCGGCGCCCCTCACGCACGTCGCCATCCGCTCGAGGCCACCTGGCCGCCGTCCTCCCCCCCCCCTTCTCCCCCTCCTCGTCTCCTTCTCCGCCTCCTTCTCGTCCCCCAGGACCCGGCACGGACGAGCGGCTCCGGCCGTCGTCGGCCTGATGAGGCGAGTCGCAGCCGCTCATTTGTCCACTGACTCGGAACGCGGCGCTGTCGGCCGCCAGGAGTCGGAGTCGGAGTGGGTGCCGGGGGCGGAGGCGATGGCGGTGGTCGGTCGGGGGGAGCCGCTCGGCCCGGGATTATTTCGGATTTACAATTAATTCGCTCTGATTGAATTTTCCACCAGCGCCGAGCACGGGGCAGGGCCAGGACGAGGCGAGGAGCGACCGCGGCAGGGAGTCGCGGCCGGAATCTGGTGGAGATTGAGTGGAAATTCAAATCGCAATTCGATGGCCCCTGCCGGCTCGGCTTCGGCTTCGACGGAATTCACGATGAGTTCGTTGTGGGCGATGATTTAATCGAGCCCGATGCCCGGGCCGAGGGCCGCCCGCCGTTGACCCGCGGTCCCTGATCCGGCCTCGGTCGGATTTCGCACAAATCGACCTCTCAATCCGAAGGCAATTTCAAGCGAATTAATCACACGAACGTTCGCACCCCGGCCCAAGGGTGGGGGCGATTTTTCACCTGGCACGGAGCGGCCTGCACAAGGGACTGGAGCAGGGCCCGAGAGGCGGTGAATGAACGAAGACGGGGGAGGAAACGCGATTCGCTCGAGGGCTCCGGTTTACTAAAATCCTTCTACTTCTACCCCGCCTAGAGTCGACCAGGCTGCGGCGGGCGGGAGCTCAAGCGAGGCCCGTCGGCGGCTGTTTATGCGCCGAAAAGTATGCCACGAATTGCCGCGCGCCCGACACCAGCGCACGACACTTTAATCGTCAATAATGACGGCAGCCCTCTGTTGTTGTTGTTGCCGCTGCTGCTCCCACTGCCTCTGATACTGCCACTGATTGACGTTGTTGTTTTTTCTGCTCTTCACATCGCCAGGACTCGCGTTGCTTCGCCGTGCGCGACCCGGGCTCGTCGACGGTGCCAATCGCGGTGCTGCTGCTGTTTTTGCCGCCCGGCTCCGGCTCCGGCTCCTGCTGCTGCTGCTGCTGATGTTGATGTTGACATATTATGACGCAAATCCTAGACACATTACGAGGACCCGCCGCCCTCCCGGTCCGCGGGCCGCGGCCCTCGACGCACCCCGTTGAGTGCTTGTAAAATCAGAGCGCGCCACTTTGACAAAAATTAACAGCGACATCCGCAGCGCGCCCGGGGCGAGGGTGAGGCCGGGGTGCGGGGGGTGCGGGGGGTGCGGGGGGCGGTGCGGGTGTGGGGGGTGGCGTGCGAGAGGGAGCTGGCGAGATGGGCTCGCCCGCGTCGGAATCTAACTGTACAGTCGGGCCTCATCAAATCACTTTGGCGTCTGTGTCTGAGTCTGAGTCTGAGCCGCGCGCCGTGTCGAGTGTTGCCGGGCTGGGCGTCAGTGTGTGCGTGTGATTGCCCTCATGCATGGGCGAGTGCGCGCGTATGTGTGCAGTAGTAGTAGTTGTTGTTGTCCTCGCCGGAGCCGGAGCCGGAGCCGCACCAGGAGCCAACATTTTCGAACTTTCAACTTTGAAACTTGTTAACGACGAGTTGTCGACGTCGTCGTCCTCATGTCGTCGTTATTTCAGGCTTTCGTATGTTCGTTGTTGTTTCGTAGTTGTTGTTGTTGTAATTGAAATTTGTTGCTACTGCTTGCCATTGCTATTGTTGTCTCTCGCTCGCTCACTCGCTCGCCCTGTATTGTTCTTGCCATTCGCACTGTTGCTGCTGCTCCCGCTGGGGCCGGGCAAAATTGCTGGCGTCGGGGATTTTTCCGGCAATCGCAGCCAGACCCACACCCAGTCACACATGTTCGCACACACACACACAACCCACTCACACACGCTCGCACATGACCAGGGGCGAAAACAAGGTCTTGGCCGAATCCTATTTCGGTGCTCGCTCATAATTGGGGAGGAACCCACTCGCGACGCCCAGGACCTTCTCCCGGGGATCTGCTCTCACCCCCTCTCGCCCCCTCACCCCCTCGCCCCCTCGCCCGAGCACTGAACGCGGCCCTGGTGGGAGAATCAGAAACTTCCAAAACACATCTACTGCAGATAGTGCGAAGGCAGAGCCGCGGCATCCCAGGACCTCCTGCCCCACGAGGCCTGGGCAGACGGAGAGTCCTTGGAGCAGGTTCTCGCGAACTCGATCCCCCGGAGTCCAGTCCTCAGGACTACTTTATGAACTCGCTCCGCCCACTCGACTCGAAGTCGTTTAAAGGCCCGAGTGTTTGAAACCCTGCCTTGAAAACCTGCCTTCGAAAGCCTTGGTTCGAGAGCCTCCTTTCGAAAGCCCTCCTTGCAAAGCCCCCGTTGAAAGTCGTCGAGGAAAATTTGAGGGAAAGCCTGCCATTAATTGCTCTCAATTGACGGGAATCCTTTGAGCCGCAGCGCAATTTGTCATAATTTTTGCTCGCTGAGGTGGAAGTCAGGGCTCTCATTAAAGAACACACTCGTATCAGAATCGCGCACAGACTCCCTCCCTCTCTCCCCCTCCCACACTCCCTCCCTCTCAACCGCACTCGTCGACCGCCTTGATTTCCATATCGTGCGATGGGTCCTCAGATGGTTTCTTTGCTCCTCATCTCATCTTTACTTCCCTCCCCTCCTCCCCTCCTCCTCTCCTCCTTCTTCTCTTTTCCCTCCCCTCCTCCTCTCCTCTCCTCTCTTCTCCTCTCACCGCTTCCTCTCGCTCCGCGCCTTTCATGCGTTCGGGCGCCCTCTTTTGGGGCTTTTTAATGAAATTATTTCTGTTTCCCTCTGTTTGGGTCCACGCGAGCACCGCAGCCCCGTCGGCGGCTTTTGTTCCCCTTCCACACGAGTTCCTCCCCCTCCCTCTCCCTCTCTCTTTCTCACCACCCTTTCTCCGCACTCTTCACTCCCAGGACCCTCGGCCGCTTTTGTGCTCGCGAGCTTTCTTTATTTCCTCCTCCACAAATTTCACACAAACAGCAACAAATTGGGCTGGAGCTCGTGTCCTCCCGTCCGTCCGTCCGTCCGTCCGTCTGCCCACATGTGAGTCGGGTCCTCCCGCCAAGGCTTCATGGACGGCTGTGTGTGTGTGTGTGCGGCCTCCTTCGCCTTGAGAGCTTAAGTACAAAAGTTTGAGTTGAAATTTTTAACTTTAATTTGATTGCCGCGCAGATATCTTCTTCCGATGTAAATGCCAATGGAAGGACGTCTGTGGATGCCGCTCTCCCTCCCCCTCCCCCTCGCGCCCTGTCTCTCTCCCTCCCTGACTGTAATGAGCTCGTGATGACGACAATAATCGCCGACAACGCCCGACTTCCTGGAAGTGATTAGAGAAACCCAAAGGTTGCCATTTTCATCTGCTCCCTCGCAACGCCCGGGAACGCGGCCCGTGTTGGGGTGCGTCTGGCGGTCGGTCCGTACGCGTGTGTGTGCGTGTGTGTCTTTGACTCCTGCAAATCCGGCAGCTCGAGCTCCTGCCGGGATCCTCCGCACGTGGCGGGCCTGCAACGTGGGCTCCGGTTCAAGCGCGAGCTCCTAATGAACTTTTGCGCCAATTCCTCCGGCCGGCGGGGTGAAAAATGAGAGGGGCAGGGGGTTGGGGGTGTCTCCACCCTTATACGACACCATCCCCACCCTCGCTGAATCGTCGGATTCGATTCCTCGGAAGTCGCTCCACGCCTCGGTCGCTGCTCCGGTTCCGAGGAAACCCGGCAGCCGCCATCCGCGAACTGGGTCAACGCTCCACTAGAAACTGATGAGGGAAAAAGAGACAGGTGATACAGAGGGGGAGGGGAGGGGAATCTTTCCATGTCAATGGCTGGATCGCGGATTTCACTCGAAAAATTCGCGCGATTACGAGAGTGTCAGGAAGCCGAGGAACAGGTGGAGAAATCGAGAAATCGAAATCGAGCAGAGCGAGAGAGGCGAAGGCTGTTGATTGCCTGCGTGCAGGACAAACGACGAGAGAGAGAGGGGAAGGGTGTGGGAGAGCGGGAGAAAGAGTCGAAGAGAGAACGCGATGGAAACCGATAGCGACCTCAAGCGAGTTAATCGAACTTGCGGGCGAGTTTTATTTCAATCTCTGAGGAGTTTCCCCCCAAATCCCTCAGCAAGCGGGCGCAGGACGTCAAAGGAGCGCAGAAGGAAGGACAGCGAGAGAGAGGGGGAGAGACATGGGTCAGAGTAGGCAGGAGGAGGAAAAACATGTATGAAAGAAACTGAAGCAAAGTCACATTGATGCGAGAAAATTCCACGCCAATGAGATATGAAATCACATGCATTCAACTGTGATATTGCTTCCTCTTCCCCCCAAAATCCACCCCCCCCCCCCCCTCTCACGCCGTCTCGCCCACTTCCGGCTCATTCCCCGCTCGAAGGACATAAATAATAATAACGAAAAAGCATGGAGGAAGTCATCAAAAAAGCAGCATAAAAGGACGAAGCGAAGCGCAAAAATTCGTCGTTCGTCGGTCGTCGACGAGAAATCGAATCGAAGGCTTCGCTGCAAGGACACTCGCAGGAGGACACGAAACAAAGGACATCCCGAGTGCGTGAGAGCGAGAGCGAGATGAGCTGCTGCGTGTGCGTGAGTGTGTGTGCTGGGGTTTCGTAGCTCATTTCCGGTTGTGATCGAGAATAGCGACAACAAAGCCGTAGCAGCAACAGCACAGCAGCGCCACGCACGCACACTTCCACAGGAACACGCTCTGCTCGCGCTCTCCCTCACTCGCCCGTTCGCCCTCTCGCTCCCTCCGCGGCGTGGAGCGTCCCGTTCGGACGTCCTTTGCGCGTCCGTCGCTGCAATTTGCCCGCATTCTGCAGCCGATTAACGGCCAACCGACCCCACCCCTCCAGCCCCACCGTCCTCTCTCCACCCCCGGCCTCCAGATGCGGCCTCCCAACGACTGCGGGGCGACGTCGCGTGCGGGACTCGACTCCCCATCGACCCCACCACCGGCCCCACGAACGTCGCGAATCGAGTTTTCGACATTCGCTGCCCTCTGGCGACGCCGGTGCCGACGACCAGGGCGATGGCGAAGGCGACGACGAAGCCTCAGTCGAGCATTCCATATGCTTCCTTCCACCGGCAGCAGCCGCAACAACCAGAGGGTCGAGAACAACAAAGGTCCTCGAGCAACAGCACAAACCATCGCCGGTTGATGGGGTGAAGTGGGGCCCAAGTGAGGGGGCGGAGCCGCACAGTATGGAGTGTGGAGTGTGTGGAGCCGCGTGTGAGAGTGAGAGGGTGAGGGTGTGTTTACTTATGGAAATAATAACAATAAAAATAAAAATAATAATTCTTTATCCGCAGCTCTGCCCGGCCTTTGTTGGCGCCGGGCTTCGACAGCGGCACCCGATTCATTTCCTCCTCCTCCTCCGCCTCCTCCTCATCAGCCTCATTCGCCTCCCCTCCTAATCGAACTCGCTTCCTCCGCCTCCCCGCCCCGTGCTCCCCTCGCCCGAGGCGTTGCGGCTCCGTCCTCGAGGAGACCTCGTCCTGCGGCCCGGCGGACCCGAAATCGGGCGACGCCGCCCTGGAGGCTGCGGCCCTTCCGCGGTCGGAGCTGCGGCCATTTTCGGTCGAGCCCTGAGGCGCGCTGTCGACGGGGGCTGAGGGGTGGTGGAGAGTGGAGTGGGGAGCGGGGAGCGGGGAGAGGGCGGGAGTCTTGAGGGGCCGCAGCTGGGACGAGGCGTGGAAATATTTCCTTTGTTACACGCTTCGCTGCCTCGCCTTGTGTAATTCTTTTGTTCCTGCCTCGCCCGTGTTGCTTTTGTGGACCTCGCTCCCATTGTTGTTGTTCATAATGCCGTCGGTGTGGTTGTTGTTGTTGTTGTCGCGCTGTTGTTGCCCCTGTTTTTTCTGCCCTGTTATTGTTCCCATTCGGCCGCTTTCTGGAGGCTGTCGATATTATTGAAATTAAAGGAAGTTCCTAAGCCAGGATTAGTGTCGGAAATTGTTGGGATTATTTCGCAATGTGCGCGCCAGTGTTGCTCGCCCTCCATTCCTTTCGCCTATGGCCGTTGAGTTTTTCTCCCTTTTCCCTCTGCGTAGACACTCGCTCCGACCGAAGGGAACGAACGCGAGAAAACATTCGATGAGATGGCTGCAATTTTCTCTCGCTCCTTCGCCTTGCCCTTCTAATTCTTCTGCTCCTGCTCCTGCTCCTTCCCTTCCTTCCGCACCCGCCAACCCTGCGTCGCTCCTCGCCGCCCGGAACTCTCGCGGGTCTTCCTGCAGAGCTCGGGAAGCGCCCTGGACCTCCGCACACCGCACATTTGGCCTCCCAGCTCCAGCTCCAGCTCAACTTCGCCCTCTGGCCTCCGATCGCTCCCTGAGGACGCCCCCGAGCCCGCACAAAAGCCAGGCGAGATCGAGATCCAATATCGCTGCTCCGATGCCTTCGGAGGACTCTATTCCGCAGCGTCCTGGGAGCCGCAGACACTGCGTTCATCAATCACGGCGCGCATTTCCGACAACTTAAAACACGTTCACGCATCTTGAGTGGTCCACTAGGACAGCGAGGGCGCCCGCCGCCCACGCCCCGTCGGCCTCCACGAACCGGGCAGCGAAGCGGAGCGAAGGCGGAGGAAAAAATTCAGTTAAAATAAAACATCTAATCCGGAGTTCCGTGCGTCATCCTGTGTCTATTTTCGGCGATGGAAGCTTTGGTGATGCAGGTGTTTGGTCGGTGCTGGCGTCATTGTTATTATCGATGTGTCCCTGTCGTGATTGGTGTCACCGGTGTGGTTGGGGTCGTCGCCCGTGATTGCCGTAATAGTTGTGATTACAATTGGTTCCATTCCCGTTGACCTTATCGATGTAATTGGAGTCATCGCTGCTGCTGCTGCTGCTGCTGCTGTCAGTGGTTTCGGCCTCAAAACTCCATTAGTCACAGTTCGGGGCGGGGAGGGCGAATGGAGGAGAGACGAGGGCAGAAAAGAGGATTCCGAAATGGGAAAACGAGTGGGGAGAAAGAGAAGGGGAGCATAAGAGCATACGAGCGACAGGTGCAGACGACGGCACCTGTTGGGACGCCCGGTGGCGAATGCGAGGCGAGGCGAGTTTTTGCGGCCAGGGACCGAGGCAGGGACCGAGGCAGGAGCCAGCGGCTGACAGGACTTTCGGAGACGAGCCGACGGCGCGTCAGCACCTTGTGCAAAAGGGCCCCGAAAGCCTGAGCGACAGAGGAAGGGCGAGAGAGGGGGTCGAGTGAGTTAAGGAACCATATTTCTCGGTAACTGATGGCCTGCGCTCACTCGGGTTCCTGGAAACATTGAAGTGGACAGCCCGAAGACGACGAGGGACGCATGGACGCGGGGAAGCGGCTCGCAGAAGACGGATGACGAGAGAGATTACGGGATCAAGGAGACAAACGGACGGGTGGAAACGACGGGAACGACAAAGGTGGCGGTGGGCGGACGAGAAGCGGCTTAGGAGGAGGCCAGGAGGAGGGCAGACGAAGACCTACGGGGAGTTGGAGGCGGGTGGCGAGGCCTCTGCATAATTGAGTGGCCGATTTCGGCCGAGGGACGAATGAGTGCGGCAGGATTAGCGAGAGCAGGCAACGGCATGCCGACGATGCCGCGGAAGGGCCGCGACACGAGGCGAATCCACGGGGCATCGATGGATCAGGGCCCAATGGGGCAAAGGGAGGGAGAGAGGGAGAGGGAGCTCCCCAAGGACCCGGCTCGAGAATTAGAGGGAGGAGAGGAGGAAACAGTGATCAATTGAAAGGACAACGGGGATCTCCCGAGGGAACCCGCTGCGGACGGGCGGAGATCGGGTGGCCGAGTTGGGTTCGCGGCTAAAGAGCGGCGAGGGCGAAGGGTGGGAGGGACGAGGGCGAGGGCGAGGGCGAGGACGAGGCCAACGCCATGCAGGCGACACCCCGGGGAAGCCGACCGAGCGAGCGATTACCAGGGAACCGACCGGGCGCCGACCGACTCCGTCCACAGTCCCTCGTTCACTCCCTCTCTCTCCCACACGCCCTGCGCCCTCCTTCTCGCCCCCTCCCTGTGCCGCTCCCTCCCTCTGTCACGCCCCCGGCCCCGCCCCGCCCCGGCCGCACGCACTCCGCGAGCTGGGTGCGGTGAACTCTCGCAATTAAACTCGCTTGTGGAAATATTTGCATGAACACGTCGGCTCGGCGAGCGAGAGTGAGTTATGGGCGCCAAGGTGGCCAGGTGTGTGTGTGTGTGTGTGTGTGTGTGTGTGTGTGTGTGTGTGTGTGTGTGTGTGTGTGTGTGTGTGTGTGTGCGGGCGCTGGTGTGGCCATGTGTGCGCGGCACGAAATCGGGCGCGGAATTTAAAATGCAATTTCATTAATTAAAACTGACATGCAAAACGTCAAAACAAAACGTTGCAATCATGACAACGTGAGAACCGAAATTAAAATGTAAACATCGCTCGCCCCCAGCGGCCACGCCCCCCGCCCCCCGGCCCACCAACCACTTCCCACCCCTCCCACAGCCCACGGCAACCGTCGCGCGCTGTCCGCTCGTCCCACTGTCCGTGGGCCCATCGGCCCGATATCGGCCGGGGCCCGACGGCTCGCGACTCCCTCCCTCTCCCTCTCTCGCTCTCGCTCTCGCTCTCGCTCTCTGGGCCGTAATTAATGCGAACGTGCTTTCATTACACCGTTCGCTGGCCACGTTCGGTTGCTGCACTGGCCGCTGTTGCTCCCATTGTTGTTTCTGTTGTGGCTCTCGTTGCTGTTGTTGTTGTTGCAGGTGTCATTATTGGGTTCACTCGGCTGCCGTTGTTGTTGTTGCTGTTGCTGTTGTTGTCGTGCGGTTGTTGCCGTCCTGGTTGTTGTAGGCAAATGAAGCCTTCAGAGCCTTCAGCAAATCGAACAGGTCGAACAACTCGCGCACGGGTCAAGTGTTGCCAATTAATTTGTCGAGTCAAAGTCCCGCTATGCGAAAACAACCGGCAGCAGTACCGAGTCGCAACAACAACAACAACAAATTCACATGCAACAACCAGGACAACCCTGGCTCAACAGTTTGAGCTCAACCGAAGGCTCTCCGGATACCTGGGAGGCCGCGGGAACGAGAGCGGGAGAGGGAGAGAGCGACAGGGGGATGAAAAAACCCTTCCCGACGTCTCTTTCCAACTTCAACCGACCCCCCCCCCCCCCTCAACCACTCTCTCGTTCTCTCACTCTCCAGTGGCTCCGTTCGATTTGTTCGTTTTTTCCGTTTTGCGGTTTTTTGTTCGGCTCATTAGCAAAACTTCTGACATTTGTGCGAGTGAAGCGCCCTCTGGCGAAGGTCGTCGTAACGTTTATCGCTGTTTATCAGACGAGCAATAAATTATACCAGAAATACATCCAGACACAGATGTATTTCTGCCGCCCTCGACGCGTTCGGCCTGAGACGACGTTGATTCGTGGTTTTTGTTCTGTTCGATTCGGTCTTTTTCGTCTCCCACTCGTCCAGTGCTCGAAGGACACTCGCCGAGGACTCGGCGAAGTCGGCGCGGAGCCGCCGTCGGGTTCGAGTGGACCGAGCGAATCGGACACGTGGCCGGATCCGGGCCCTGCCCGAAGACGGTGAGCTCGGATATGGAAATTAGCTGGGATTCTGTGTCGTCGGAGCGATCTGAGGGATTAGGGAAGGACGGAGGTCCTGAGATTCTGATTTATGGGGGTCGAACACGTGGGGGATTCGAAGGGCTTCGGCGGGAGGTGGGCGAGCGAAACCGAGCTGGGGAGCTGGGCCGAGAGCAAAGTGATCGATCGGAAGAGCAAACACTCGGCAGTCGTCGGCGTGGAAGCAGCGCCAACCACCGAACCGGGGGCTTCGGAGGCACGCAGGCGAAACATTGTCAAAGTTCGACTCGTTCGCCTCGTTCGATCGACTCCGCTCGAGCGGGCCGGCGCCACAAGCAGGAGTGGAGGCCGGAGCCGGAGCCCAAGCGAAATCCGCAAAATCAAACTTCTCCGACGCACGAGCAACAGACACACGGCAACAGCACACAAAGCGAACACACAGACAGACAGATACACAGACGAGAGAGCGAGAGACACACAAATGGAGGCGGATGTGCGAGCGAGGGTTGGCTCCGAAAAATATGCAGCAACATTCGTAAATCAAAATGCAAATTTATTCGAGAGCGAAATTGTTGCCTAAAGATTTGATACATTAAAAGTTTTCCACTTGCAAAACTCATGAAATGATTTCCCTTCCACCCGAGCGCCCGAGGACCTCGGACTGTCTGTCTGTCCGTCCGTCCGTCCGTCCGTCTGTGTGTGGCGAGGGCAGAGGGCGGATGCGGGATGTGTGTCGTCGTTGTTGTTGCCGGTGGCCGCTCCATGCAAACGCACGTCGGTGCCGGAGTGGGAGCGAATAAAGTGTGCTTATTGAATTTCTAACGAACCGAAAGGATCGACAGCAGGACCTCGGCTCGGCGCGCCAACTCCCAGAGCAGACGCAATCGTCTGGCAACCACCGGAACCCCTCCCTCCCCTACCCCACTGCGCCTCGATTGCGGCCCGGGTGTATCGTTTTAACCAGGCCATCCGAGCGAACGTCGGTCGGTCCAGCCCGGCGCCGTCCTCCGGGCGACCGCATTGATTGCCCCACACCGGGTCCTCGTTCGTCCTCCCCCTCCCCCCTGGTCGCTCTGGGACGTGTCGAACACGATGCGGCCCCGGGCAGCGGCCCCAGCCAACCCTTTCGTTTCGTTTGGGTAGATAAAACTCGCTCCCGGCCTCGTCTCGGCGCCTTAACCTGCACCGTCGGCGGCCGCGGTGTCACAAAGTTTTGCATTAACCTCGCCGGGTCATCGGGCTCCGCTCCGACCTTCCTCGTCCTCGTCCTCGTCCTCGTCCTCGACCTGCTTCTCGTCGCCCTCGGCCTTCCTTCGTCCGACTCTACGCCTTCGCACATTTTTGGTTCTTGCTCGGTTTCTCCTTTCGGTTCCCGCCCCCGTCCCCGCCGCCCCAATCGCGGTCCTCCCTTTCGCTTTTCCGCATTACGCACTCACTTTATCTTCAATTTAGTTACTTTTCCCCACACTTGCCCCTCCCTCTCCTGCGTATCCTGCGGCCCTTCTTCGGCGTTGGCTCCTCCTCGTCGTTGTCTGCCTCCTCCTCCTCGCTTCGTGCTATTTACTTATCGATTTTTCTGATTTCGTTTCCCCTTCCCGTCGCGGATGCTGTGCCTGGTCCTTGTGTTAGCCGCTGTTTGTGTTCCCAAAGTTGTTCTTGCCAATGTTGTTGTGTCTGTTGTTGTGTCTGTTGTTGCCATGTGATGGCTCGCTTTGTCTTGTGTTGGTTTTTTGGGGAATTTCTTTTGATCACGATTCAATAAACACCCAAGTTTCATTTAAAGTGTTTCAAGTAGTAAACAGTCAGTCAAGCAGCGGCTCCCCTGCCCCCTGCCCTGTCCTCCTGCCACCGCCGACCCCGTCCCGTCTGCGGTGCGTTTTATTTACTTTCGATCCCATCTCTGGCGAATTCCGAACTCGTGCGGAGCACCGACAGCAAAAGTCCCTGGGTTTTCTTAACCTCGGACGGCAGGGCGACGAATCCACAAAGTTATCGATCGAGGGCTTGCAGGGGATGTCGTCGAAAAGGAGAAGGAAACACATGCCGATTTCCAAAAAAGGACCTTCCCCAAAGACGGCCGCCGTTGAATTCTCCGAGGACAATAAATCCGTGCCCGCAAAGCCCGACGCAATTTCTTAAAGGACGATTTCCCACTGCCTCGAATTTCACAGAACTCCTTCAGTGCCTCGCACAGACTCCGGTCGCCCCCCTCCCAATGGAGGTGGATGCGCTCCCATTGAAATCCGAGGAAACTCGATCCATTTGTCGGGTTCCACGAAATCCCGATGCTTTCAATTACGGCCGTGTCCTTGAAGCGCGCCTCGATTCGATTCCGCCGCTTTCATCCGCCAGCCGACTGAGCTCCGATCCTCCCGTCCTTCGCTCGGCCCTCCCGCTCCCCTTCCCGCTCAGCTGGAGGGTGCTTAAAAGTTTTAAAGCGACGCAGCGACGTCCTTGAAACATAATCCGACAACAGAAAAGAGCCGAGCAGAGCTTCCGAAAAGTTAAATTGGAATCGGGAAGCTGCGAGCGCGAGGGGCGAAGAGGGCGACGACTTCCCGAAGACAATGCGAAGGAAATGTGTTCAAATAAATTTATTTCGGCAGCGCCAACAAAGTCGAAATTCCTCAGCAAAAATAACCCGATTCGGACCGAGAGCCGGGAGCCGTCGCCGGCGAAACATGAAACACAAATCGCCCCGTGAGTCCTTTCAATGGGTTTTAAATTCAAAGGGCCGACTCCGACCGGCCCTGGCCGGGACGTCCCATTCCAAAAGGTTGTGTCGTGTCGTTGGCCGCAGCCGCCCCAGACCGAGTCGAGGGAAAGTCGAAAAGTCGGAAAGTCCAAAGTCGGGGGACGCAGGTCGACGTCCTCGAGGAGTCGCCCGCCAAGCGATGGGAAGCGAAGGGTTGGAATGAAAAATTGATTTTCGCCTCAGCTCAAGGGGCGGACTCGGAGCCACAAGTGCTCAGAGGAGCCTCAGACGGACAGGAAGCCGAGTAATTGAAATCGGACATGGGACTTGGAAAGCAAATGATGACAAACGAGCTTTGCGACTTACCGCACACTTCGGCAACGGGCCCTCCGGCATCTTCACCTTCCAGCCGAGCAGCGGCGGGATGCAGATCAGTCCCGACATGATCCACACGGCCGCGATCATGAAGGCCGCCCGGGCGGGCGTCCGCGACTTGAGGTACTCGACCGCCTTGGTGATGCTCCAGTAGCGGTCGAGCGAGATCAGGCAGAGGTTCATGATCGAGGCGGTGCAGAGGAGGACGTCCATCGCCGAGTGGATGTCGCACCACCAGCTGCCGAAGATCCAGTAGCCCATCAGCTCGTTGGCCAGCGAGAAGGGCATGATGATCAGCCCGAGGAAGAAGTCGGCCACCGCCAGCGAGGCGATGAACCAGTTCTGGATGTTCTTCAGCGACTTCTCCGTCGCGATCGCGATTATCACGAGCATGTTGCCGACCACGATGATGATCATCAGGATGGTGACGATGATCGAGGCGATCACGATGTGCGTCAGCGTGTAGCCGCTCGGGTAGGGCCCCGGGAAGTGGATCTCGGTGACGTTGCCGCCGCCCCCCAGGCTGCCGTTCGCCAGGCTGCCGTTGTAGTAGTTGCCCAGCGTCGAGGGCGACAGCAGGTTGATCGCGCTGCTGTTGTAGCTGCTCGCCGGGCCGCCCAGCAACAGGAACGTGTCGTTGACGAAGCTGCTGCTCGCGCTGCTGCTGCCGACGCCCTCGAGCAGGCTGCTGAAGTTGGCGGCGCTGAACTGGCCGTCGACCGTCAGCAGCGGCGGGTTGAGGGTCGTCGCGCTGCCGTTGGCGGCTGTGGCTGTGGCGGTGGCAGTGGCGGAGACGGTGGCGGTGCTGGTGTTGCTGAGGCCGCTGCTGCTGCCGCCCCCGGGCCCGCTCCCCGCCGCCTCCGTGGGACTCGTCGACGAGAAGACGGCGAGGAAGTCGTCGGTGCTGATGTTGCCCGTGTTCATGTTGCCGTTCACGTCCGGCTCCAGCAGCCCGTAGTCCATGGTGCGCTCAAGCTCTTCTTCTTGTTGTTGTTGTTGTTGCTCCTCTGGGTGGGCTCGTCCTCGTTCGCCTCTTCCCCTGCTCGCTCGCTGCTCCACCGTAGTGATCTAAGTATTATTGTTATTGCTTCAGTTGCTTCGTTGGCGGCCTTCGTCCCAGTCGTCGTCTTCCCTTCCCTTCCTGGTTCCTTTCTTTCTCTCCCTCGGTCCGCTGCCTTTGGTCCCTGGCGCTGCTCCGCGCCTCTCCGCGACTCGGCTCGGCTCGGCTCGCCTGGTTCGCCTCGTTCGCCTCGCTACAGCTGGACGCGCGGTCGGCGCTCGGGCATCGAGTGTCGTCGGCTTCCGGGCGGGTCGCTGGCGTGTGAGCGCGACAAAAACTTCGCTCTCCCACCCACCGGCAGACTATCCGTGTGTGTGTGCGAGTGATCGGCTGTCGTAATTGTTGCTGTGCCGCTTGTTGTTTAAAACTTTATTCCCTTGGTCTCCGACTCCGACTCCGCTCCGCTCCGCCTCCTCCCTCAAGGCTTATCAATTTGAAGTTCTTCACTCCGGAACTTCCGCCTGAGCTCCTAAGGACCGAAGGACTCTTGCCGCGTGTCGTCCTCCGTCGAGGTCGGTGGCTTCCTGGACGTGTTGTTAAAGTGGGGCTGGTATTTTGTTGTTGTTGTTGTTGTTGTGGGTCCTCCCCGCTGCCCTGAACCGACGGAATTCGCCCAGGCCAAACCACGAGCTCTGCTTTTAATTCGAAACTCTTACCTTAATTAGCTTATTTTTAGATTTATTTATTTATTTATCTATTTATTTATCTAATTAATTTTATTATATTGCGTTAAATGATTGGACTTTATGGGATTCGTTGCAAAACCGTAGGAATTCCACAACTTGGGGTTTGATTTACGTTAGTATGAGTTTCAGTTTGCTGGACGTTGGTTTTGTTTGGTTTTGCTTGGTTTTTAAATTGTTGATTTTTCTCTTTGATGGTTTTCCGCTATGTGCTTAAGGTCTTAATATTAATTTGTTACCCGTTTCCACCGAATTTTGTGGCCTTTGATGCAAGTGCGTTTTTATTTACACTAAATCATATTCATACATACACTAACATATTCTACATATCTCTATGCATATACATTTATATTTATTTAGCGAAATTTAGAACTCGAACTCTATTGGGATTATCTTTTATCTTTTCTCCTTCGCTCGCTCGTTTATCTCGTGCCCTTCGCGCCTTCTGCTATTTACATCTCGTTTGCGAGGGTCCTGGCGCGCACTCGGCTGACGGCGGGGACGGCGGCGACGACAACGACAACGACAGCGACCACGGCGGCGACGGCGACGGCGACGGCGTCGGCGTTCGACGACATGCTTCACACGCAATTAGCGCACATCTGTGTTCGTGTTCGTGCGTGTGCGAGAGCCAACTCTTTGCGAAAAGAAGTAGAACGGGACAGCGTGCAGTCACAGTTGTTGTTGTTGGGGCAGAGCTGTTGTTGCTGTTTTTGAGACGGTGCCGCTGCCGACTCCGACTCCGGCGATTCGCGCGCTCGGGGCTTCGTCAGGTTGGAAGGAACGACTCGAGGCAACGCGAGCACGACATTTTCCGCAACACCCCTGTTGTTGTTGTCTTTGTTGTTGTGTTAATTAATCTAGTGGTTGTTGCCGGTGCAGCGCATCCCGTGGTCGGCACTCGTCATCGCGAACACGTGTTGACGTCGCTCGCGGCCAGCAGACGGAGCGATGAAGCGGGACAGACGGCGATGAGGGTTTTCGAGTTTGTGCGTGTGTTGTTTTGATTTTCGTTCCTCAAATCCTTCGAAACCGACGTGGACGACGACGTTAAGAAAATACGACTACTCTTATTTGCTACTTTTCTCAGGACTCCGAAACCCTTTTTTGTACACCGCACTTTTTCGACCCACGGTTTCCCGCTTTCGATTTCGTTACGTTTTTTTCGCAACCGCAAGAAATTTTCACACGTAATTTTTTAGATTTTTCCTTCACCAAGAATTTACTTATTATTTTTTTTTTTGTTGTATTTTAGTTTCTCGAACTTGAAATGCTATTCGCTCCTATTTGTGGAATTTTCGCAAACGACTCAAATCATTTTCACATTCCCCGCCATTGTTTTCTGATGTGGCATTTGTTGTTTGTTTTTGTTACTCTTTGTTGTTGCTGTTGGCGGTGTGCGCGTCTTCCCTCTCGCTCACTCTCGAACACGTCCCGTCTATTTATTTACACTTGGCCCCGTCAACGCGCGCCCGGCGGTCGAGGGCATCACTCGAACTTCTCTTATTCTTCTTCACCCCGGCGAATTCCTCGTCTCCGGCTCCTGTTCCTCTTCTAGGCCTGCTTCCACTCGAGGGAACTTCCTGCGAATTTTTTAGATTTTCCCTTCGACTGACTTTCCTACTTGCTCATTGCTCTGCCGTTGCATTCGCACACAATGCGCCCGCAGCAGAAGTGCGAGTGGTCGTAGTCGGTTGTGGATGTGTGTTCGTATGCGTGTGCGTGCGTACGAGCGCAGGGCGTGCGAGCGTGTGTGAGTGCGTGCGTGCGTCCGAGCACTGAGAGACATACAAAGGATGGCCGTTGAGAGATCCGCGCGAGCAACACCTCCGAACCGTTTGAATCGCACATCGTAACTGAGTCGGGCGAGGGCGCCGAAAACGTGCCCGACGTCGGCTGCGAAAGCTTCGCGCCGCGGCCCCCGTGTGGATCGCGTCGGGCGGCGAGCGAGGAACGCGTTCCACACGACAGCCAGCCAGCCGCTTCCTCTCGCACGCATCGCGACCCGATGCCGAAGACAGCCGACGACGACCGCCGACGACGATGACGACGACGACGACGAACCCACGTCGGCGGCTCCCCGGAGACGCCGCACATCCTGCAGGGAAATTCCTCGACGCAACAGAGGGAAATTTCCCTCGCCAACGGACACAGAGAGAGAACTGGGGAGAGCCAGCGAGAGAGCCAAAGAGAGTGAGAAATCCACAGGAGAGCTTTTGAACCTCGTGAACCAGTGAACCAGTGCCGAGAGAGAAAAAGTGAGAGAGAGCTTCCGCGAGTGCCCTCTTCGGCTGCCGCAGAGCTTCGGTCGCTCGTGTCCCACTGCCCTAAACAGCGCACCGCAGCGAGCGTCTCGTCGGCCCTCCGTGGCGGCGGCAGTGTCGGCAGCTCGTCGCATCTGGCAACGCCGCGCCGGCCCACAGCCCGCTGCCGTCAACCACCGGTGGTATTTGTTTACGATTTTATGCTCGGCGAATACGTTTTTGGAACGCTACTGCTTCCTGCCGACTCCTCAATAGCCCTCTCTGCCTTCTCCCCATCGCCTTCCGTCGCCGCCTCCACCGGCTCCTCCTCGGCCTGTGTCTCTCTCTTATTCTTATTCTTCTTCTAATTCTGCGAATGTTTGGGCCAGCTCTTTTAGGGGCGGAATTTATATTTTCCTCTGCGTTCCTCAAATTTATTGTTGTTTGTTCCAACTCATTTGTTGTTGTCCGTGCTGTCTTATTCCGTCTTGTTTTCGTTGTTATTGTCCTTTTTGTCCCGCTGCTGCTTCTTCTTATGCTGATGTTGATGATGGTCTATTTATTGTTGTCATTGTCTGATGACGACACACGCGGCCGGCGTCGTCCAAATGGAGCGCCGGGAAGGTATTTTCGGAATCGCCTCCCCTCCCCCTGGCGAGCGGCCAACGAACTAGTCTAGGTCAGTTCATTTGCGAAGGGAATTTTCATTTAATACCAGAGTTGCAGGAGGGGAAAAAATTAATCTGTTCCGCTGACATACGTTGAGTTCGCTATTTTTTAGTATTTTCTTTTTTTTTTGTGTTTGCTTGTCTCCTTTTAGCACAAAACGAGAGCGGAATTAAAACCATTCATTCCTTCTTTTGTCTTTGGCGATTTAATCCTTTTTGTGCATCATGTTTTGAGAGTGTAAAATCCCCGATCGAGATACCCTTAAACAATTACAAATTGTGCACCTAGCAAATCCCTCGCCAGCGGGGAAAAACGCCAAAAATATCTATAAAACCTGCTGACAATGCTGGAATTTGTCGTTGGGAAATCTCTGGAAATTCACAAAAAGCAAACAAATATAAATAAATGATAAAACCAGAGGAATAATGCGAATGCGAATGCGCTCGGTGGGCTCGGAGGGCGGCCTGGTAGGGGGCGAAGGGATGGGGGCGGTGGAGAGCAACAGCCGACCGACGGCCGTGCGAAGAGCTCGCAAATCAAAAACTTCCCGAGCATAATTTATGGCCCCGCAAAATACCCCCATAAATTTCCCCAGCCAAATGGAAGTGCACAGACAGTGGCAACAACAGCAACAACATCTCAACGGTAGGGGTGCTGAGTGGGAGGGAAGGGGAATGGGGGAAGGACTGGGTCCCGCCATCGACCTCTAATTGAAAACAAATACAAGCGGGTCCGGCGAAAGTATTAAAAATAAATAAATAATACAAAAGTAAATTAATTTTGATTTCTACGGTCTCGGGTGAATCTGCAGGGCGACCGCGCCGGCCACCCTTTGGCAACCGAGTGACCTCCCAACCCGTCCCTTCCACCGTTTCTGGTCCACTCGCAGTCCCGCGAAATTCCACGGGAGCAGCAATGTGGAAGGGCAACACAATGGCGGCGAGGCTGGTTCGACAATGTCGAGGGTTTCATCTAGGAAATGTAAGCAAATAAACAAGGCGAATAGTCAGAGGAGGAAGAAAGGGAGGGAAATGGGAGCAGGAGACGCCGCAATATCATGGCACAGAAACCCTGTCGAAAGGTCAGTCGGCATCGCTCGCTGAGAGCGCAACGAAAGGAGCGCGAAAGACAGAGAGAGAGAGAGCGAGTCAGGAAGAAAACGAAAGTCAGGGTAGCAAGAGAGAGTGGAGGGCACAGAGCGAATGAGAGGAAGTTTTAATTTCAAAATTTCTGCAGTGAAACAAATTGATTTCCAAATTGAGATTGATTTTGCGGATTTAGACCAAGAACTTGGCGAAAATGCGCCCAGGGCAGGGGTGCGACTGGGTGAGGGTCAGAGGAAGACGGACAGGGCGTCGAAGGAGGAGAAGGGTTGAAGGGTTGAGCGAAGTTGGAAGAACAAAATTCTGCCCACAGGCCGTCGAGTCCACTCGATTGGCGGTGATCCGGCGATGGGTTGGAATTTCTTCAATTAGTGTCCGCAGCACGCTCTCCAAGTGGCCGAGGGCAGCGGACGCGGCTTCCACGGAGACGACGAGCCGGGACGGGGGTCCAGCGCCTGAGGAAAATGAAAAATATATTTGCTTAGAGACGAAAGTCGCGGTCTTCCGCCGTCTGCGTCGAGGTCTCGACCGACGGGGGAGCGAGGATGACGGATGGGGGGAGAGTGACCGAGTTGACAGTTGATTGATTTAAATTAATTATCGAAACATGTTCTTCTGCCTCCGATTCCGTTGACTCATCCATCCTCCCTCGACCAAAGGTGGCTGTTCTTCTTCTTCTTCTTCTTCTTCTTCTCATGTGGCTTCTTTTAATTAGACTGTTCGCAGAGGAGAAATGAGACAGTGAGCAAAGAAATTGTTTCAAGGGCGGGAATTTGGGACAAGACCTGGTTTTTTTCCACCGAAATTTAAGACTAAATTGGAAAATCTCTCAAGTTGCAGTCACGAAAGTCCAAGGAGTCATATCTACAAATATGAACCAATCATTTTTGAGTGAAATCGAATTTTAAAAGAAAATCGTCAACCAATACATCGAGTGTGAAAAATATTTCCGCCAATCTTGGATTATTTCCCATATGGAACGGCGCGTTTTCCACCACTTGTCCAAGTGCCGACCACTTCCTCGTAATTTCTCATTATCGCCATGCCTCATTTCCTGTCCTCTCCTGTCTCTCTCCTTCCCTCGTCCATGCTTTCATCGTTATTCGTCTCTTCGTTGTTTCTCCATCTCTTCGGCATTTCGCAGTCTCTGCGTCATTTGGGAATTCATCGTCAGTTCGCCATCTCTTCCTCAATTCACCGACTCTTAGTCCATTCGCCGTCTCTTCGTTATTCCTTCGCCTTCTCTGCCCTAGTCGCCGACTCTTCGTCTTTTCGCCGCATGCGGCATTCGCTGGCTGAATTCGCAGTACATGAGGCAAATAATGAGAAAAATTGACAGTTGAACGCGTCCGATCTGCGTTGATTGAACGAGGGACATGGAACGACGTCGAACGTGAAACATGGAACGACGTCGAACGTGAAACATGGAACGACGTCGAGCGAGGTTGATTGAACGCTGTTGAACGCCGCGGATCGACGTTGAAAGGAACCAGAAACGCTTTTCTCTCACCAACGGCCGACCGTCCGTCCGGCCTCCGCTGAACGCGGAGGATCCAAACGGAGCGAGCGAACGAGGATCGACGGCGAGCGAAGAGAGGGACGAGGGGAGCGGAACGAACGACGGGCGCCAGAGGGAGACGGCGATAGGCGGCGGCCCGCGACGTATAAAAGCGCTCGACTCCGCTGGCGTCACTCAGTTTCAAAATTTCCCCAGTGCAATTAACTCGAAGATCGATCGCCGTCGCACACGGACGCGGAAAGCGAACGTCGAGCACAGCAAGAACAAGAACAAGAACAAGAAGAAGAAGAAGAGCAACCAGAAGAAGAAGCACCAGCAGACGATATAATTGAAAATTCGAAATTGCTTCTTGTCTGGTCTCGCCTTGTCTGGCCTGGTCTTGTGCTGTGTTTTCGGTTCCGTCTCCCACAAAGAGCAACAATAACAACAACAACAACATCAGTATCAACAACAACATGAAGATCGCTCTGCTGCTGTGCCTCGCCCTCGCCGCCGTCGTGCTCTTGGCGCCCGCACAGGGCGGGGCGCACGGCCAGGGGGCGGCGCGGGGCGGGTCCGGCCCCCAGTGCAAGGAGCTAAGTAAGTGCACGATAAAATACCCGCCGGCAGAAACGACCCGGCGTCACGCGAAGTGCGGGAGCCCACGGGCCAAATGAATGGGGAAAAGGCGGCTCGAAAACGGGCCAAAAGCGGCTCGAAAACGGGTCAAAAATTGTGCCAAAAAATGGTGTCAAAATTCGTCGAAACGTCGTTAAAAAAATGGTAACAAGTTTATGAACAATCATTTGTAACAATGAGTCAAGGGCCGCATTGTGAAAGGGCGTTCACAAATGATCCAAAACGTAGTCCACGATGGGATCCAAACGGATCGAAAGTGGGTCCAAAAACTGATCAAAAATAAGAACATGTTGGCAACAGAGTGTTTTTGGCCACACGTGCGCATCGGCCGTCAACGTTTTTCGTCACCTGAATACACGAAAGTGACGGAGGCCGTGCGCGCGGACGATGAACGAAATCCCATGACTCAGGAGAGATTTCTTTGGGAGGTCCTTCGGGTCGACAAATTGGCAAAAACCGACCGGATGTTCTCTGGTGTCGATCAGTTTGGTTGGCGATCCCTTGCCATCAGAAGGTCCTCCCAAAACCGACTCCTCCCCCCCGCTTATTCTTAAGTCCTACTTATATACTAGTTAAGAGAAAGCAAAGATATTGAGAGCGATTTCCTTTCGACGTTCCAGACCAGGTCAACTGCTACGTGGGCAAGAACGAGGGCTACTTCTGCAACAGCAAGGACCAGACGCGGACGGAGACGCGCTGGTGGTACGACAAGGGCGTCTGCCGCAAGTTCGCCTACAAGGGCTGCAACGGCAACCGCAACCGCTTCTGCACGCAGGAGTCCTGCGAGCGACGGTGCAGTCGCGAGTGAACCGGGGCTCCCCAGGCATCCCTCCAGGACCACGCGACGAGGCGGCGGGCTGGAGCCGACGGAAGAGCAGTTGGAGTTGGAGTTGGAGTTGGAGTAGTTTTAAGTACCCTTAGCACTTAGCACTTGGCCCTTGGCAGTTTCATGCGAAACTAAACTAAATAAACACACTTTTTTAAAAATGGAATAAATCGGCGACAAGTGTAAAAATAGACGGCGAAATGAAATGAGTCCCAAGAATGTCGCGGGTTCCGCTGGCGAGCGCGTCAGCCGGACGCGGACATTTTCGGGTCTCCATATGGCGGCTGTTCCGTTGACACTTTCGCCACCCGGCCCCCACCCCGCTGTTGCCACGGCCGTCACTGACGCGGATGGAGCGGCGGCGGAGCAGGCGGAGGACTCTTGGCACCCTGGGCACCGCGGGCCGGCCTCGTCTCGTGCCACGTCCATGATCGACGTCTTTGATCGCCGATCGGAGGCTGACTCAGCGAACCCGAGTCCGCCCCTCCCCCAGCCACTCCTGGGTCCCGCTCCTTGCCCGACCGGTCCTGAAGTCCTCGGATGCATGGGGAAGAAGCGTGGGCGGGCGAGGGCTGGAGAGGAGGAGGAGCAGAAGAGCCGGAGACGAGCCGGAGACGATGGAGGCCCAGGTGGCAGATCGGCGCAGATCGAGGGGATCGAGTTCGGCCGCGTCGCCGGGCTTTTAGCGAGCTCCCTGATGAATCGTATCGTTTACAGGGCCTTCAAAGACCCGGCTGACGAGCTCTCTTTGAAGGGACCCCACGAGAAGAAGAGCAGGCCGCCCCCGCCACGCCCCGCCCCCGTCGCCGCCCCTCCAACGACCACCCGGAGCGCGGTTGTAAATTTCGACATTCGCCATCGGAGTGGACGAGTTGATGATGCTGATGATGTTGTTGTTGGTGGCTTCGGTTGTTTGTTGTTGTTGTTTGTTGTTGTTTGTTTGTTCGTTGTTGTTGTTGTGGGTTGTTGTTGTCATCACTTCGATCGTCTGTGTTGTTTTTGGCGCTTTCGACTGGTCGGTCGACCAGCGAGCGGGCCATCGGTTTACAATTTTTCATGCCAACAATTTTATTGTTTTTGGCCAGACAGCTGGTTGTTGTTCTTGTTGTTGTTGTTGTTGTACTCGCTGTTGTTGTCGTACTTGTAGTTTTGTTGTTGCTGCTGTTGTTCGCTTTGACAGTTGCTCGAGTTGGGAAAATTATTTTCCCTGTTTTTGTTCTTCTTCTTCTTCTTCTGCTTCTTCTTCGCGCTCGGCTCTTCACACCGATTGTCATTAATGTAGTTGTTGTTGTTTTTCTATTTGTTGTCGTTGTCACGATTGTTGGCATTTCCATGTTGTTGTTGTTGTTTTCCCATTGTTGTTCTTTTCACATTGTTGTTCCTTTCGTGTTGTTGCTATTTTAATATTGTTGCCTTTTTAGTGTTGTTGTTGTTGCGGTTTTATTGACAGCTCGGCGAAGCGATTTTCGAATTTTGAAATGTCATAATTTTTGCCCATGTTCAGCGGAGGCAGGCGGAAGGCGTGGCGGGGACGGCGGGGCCAGGGGTGCGACCGAGGCCGATGGTGGCGGCGAGAGGGAAGAGGGTGGTGCGGGGGAGGGGGAGGGGGAGGGGGAGAGAGAATGTGCAGGGTTTTCATTTTAAACCATGACTCAGTGGTCGTTGAAAGCTCAATCATCATCCCGAGTGGAGATTTCTGGGCTACACTCAGCGAATTCAGATGGCGCAGGCTCCGGCGTGGTCAAAATCTATTGGGAGCAATTTATATTTTTTACATTTTTTGAAACTCATCAACATTCAATGCAACAGGAGTTTTGAAAGAAATGTTTAACGGAAATCAGAAAAAATACATCTATTTTCTAAGAATTCTAAGAATTCTAAGTTGAGTAAAATTATTGCTAGATAAATAAAGTAAATAAAAATCAAATATGTTTTAATTTTTTTAAATTATTTTCTATTTTGTTTTAATTTTTCACAGCCATCGAAACACCATTAAAGTCAATTTTTTGTGAAAGGAATAAAAGACTTGTTTTTTTAATATGAAACAAAAAATTTTAAATTATCCAGAATAAAACCTGCAGCAGAAATCGGTGAAAATATAAAAATTAAATTGCATTTTTACCACAATAGAACCAAGGAATGACTAAATGAAGAAGGAAATCATTTCAAAAGTGATCTCCAAAAACGACGTTGGTGATTTATTGCTATTCTGTGATCTATTAGTATTTTTGAAATATTGCCGGTTTTGTTTATTATTTTTCTCATTTCGTGAAATTTGTTTGAATTTTTGAATAATTCTCTTCTGAATAATTTACTTGCTGAATGATTTTATTTCGCGAATTATCAGATCTTACTGCGATTCCTCTCAGTTTGCGGATTGACTTTCAAAGAACCCCGGCTGTTTTCCACAAATAGAGGGAGTGACGGCGGCCGGCGGGTCGCGGGGCGGGACTTTGGACTTAAACCGAGTGAGGTGGCGTTGACAGGGCTGAGCGACAAACGATTGATAGTGCGAATATTTGCGGCAACAACAATGGGCGCGGGGCGGGGCGGGCGAGGCGCACAGAGCCATTGGCACGAACGCGAACATGACAGGCGAACTGACAGCTCGCATTAATTGGCGAGCGCGAGGCGACGGCGACGACGACGGCGGCGGAGGGAGGGGGGCGGGGGTGATGGTTGGTTCCGAGTTCTTTAAGGACGCTCGGGCGGCCCTCGCCAGCGACCGCGGCGAAACCCATTTCGTCCTGGGCCAAATTAAATTGTCGCAACATCAATTCAGCAGATTCGTCCGAAGGTCGTCGCTGGCGCAAATCTCGACGGCAATCACTCGCCGGCAGCAACAACAACAACGACGGACTCGACAACAATGTAACCAGCGGCCAGAAGAAGAACAAGCGGAGCAACAAATTGCCATCGCACCGCAGCGATTCATCTGGCGATGATAGCGAGAGAGACGGGGCGAGGCGAGAATGGAGCAAATGGCATAAATCTATTTGAATTATGATGAGTATCCTGGCAGGTATCCTGTTGTTATCCTGCCAGCGGAAATTCGCCCACACACACACGCACACACACCCGCACACGAACTCGCACACACTCGAGTGCGTGTGGAAATCTCACTTACGCCAAATTACGTTAGTTTCCTCTCGCTGCTCCTCGTCCTCGTCCACCGCCTCCCCTCGTTATCTTTCGTCCTCCTCCTCCCCCTGTTCCCTCCTCCCCCCCTTCCTGCATGCTCTCGGCTTCCTCGCCGGGCTCCACGATTGAATCCTCTGCGTATTTTTATCCAAATTCGTCTTGTGTTCACCTCGCTGGAGCCGCCGCCCCTCGCCCGTCCTCGTCGCTGCTCGAGCTTGTGTTCGTGTCGAGCTGCTGCGGCGCCTCAGGTGTCGCCGTCGTCATCTTCGCCCTCTCCACGTCCTCCTCGGCGCGCTCGTCGTAGGCTGGTCCCGCTGTCATCCAGCCCGAGTAATATTTCCATAAGCAGATAATTTACTTGTAGGAAATCAACACACACACACACACACCCGCACACCCACACCCACTCTCGGGCACTCCACACTCACAAACACAACCACCCTCCCCCCCCCACACACACACACACGCAAGTCCGCACAGCGCCGCCCCTCGCACACGTACGCGCGAATATTCGTCGACACTTCCATTTCGTGTTCTTCTCCTTGTCGCCGCCTCGATTCAGCTACGTGAGTCCATCTTCCGCTCACTCTCTCTCCCTCTCCCTCTCTCCCTCTCTTCCATTCCGCCCGTTGCTCCTCGCCAATCTCTGGGTTCGTGTGTGTTTGTGCAATCGATTGTAAGCAATTCCTCGACAGCCGTCGATAAATTTTCATATCCGTTTGCGAGAGGCGAAATCCTCGCGCAAAGGAACTTCCACGCGGCCCCCTCCGCCTCCTCCGCCTCCCCCCCCGCCCGCTGCTCTAGGCCGGAGTGCCTTCGAGGACTCGGCATGCCTGTGCATATATTTTTACGAGTTGCCGATAATAAGGATAACGACGTAATGATGATGGCGATGGCATCGATGGCGTGGCGAGGGCGAGGACGAGGCGAGGACGAGGCGAGGGTCGCGGGTCGTGGGCCGATAATCAGATGATGTACGAGCAGGTGGTTGTGCGACGGATCCACGGCGAGGGCGGCTGGGTGAGAGGAAGGCGAAGGGACGAGGACGAATCGCTCAGGATGAGGCCTGCTCAGGATCAGGCGGGGTCGGGATTTTATTGCGTTTCCGTTTCCGGCGATTTCCGTGACTCCCGCTGAACGCCGACTGTTTTTATCGTCATCCTCAACCTGCCCTCGTCCTCCCTCCCCTCCAACGGCCTCGCGTTCCTCCCTCGCCCTCTTCGCCCCCGATGAAGCCCGGGTCTGGGGCGGCCGCGGCCGACCCTCGTCGACGTCCTCCGAACTTTCCGTGTCGACTCGATCCACGGACGAGGTGTCAAAAGGTCAACCCTTTGACTCGTTACGAGACCGCGGCCCACAAACCAGAGGCCGGGGACAGGGCAGGCGGGGCCAGCTGTAGTCGACAGATTCTCGCCATCCCTCACTCTCACTCCCCTCTCTGTCTCTCCGTCTCCGCACCGCGAAAGCTGCGACAAGTGCTTCGTGAGCCGCTCGTGGCTCCCGCAGCGCCAACGACAGCGCTCGGAATCGCGTCGAGTTGAAGGCGCGACAGCGACAGGGTGTGCGAGAGGCGGAAGGAGGCGGAGAAGGGAAGGAGCAGACGGCGGGGAGAGAGAGAGGACCGGGGCGAGTCGGAGTGCGGTGGGGCGAAGCTGAGTCGGGGTCGCTGATGGACTTCGGCCGACGCTGCCGGCGAGTGACAAGTTCGCGCCAGGCAGCGGCAGCGCCCGGAGGCCGCCGCCCCGATCGCTCCGCTGACCCCCTGAAAACAACAACAGCAACAACAACAATAATTCACTTCGCCCGGCCATTGGAAAAGTTGGCGAAAGTTTTCCGAAAACTCCATGAAATTGAAATGAGTTCCTCCGACTTCGCCCACGCTTCCGGCCCAGTCCGGATCGCGATTGAGGACCTCGAGAATCGACGAGCGAATGCCTCGAGCCGAAACTTTTTACATATGTTCCCGGAGATGCTCGCGCAGGACTCGAGCACGCCGAGATTTTTATTAAAGTTTCGTCCCTCGCATCTCAGGGCTCGCATCTCCTTTGCTTCGCTCGTAGACCGAACCCAACTCGTTTGGTCTTCGACTTCGTCTTCGCCGCCTTCGCCCTCTCCTCCTCCTTCTCCTGCGACTCCGTTCCGCCGGCCGCCTTCGCGGAGACGGGGCCGAACAACAAATAAATAAATAAACAAACGCCTCGCCGTCATCGGCGGCGGCGGCGGCGGCGGCTCGGTCAAGGGTTGCGACCCTCGGAGGGCGGCGGAATCGAGTTTCGAGCAAGTCGACCCGACCCCAGGACCGCGGGCCGGGTCGGGCTCG
Source organism: Coelopa pilipes (assembly GCA_947389925.1). Classification (NCBI taxonomy): domain Eukaryota; kingdom Metazoa; phylum Arthropoda; class Insecta; order Diptera; family Coelopidae; genus Coelopa; species Coelopa pilipes. Next base: position 41,184,507 of record OX376697.1, on the reverse strand, counting down.
GCCGGCCCAGCCCCTCTGCCGCGTCTTATTGTAAATTGCATCGTAAAATGTTTTTACAGGCGACCGACCTCCAGGGAAGGGGCGCAGGATGCGAGGCCGGCCGTTTTTACGCCTCTTTTACGACTTCCCGCCGGTGATTAGTCGGTTATGGAGGCGTGCGAGTGGGCGTCCGTCCCTCCGTCCCTCCGCCATCGCTCCGTCCTTCTCTCCAGGCCGTGTGTGTGTGCGTGAAAATGGCCGAATTAGGGCCCGAGTGCCTTTAAAGCGAGCGGGCTCCTGGCCCAGAAAAGTTCTCGCATTTGGCGGACATTCACGAGCGCCTTCGATGGCTTCCGCCCATTCTTTCTTGCGCATCCTCTTTCTCCATCCTTTTGCTCCATGCTTTCCTCATGACCCTACCCCCCCCCCCCCCACCTCCCCGAAGTGCCCTCATTACGTTCCTGCACCGTCTTTGGCTCGACTTCCTCCACCCCACCCCGCCCTGTCGACTCATTTCCTATGCATTGCCTTCGCCGCCCTCGTTCGCTCGCTCGCTCGATCGCTCGTTCCCGCCGGCCTCCTACAAATTATTGTATTCTCGTCCACTTAGAACGCACTTCCGGCCAATCTGGCCTACGTGCCCATCGCGCTCCACACGCCAGCCGCGCTGAGCCGATCCGCGCCATCGGAGCCGCGGCCGCCTTTAATAACTTGCAGCACGCACCGGTCCGCCACACAGGCTCACCCGGAGCACACACACTCACATGCACTCCTCACACACACTCGCAGCCTCCTCCCTCTCGGTCTCGGGCTCGGTCGACTCATCGTTTCGCCGTTCGGCTCGCCATCGACGGCGCCGACGACCGCGACGACAACGGCCTTTTGACACCGGCCCCCGCCGCCCCGCCGCGCCCACGCTCCGCACCTTTTGACACCTTCGGCCGGGGTGGCGCGCAAAGTTTTTCTTTTCAATTAAAGCGAGAACGTGACGCGCCTCAATGGCCGGCCACGCTCCGGCGCTTCCACCTGCCTGCCTTTGACCGTTCGTCCGGCGTCCACCGACCGCCGTCCTCCGTCGGCCTCGGGCGACTCCGTGACGTGTGCGGACTTTTGGCCGCAATCGGCACGAATCCGGCGAAAAGTTGGCGCCTCTCGCCGGGCTCTTTGCTGATTTTTCCCGCAGCTCCGGCGCCCGCCCCGGGCCACAATCGGCGGCAGGAGGCGTGGCCGGGAGTCGCCGCGACCCAGAGCCGGACGGCGAGCGTCGGCCGCCGCAGTTCGGTGGGGAGCTCGGCGGACTCGCAGGCGATGCCGACGATGGGCTCGTGTCCATCATCGCCGGCCTGCGACGCCGTCTTCGGCTGCAGGACTTGCTCGGCTCCGCCCCGCAACCAGACACCAACCGACTCGCATCTGCTCCACGGCCCGACCCGACCCAAACACAGGGCTCGCCTCGTGCGCACATGTAAATCGATATACGAGTGTGTGTGGGGCGCACGCACACTGCGACGGGGAGACTGCGATCCAGCGCTGCAGGACACGATGCACAGGGTACACGCAAAAATCATGTAAACGTCGGAAGTTCGAAAGTTACGGCTCCGCGGGCGATGGGCTGCGAAGGAGAGCCAGAGGGAGAGGGGGAGAGCGAGAGGGAGGGAGACGGCGTTAGGTGGTCATATTTCGCCTCGGACATCGGCTGGCGTGCGGCTGACGTGCGGCTGCGAAGGACATGCGGGTGCATGTTGAAGATGTGGCCTCCAGTGCCAACAAGGAAAGCGGATGGGCGCAGCAACAACCACAGGAACAACAAGAACAATAACAATGGGAACAACAATCGTGGATGTGTGCGAGGGGAACGGTGGATTTCCTTTGAAGTCCCTCCGACGGAAATCTACAGAATCCACCGCGAGGGACTCCTTGAAATTCCAGCCCTGCCGAGCATTGCTAAGAACGAGGGGCCCTCGAAGGCCCCGGGCCGTGCCCAGCCCTCGGCGGTCGGGCGGTCGGGCCGCCTCGCTGCGAATTCCGTCCGGGCTCGCATTTGCCTGGCTGCGGGGCCAAGCTTTAAGCTCGCGCCAACTTTTAATTAAACGCGGGATCCCGCATTCCGCCGACGTGTGCAGCAGCCCAGCCGGTCCCGGGCCCCCGTCCTCGACCCTTTCCGCCCCATCCGCCGGCCTGGCTCGCCCTCCCCGGCGACCCACCTCCAAGTTTCGCCAAAACAAAAAAACGCTCGAGGCCTGGGCAGCGCCGCGTGCGACTTCCCGACTCGGAGACGGCGCTCGGCGGCGGGCCGGCCGGATGCACGCAGTCAGGCGGAAGCCGCCACTATTGAGCTTTGCCTTTCGCTTCTCCTGCTCTCTCCCCCTCCCCATCCTTCGACTCCTCGCTCTCTCCCTCTGCTCCCTCTGCTCCTTTTCCTCCTTCGCCTCGAGACTGCTCACCTTCTCCTCCTCCCTCGCGCGTCCTCTCGGCAGAACCTCGAAAATCTCCACTCGCCCTCCCTGGACTGGGCGGCCATGCGGGCGTGGCTTTAATTTCAGGTGCAATTTCAGAATCCGTCGCCTGACGTCAAAGGACCTGCTGCTGGTTGCGACTCCTCAACAGCCTCGTTTGCTCTTCTTTTCCCTTCACCTCGTTTCTTTGACTTCGCTTTTCCTTCTCCCCAATTTTCGCCCACGTCCTCCTCAGACGGCGTCCCCGTGCCTCGCGGACCGGGAGTCGAGGCTTCGACGAGCCGTGAAGCCTTCAATTTCTTCAATTTTCGGGAGTTTTTAATAAGGTTCCTGCCTCGACCCCTGAACCTCGTGCCTTCGATTGCTGCAACAGAGTCAAAAGCGAGCGGCTGCTCAGCGAGGGGCAGGGAATGCGAACGGAAAGGCAGAGAAAAGGAGAGGGAGAGAGAGAATCGTGTGGGTGTGGGGAGCTCGTCCGCTTTGAGGAGCGCAAATATTATTTCGCCAGAAAAATGCCGAGATTTTCCGGAATTTTGATTTCGAACCACGGATTCGGAGTGAACTGCAGTCGGTCCCGCTTTCGCTCCCACGCACCCACAGCTCAGTGAACTTCCAGCCTCCTCCCTCCGTCTCATCCTCCCCTCCTCGCCATCCGCCCTCCTCTTCTTCCCTCGTCCTCCCCGCTCCTTCACATGTGGCTTTGGCCCCGCCCGACTGCCCTTCGGCTGGCCGCACTTGATGCACTTGCCTGCAACAACAACAATTAAACATCGCAGCAGCACCAAAAACAACAACAACAACAAGAATGCGAAGCAGAAGAAGAGGAAGAAACAGCGCACACGGCGAGTCCAGCGAACGCAATCGTTGTGTGCAGCCAACTCGTTTTCGGTGTGGCCCGGAACCGGAAGCCCGAGTGCAAGTGTTTGATTCAATGAGCCTCGTGTGCGACGCGAGCACACACAGCCACACACATTCACAAACACACACAGAGAACTTTCGCAGTTTTCACAATGCCGTTATGTTGTTGTTGTGTTGTTGTTGTTGGTCGGTCGAAAGTCCTCGAATGAAATTTAAAATTCACAGCAACGGGCGAAAACTGGGCGAAAACTGTTGCGTCCACCGAGTTGTTGTGGTTGACGTTGTTAATTTTGTTGTTGTTGTTATCGTTGTTGTTGTTGTCGGTCATGTTGTTGTTCGTGCTGCTGCTGTGCTTTTACTTCCCAGCTGTTGTTGTTATAATTCTTGTTGTTACGACTATTGTTGTTACAATTCTGGTTGTTTTTTGCTTGCTCTCACATTTCTTGCTGTAATTGTTGTTGTTACTGTTGTTGCCATTGTTCCTGTTGTCGGTGCTGTTGTTGGAATTTAAAATTTATTCGCTTCTGAATTCCATCTTGGGTCTCGACCTGCCCCCGGCCCTCCTCCACCGCCCCTTGGCTGCCTAATGAAGTCCTTCGCAGGCCGTAGTCGTTCGTGCGGCAGTGTGTGAGAGTGTGTGTGTGTGTGTTGGGCGAGGCGACGGAGAGGCCCCTGCATTACCCTGCCTGCTTAATTTGCTTGGAATCTCCAGACCCGCCGCCCCTGGTCCTGGGGCAACGCCGGACGCCGGACCCCGTGGCTCCGGCTCGAGGGACGCAGCTGGAGAGCGTCGAGCGTCGATCCGGGAGGGGATCGGCGAGCGAATCGGGGTCCCAGGACTCAAGGAAGAGAAAACTGAGGCAAGGCCCAGAAGCCGGCGAAGACGCCGCAGAGTCAGGACTGGCCAATGGAGCGGCTTCTGGTCGATTGGGCTTCGGCTCGACACCGACGCCTCTCGGTGCGCCCCGGCCCCACTGAGACGTGGGAAGACGTGGGCGAGACGTGGGCGAAACGTGGGACGACCGCCTTGAGAGTTCCCGCATCAACTTCATCCCAGCAATCGGTCGGAGTTAAATCCCCAGTTACTCTCATGATTCTTTCACATGTTTCGTGAAACTCAAACCCGGCAACCCACTCAAGAATTCCGCGAACCCCCCGCACTCGGGCTCAAATGCCAATTTCGCATCAGGCAAGCGGCGGAGACGATGTTTTCGGTGCTTCGATCTGACGTCACGCGCACGCCCCCGGCAGCGAATGGAGCGACGACTGACATCAATCAAATGAACAGATTTATTTCTGCGCCACTCATTTTCATCGGCGACACACGGCGAACGAGTCCCACATGTCGCGATTAACCTTCGGCGGCAACAATTGCTTTTAAATGCCGTCAGCCAACCGCACAACCAGCCGCAGGCGGCGCCGTCTCGTCCTCGGCCGGCGACGCACGTGAAGTCAACAAGGTTTTCCACTTAGATCCAGCCGAAGCCGGCCCCGCCCCTCAGCAGGAGTGCATTTCGGCGAGCGCCTAGTGCGAGGCGGGTTGCGATTCGGGCCGCCCGCCCCCTGGCCGGAAGGCGTTCGGCGTTAATTTTTAATTCGCTCCTTAAAACGACTTCTGGCGCTCGGCGGTCACGACCACGACGACGACGACCGACAGCGCGAGCGACATAAAAAACTTTTCACATTAATTTGTGATTGCGCCACAGCCCCGCCCGATCGACCCCGGCCCGTTGCGGGGCGCGAATCGAGTGCGAGTCGGAGGGTTCGGAGCGAAAGTTCGCGTCCGCCCAAAGCGCCGAAGGGCCAGGGCCCGGCGACAAGTACCGAATTTAATCAGAATAAAGGTCGTAAAACACAATTGGAACATCGTCGTCGTTTACGATGGGACGCGGCACGGAGGGGACGAGTGGCCGACTCAGCCGCAGCCCGCAGCCCCGTCGTCGTCCTTCACTCGCTTCGCGTCTTCATCGGCCTCGTCGTCAACGTTGTCGGCTTCAGCCTCATCGTCCACGTCGTCTTCCGCCCATCGTCCTCGCCGACCTCGAGCCGAACGCGCCCAAATACATCATCGAGCCTCGTTATTGGCCATATTTTTCGGTGTTTTCGCATTATGCTCGTTGTAAACGAAACGTCCTTGTTGCGTTCCGTTGCTCCTGATATTGTTACGATGTTATTATTGTCCGCTCCCCGCCCTCGCCACTGCCCGGTCGACGGCTTCGTTGCCGTGGCCCGGGGTTCGGCGGAACCCGCACAAACGACGACTTCTCGGAATCATTACAATCACTCGAAGCGATCCCACGGCGCGATGAAAGCGCCGATGACGATGACGATGTCGGTGGCGAGGCGAGGGCGGCGGCGCTCGGGGGCGTCGTTAAGTGACCACTGAAGGTGACAGCGAATGGCTTTTATGGCAGCAACACGTTGACCACATCGCCGGCGGTCGACTCTCGCCGTACAGCGCCGACGACGGCGACGGCGACGATGATGAGTTCCCGGCGGGGGGCGGCGGCGACAGACGATTAGCCGCAGTTGATTTCATAACGAGCTCCATAAAGTCAACAGTCGACGGCCATGGCTCCGGCCCGAGGACACGGCGACACCGTAGGCAGAGGGAGAGAGAGAGAGATGGGGGATGGGCCCGAGTCGCGGTGGGTGGCGCTCGGTGGCATCGAATCGAGCCGCTCGTCGCGGCCCGAGACGGCGCCCCAGACCCGCCCGAAGTCCCGAATTTCGCCAGTTTCGACCCTGTTGCTGGGACTGCGCCGTTCGCTCTCGGGACATCGATTTCCTGTCGCCCGAAGTTGCGGCCCATTAGGAGTTGGATTTAGAGCACTACTTATTCCGGGAATCATCTGCCGAAAGTTGCGCAAACTTTAGACGCCATCAGCTGGCCATAAACTCCGCTCCAAATGCCTCTTCCTCAACTCAAACCCTCGCCCACCCGATCTCTCTCTTCCTCTCACGCCTCCCTCTGCCGCACTCTGCTCGTCCTGTCCCACTTTCTTGCCTTCTTCGCCGCTTTCGGCTCCTGAGTCGACTTCTTGCTCCCGGTCCGACTCCCGGTCCGACTCCCGGAGCGGCTCCCGGCTCGGCGGCGAGGAGTCCGGCCAAGTCCGCCGCCCCCTCCCTTTGCTTTCCTTTACTTGCCCTTGCCCTTGCCTCCCTCTCACCCAGGAGAATCGCCGCGTGGGGCGGTGCAAAATGCAAGAGGCGAATCCTGCGAGTTAAACCGAAGGAGCAGGGGATAAATTGTTGACCAGCCTCCTGGCCTGTTTTCCCGGAACTGTTTTCGTGGCTGCCTCCACGTCTGTGTGCGTGTGTGTGTGTGTGGGTTCGTTCCTCGCCACAACAATGCAAGGCTTGGAATGTGAATGTGTCTGTCCATTGGTCTGCTGTTGTGTCCGTGAAGCCCGGCCGAGATGAGGCCATGAGCAGAGGCCTGGCAGGGGCCGCAGCGACTGGACCGAGGTCTGCCTAAAGACCGCAGACCCAGAGACAGACGGAGACAGAGACGCAGAAAGAAACAGAGAGACAGACCGAGAGACAGACCGAGAGCCAGAGAGTTGGCCAGGAGAAAGACTGAGGTTGAAATTTTGAATATTCACAATGGAAGCTCCTCGATAATCGTTCGACTGGTCGCCGGCCCAAAGACCTGCAACAACAAACGCAATCGGAGCCACAACAACCGCCAGGCGAACATCAGCAATTCGACATCAGCAATTCGAGCAACAACAGCAAGAACAACCCGAACAACGACCGCCATTCGAACAACACCCGGAGCCGGCGAGCTCAACAAAGGACCCCGAGGATCTTTATTAATATTTAATTCGCAAATCGAGAAATATATTGAATTCCTGCGCCTCGTGCACGGCATGCAAATCGAATGAAATTCGATTTTAATTAAAACTCCCCCCACTCCGTCTCTCTCTCTCTCTCTCTCTCGCTCTCCTTCTCGCTTTCCCACTGTGCCTCGGTGCCCTGAGCCTGCCTCGGTCTGCCTCTGCCGCCGTCGTGCGTGCCCTGCGAGGGCGGGCGCGCCTCGGGGACTCGGGGCCGCGGTCGACGAGGATCCTCGAAACGATGTGAAAACAGAGCAACAATGAGTGCGAAACGGTGGGCATATTTAGAGAACGACGGAGAGGGAGAGGGAGAGGGAGAGAGACGGGGACGTGCACTGCTTGGGGCCACGCCGTTGTCATTGAACGAGTGCGGTGAGTATGAGCGAGGTGAAATTCTTAAAACATTCCCGCAATCTTCACGAAGCGGAGTGAAAAAAGGAATTTCAATGTGCAAAAAATTCAAATCGATCATCACTCGAGCATTATTTGGTGAAAGCGTGGGTTGAGGGCCGAGGATTTCCCGGTCCTTCGGTCCACTGCCACGGTCTCGGCGATGCCGACCAAGGTCGCGCCGACGCCCACGCCGCTTTCGGCCAGCATAAATATTTATCCGCAATCACTGAGCGGCGTCCAATCGAGCGGACGGAATCGACGGGCGAATCGTCGGACGTCCTGGGCTCGACCCGACGCCGGCGAGGACATAATGGAAATTAATTCCACGAAAACTACTCGCAACTGCCGTTTAATGAGGCCGCGGCCAAGTTCGAGGGCGACTCCCAGACCGAGTCCGGGGCCGGGCTCGAACGACATGAACTTCGCCGATGTTTGCCTCGACAGGAGCGCCGTCGTCGTCGTCGTCCTGGTGGTGGAGTCGCCGGGCGCATGACGGACGCCAAGTAGTCCTTGGAGCCCGTTTTTTCGCCCTCCACTCGAACGGCAATCGCCGCCGGCCAAACTTCGGCTCTCCCGGCGGTCGTAAAAATGGAAATAGAGCGTAGCCGGAAGCCCGGAGGCCCCCGGCCGCGCTCGATCGACGTGTGGCGGGGGGGGGGGCTGGGAGTCGTACGTGTGTGTGGTTCCCGGCGGAAATGAAACTTCCTTTAATGGCACTTTTTGTTGTTGCAGTTATTGTTCCTGCTGCCTTTATGGCCATTGTTGTTGCCGGTTTTGTTGCCAGTTTTGCTCTTGCCCTCGCTCTTCCTCCTATGAGAGTAGTCGACGTTGGTGTTGTTGTCATCGTCCTCGTCGTCGTCGTCCCTCCTGAAGTGCCGGCGATGATATGTTAAGTAGCTCCGATCGAAGTTACAAGAGCCATTAATACGAGCCCGCAATTGCAGCGATCACGGGTAGGGCTCGGGTCGGGAGCCATCGATGCGCAGACCACGGGAGGAGCCCCTGACCCCGACCCGGACTCTGGGTGGAGTAAGAAGTCCTGCGAAGGCCAGGCACGACTCGATTCGGCTGGGATTCGCAGCGCCCGCGGACCCGGCTGAGTGGAATCGGCGGGGCTCGATTGAGTGAATCGGAACGAAATGAAATTTGAGGACATTTCCGCGAATCTAATCCGGTGCCATATCGGGAGATTCGGGCCGAATCGCACTCGGTCTGGGGCAGCTTCACGTGCCGACGGGTCGCTGGACGACGGGCGTCGGGAGGACTCGCGAAGGGCGGCGAGAGGCCCGCGACCCAGGCAGCGGCAGCCGGCGGTCTCCGGCGCTCCAGCGTTGCGAACTCAGCAAGACCCGGCGTCGGCAGCCGCACCAGGCACCGCGATCCACCCTGGCGTATGGGTGACATTCAATTCAGTCGACGTCGCTTCGCCGAAGACCTTGCAGTGGAAGGGGCCGACGATAACAGAGAGAGCGAACGGAGGGAGAGAAAGAGAGAAGGAGAGAGGGTGGGTGGCATTAAGAGCAAATGAGGATAATTCGTATTATTAAAGCAATAAATACAAACATCAGCGAAATTTCATAAAAATTTCGTTATTAATTGCGTATGAAATATGAACACGTTCGCTGGCGTGCGACGTGAGACAACAGCAATAACAACAACAATATATTATAATGTGGAGCAACAACATTGGGCTGTAGGGAGAAGGAGAAGGAGAAGGAGAAGGAGACGGAGAAGGCAGGGGAGCCCGGAGGATGTGAAGGATGTGCGGACGGGCTCGAGGAAGAGTTCGGCAACACGAGTCAGAAATCAGCAGCGACAACAAGCCAAAGACAGCCTCGTCATCAGCATTCAATAGAGCCGGCGCCCTCAGCCCCCGACACGCCCCCAGGGACGGGGACGAGCCACGAGGACGATACGCATGACGCAGCGTGTCAACGCAAGGACACGCGACGAAGGCCACCCGGCAGGGGCGCGGCGAGAGGACGAGTGGAGGAGGCGCTGCGGGTGCGGGGCCGGGTCCGGGTCCGGGTCCGGGTCCGGGGCGTCGGCGAGGACGAGACACGCATAAATTCCGTGCCAGCCTCGCATGCTGCACATTCCACAGTGTGTCGGCGACGGGTGCCGCCGAACTTCGGAACGGCGGGAGGCAGGCGGCGGTGGGAAGCGGCGGGCCGAGGTCCGGGAAGATGCGGGCGACGGCGAGGAGGCCGACAAGCGGGAGCAGGGACAGGCGGACGAGTACGAGGACCAGCCTGAGGACGACGACGACGACGTCGACGTCGTTGAAACGAACCGAACGCGGCACCCTTTGAAAGGACGACATCCTGTAAATGTGTGGCGACAGCTCGGGCACGGGCCCGGGGAGGTCGAACGCCCTCCGCCACGCCCACAACAACAACGGCAAAGAGAGAGAGAGGGAGAGAGAGAGGGCGCTGCTCCCTTGCGGCATATTTTAAATTTTTAACGCAAACACTCGACGACAACAGCAACAACAACAACTGAATACCCTCCAGCTCTGCGTGCCTTTTCTTCTTCTTCTCCACGCCGCCCCCACCCGGCCACGGCCACAGCCTCGTTTATTCATCCATTCATTCGATCATTGCCCCGCTTGTCGTCCTCCTCCCTCGCTCGGTCGCCGGCTCGTTCGTCCCGCTCAGTTGGAGCTCATTTATTTATTTATTTATTTCATCCCAAAACATGTCCGGCCCCTTGGCCGCCGACCCCTGGGCGCGGGAGCCGGCGGAGTCTCGGCTCGATATTTCATCCAGCACTGGCGCCTCGCCCTCGTTCCGTCTCCGTCCTCGCCCTCGCCCTCGTCCTCCTCCCGCTCTTTTTGCATTGACTCGTTCTTGCTCTGTTAGTGTTGCTCTTGTTTCCGTGGTCGACTCCGCGCTCTCGTTGTTGTTGGTGCCGCCATCCTCGCCGACTCCTTTCCGTCGGCCGAGCGCCGAGCGGCGCGTGCGACTCGTCGATTTGGCTTTAATCGGATTTATTTTAAAATTCCGCCCGCATCGGCGCACGGATTTGTTTGGATATTTAATTAATATCTCGCCCATACGCCTGCCAGCCCCGAACCCGAACCCGCCCCTGGCCACGCCCACCACCTCGTGACACGAATGAGGAATTCGCCAACGAGCCCGGCGAAGTCGCACTCGAAATTGAATACAAAATCGAACTCGCCCGAATCCGAGTCCGCATCGCCTGCGACGCCGGATCGACATCGACATCGACATCGACCTCGAATTGGAATTGAATTAAAATTGAAACGTAATTGTCCGCAAGAAGGAGAGGGGGAGAGAGGGGAGGGGCGTGAAAAAAGCCGCACGCACATGGCCCGAGAGTGAGCGGAATTTTAAGCCAGTGTCAGGGAAAATCCAGTGTCAGAGGCTGAGCTCGGGCTCGACCTCCAGCCGCGTAATCGGCGGACCCGATCCGACCCTTTCTTCGACTGGCGGAAGCTGCGGGCCGAGGGCGTCCCCGGGGCAAGCGTCAGGGGCTCCAATCGAGGTCCTCGGAGCCTCGCAGCCCATCGGAGTTCACCGGAGTTCGCTCGCAGAGTCGTCCACGGAGCCCTCCGAGGCCGTCGAGCCCCTCGAAGCCCCCCAGAGCCCTTCACCAGAGTCGAGGCTGCTCCGTCTCCTCGTTGCCTTCCTCGTCTCGTTCTCATTTGCGACTCGCGACAGCTCATAATTGTTTGTCAGAACTCCAATTAAAACAAATCTCGCGCACACGCCCGATGACTCAAAGCGCGGCTCACCGTGACTCACCCCAGCTTCCCCTACTCCAGTCACCCTCTCCCCTTCCTCCACGCTCTCCACGTCCTCGACCACTTTGAGTGTCCGCCATTTGAGTGTCCGACGGATTCCGAGCGCCGTCCACTTGGCATGCAAACGGATCGTAAACGAGAAGCGACAACGAAGAGGGACAGCGTGAGAGAAAGAGAGCGGGAAGAGAGGAAGAGGGCGAGGGGGAGGGAAGGGGAGGGGAGAGAGAACGTGCGGAGAATTAAACGACGGATTCGAAAGTCAAATGGAATTTAATAAAAACTTACAAAGAAATCTAAAGTGAGGCGACCGGCGGAATGGGCGAGGGACGAGGCGGAGGAGGAGGAGGAAGAGGAGGGGCCTGGGAGGAAAGAGGAAGAAGAGGAGGACGAGGGAGAAGATCAGGAGGAAGAGCAGGACGATTAGGAGGAAAATAAAACGAAGACGACGAGGACAAACGCGGGCTGTGGAGGAGGGCGAGGAGGCCCGGGGTGGGTGGGAAAGCGTTTAATTTTTTATGCGTTGCTGCGCTGCGCTGCGCGTCCTGCTCCGTCCCGTCCCGTCCCGTCCCATTCACTCCCTCGTCGTCGTCGTCGTCGTCGTCGTTGTCCCTGGCGACCTTGGGGCGTCCGGCGAGTTCATGAAAGCGTCATTTGTGGCAACTGCTCGCCGTAGTACACGACGATCATCGCCCCGAAGTGCATCACGCGCCATTCGCCAGCAACAAACGCGCGAAATCTGCGCCGCGCCCCACCTCGCGGACCCCCAGTCGCCGTCCGTTGTCGTGTGTCCGGCTCCGCGACCCGTCCTGCGACTTTCGTCCCATGCCCCGGTGCCCTCGGCAATGCATTAGCTGCACGTCGTGCTAATTCCTTCCCCGGTCCCCGGTCGCCGGTCGCCGCCCTCGCAATGCGGACCATTTATTGTCGCTCCCTCGCCCCTCTCGTGCTCTGAGTCCCACTCCCTGTCCCGCTCGCTCCCCTTGCGATTATGTGGCCGCGATCCATTTGGCGGACTTTGTTTGCCCGAGGCTCCGAGGATCGCCGGGCTTCGGGGCTCCCGAGGCGAGGGAGGTCATGAGGGCGGTCACGAGGGCCGTTGGCATGACGATGGTCACGCGGAGTGGACCGGGAAAGAACTGGAGAGAGAGAGAGGGAGAGAGAGGGAGAGAGAGAGAGCGCGACGGGATGAGTTGGTATGCATGAATAGACGAGTCGCCGATGCGGTCTGCGTGCTCGCATCAAGATGAGTTCATTATGTGGAGAAATTTCAAGAGTTTTTCCATCCTCCATCCAACCATTCGCAGGCAGGCAGGCAGGACTGGCCACAATCCCACCGTCATCGGCCGCTCCGGCGCTGCCTCCCGCTCCCACGACATGCATAATGCAACGAGCCGCTCATAATTGAATTCAGATGAAGCCCCTCTCCATCCTCCTCCTCCCCCAGCCGCCTCTCTCTCTTCGCCCTCCTCGAACGCATGGCGGTTTGCACTCGATCATCACGCGATACGGTTGCGTTTTTGCATCAACCTCCCGGGTCGGCGCAGGGAGGGGAAGGGCTCGAGGGGACCAGCAGGCCGAGCCGTGGACGCCCCTTTGATGGGGGGGGGCGTCGCTGAAATCCCTGAACTCAATTTCTGTTTGCCATTCGAAATAGGATTCTCCAGAAACTCTCCAGCAGACCTTGTCGCCTGGAGTTCCTGCAATTGCCTCTCATTTTTGCAGTTCTTTTCCTCCAACTCTCCCCCCTCCTTGGCTCCTCCTTTTCTCCCTCTCTTCCTCTCTTCCTGCCGCGCACCTCCTTCTCGCTCTCTTGTCACTCCTCCTCCTGCTCCTTCCCTCACTTGCAGGGACGACGCCGAAACTCGTCTGTTCCTTCTCCATAGAACTTTTACGCACATGCATTGTTGCAGTAGTTGTTGTTTTTGTTTTTTACATTTCTTGTTGTTGTTCTTGTTGTTGCCTCTTTTATTTTGAGGGAAAACAAAGAACGATCTACGACATGAAACTAATTTCCAAACTCAATATTCCCAAGTAAATGCGAGGACTGAAGTCTATCAAATAGTATTTTGGACAAAGCAAAAAGGGCAGGGAAGGAGAGTGAGAGGGGGGGGGGGGGGTAAGGGGAGAGGGAGATAAGCAGAAGGAGAGGGGAATACAAGCCATTGCTCTCGAGGGATGGTTTTCTGAAGCTTCGCGTGGATTCTTCACTCGAACTTCCTCGAAATTCGGAGGCAGATCGACAAGGGCAAGTGAACGGAGAGGACACGGAGAGTGTGCGGGAGACAAAGTGAAAGAAAGCGAGTGAGAGAGAGCGAAGGAGAGAGAGAGAGAGGGAATGTGTGCTTATTTGTCGATTTGTGTGCTTAAATTCCAAGCGTTCCCGACACCGGCAGGATTTGCTTCAGTTTCAACTGCACTTTCCCGTACAACATGGCCGTTGTGTGCTCGTGTGCGGATGTGTGCGTATGTGTGCGTGAGCTTTTGCATTATACTCGCATGTTCTGTTATAAAATATTCAGTTATTTATGCGTTTTGATATTGTCGTCCGTTTTCGCCCGTTCTCCTTGTTGTTCTGGCTGGAGTTTCCGAAGCACAAAACTTCTCCATTTCGCATTCATAATTCAACATTTGCTTTTGGTCGGTGCCTTCCCTGTTGTTGTTGTTGGCTTTATTGTTCTCTCCGGTGTTGTTGTTTTTGATACTTTTGCGATTCGTGATTGCTTTTGTTGTTGTTTTTGCTATGGTATTTCGTTCGTATTTCTGTTCATTATGTTGTGCATTTTTCGTTGCTGATGCTGATGTTGTTATTGCTGTTGTTCTTATTGTTGTCTTGTTGTTGTTGTTGTTGTCATTCCCATTGTTATTTTGTTGTCCGTATTTTTGTGGGTGTTTTTGTTGTGTTTGTTGTTGTGCCTGCCTCACGCCCGACCCCCACAGCAATTGCGAAAACCTTCATCCGCAAATAAACGGCCAACAGACCGAGGCAGCGTGCGGTCGTGTGTGCGTGTGCGTCGCTTGTGCGTGAGTGTGTGCGCCGATTGCTCTCTCCCTCTCCCTCACACTGCCTCCTGCCCCCTCTGACTCCCCCAGCCTCCTCAGGCTTTTAATTGAATGACGACGCCTCCTCTCGCGCCTCGCCCGTCGCCCCCCGAATTCATCTGCCAATCCAGGAGGCCCTTCCTCCAAGTTCAAGTGTCCTGGATCGGATCCGCCCTCCGGACCTGTCAGCCTAACCCCCACCCCCTCCACCACCCTCGGCTCGTTTCACTTTCAGCCGCCCTTCGGCCGCGGCTTCCGCACTCCGTCTTTTCAACCTTTTCTCCGCCTCACTGGCGCCCGGATCCTCGCAAATCCCCCCGATTTCCCGCGAAGGCGACCCGGCAGAAGAAGGGGAGGTCGACGGAGAAGAAGAGGAAGCAGAGCGACCTGGGCGACTCAATCGAAACCTGCTCGCGCCGCGATTACAAGGAATCACACAAATTACGTTTGATGCATTGTCGAGCTCTGTCGATTCGGGTTTCGCGCTTCGCTCCAGGTCGCAGGTGGAGCCGCGGGGTGGGGGTGGCGCCGAACTATGGCCCACCAACAACAGCAACAGCAACAACAGCAACAACAACAACAACGGCGACAGCAAACACATCCATCGCGTCGAGTCCTCCGCCGAGCAATTTGATATTTCGTTCACTTATTTCGTCAGCTTATTTATCGCCCGGTTTATTCGCCGGCTTCCCGTAAGACCCTGATTGAGTGCCGAGTGATAAATTGAGTTCTCCGCTCGCCCCGAGTCCCGGCGCCGCCTTCGCCTTCGCCTTCAGCTCGTTGGCCTCCTGGCCTCCACCTTCATCCATCCATCCATCCATCCATCGTCTGCGGTTGGGCCAAAGTCGCGCTTCGGTTCGAGCCGACCCAATGAGCCAAATGAGCCAGAAAGAGATTTGGAAATCGAAATTCGAATTCCGAGTAGAAATTGCAACTCTCGAGCTCCCGAGCCGGCTGCAGTCGGCAGCCAGTCATTTATTTGGCCTGCAAAAATCCCGAGAACGGAGCCCCCGACCACAAGGCTCGACCGGCGCAAGCTGGAGAAGCAGTTGGAGGGCAAGGCAGGGGAAGCAGAGGCGCAAGGCGCTGGAGGTGAGGGAGCCGAAGAAGTGGGCGCAGTGGCGGGGAGCAGAAGAGGGGCCTGAGTTCGCCAGGATCGGAGTGCGAGGTGCGAGAACCGCAATTGCTGGATGTTGTTTGGCCTTGGTCAGCCATCATGTGGTTCTCATTGTTCTCGACGGCCTTCAGTCTGTCCAGTTTCCTCAGACTTCTTTCCACTATTCCCCCAGTCCGCCCACAATTCCTTCAGCCAATCGCTTCATTCCTCTATCTGTCTCAGTCTGCTTATTTTATCTCACTGAAACTTCTTGCGCCCACGTCCTCGAGCGACAAACACGCGGGGCCAACAAAAACACGCCGAGCCTCGAGGGTTTTCTCGGCTCGTTGGGCGCTTCATTTTCAGCCCTCGTCGCCGCTGAAGGTGAAAACTTCGAGGGACCCCCCCTTCCCCCCATCCTCCGCCCTTCCGCCCACGGGCCCCTCGCCGAGGGCGAAAGTGAAATTTCATTGCCAAACCATAAATCCATCAACTGTCCGCCATTTGGTTATTTATTCACATCTCTTACATTGCTCTTCATCCCCCCTACCCCTCCCCACCCCCCTCCCTCTCTCTCGCCCTCCTGGATCTGCCCTGCCGACTGCTGCGAACCCCTCCTGAGGATCCGGCCTGGCAGGGCGAGGCGGGGCCCCGGACGAGCCCGTGTCACGCGGCGAACCTGGCGAGGACTCGAAACTATTCATTGGCTTCGACGGGCAGCAACAACGAGGAAGTACATCCCAACAACAACCACGACAACAACCACTGGGACGAGTACTTGAAGCACAACAACAACTCCCGGAGCCCAGCAACCAACGCAATCCAACAGGAACAAAAGCCAGTGGAGCGACGAATTCGTGGAATCGCGTCGACGACCGACCTCGACGACGACGCTGAGGACGAGAGAGAGAGAGAGGAGAGGAGAGAGAAGAGGGGGAGAGGAGCAGACGGAGTAAGCAAAGACAAAGACAGGGAAGAACGAACGGGGAACGAGGAAAGTACGATGGAGTTGAAGAAATGTGAGTTGTGGTTAACATTTGAAGTTCGCAGAATGGAGCAGGCGACGAGTGGATGGATTCGAGCCACGCCCTCAGAGGTCTTGGGGGAGAAAAATCGAAATTGCGACCCACGCAGAGCTTCAACGAATTACTCGCGAAAAATAACCAATCATTCACTCCCCGTTCAGTCGGTTCTTGAAGGTTTTCTGCGAACATGCGGGAAATTCGGAACCGCATTCGGAAAATGAAAAACCAACGGCTCGGGGCTCGTCTACGCCTCGGCCTAATTGTTTTCTCAGACGCCCTCCGTCAGCCGTCGCTCGCGCGGGGTCCTCGACTTGGAAATTAATCAAGGTCCCCGAGGGCGGTTGACGGAAAACGCACTCAGTTTCCAGCCCTGCTCCCCTGTCTCTCTCTCTCTCTCTCTCTCTCTCTGTCTCTCTCTCTCTGTCTCACACGCACGCCACACTCACACGGGTTGACGAGGCGGGGCAAAAAACGAAGTCCTTCGCGTCGCTCTCGAGCTCGATCTCGCTCCCGCCCGGCGAAATCTCAGCCGGCGCAGATTTGCACCTCTCTCTCGCGCGCTCTCTCTCTCTCGCTCTCTCTCTACTTCCCTCTCTCTCCCACTCCTATTTCTGCCTCGCATTCCTTCGCGCCGCCGGAGTCTCGGGGATTTTCGCTGGCTGGCTGCTTAATCGCAGCTCGTTTATCAAAACGTCAGCGGCAACTATTAATAATGTGTGTGCATGTGGCTGTGTGTGTGTGCGCCCATGCACGCCCTTTCGACTCACACACACACACACACATGCACACAACCTTCCACACACGAACAGTGCAAACTAATTTCTGCCAATATTTATCCATCGACGAGGCTCTCGTGGCTGTTCGCAGTTGCTTCCGGTTCAGCCATCGCTGTTGCTATTGTTGGTTGTTGTCGTCGTTGCCTTGTTGTTGCCAATGCTGTCGTTGTTGCCGTTGTTGCCGGCACTGCGGGAGCGAGGCGAGTTTTTCAAAGCCATTTTATTCGGGTCGCGCTGGCGACGTTCGTCGTTCTGGTTGCTCGTTTCGTTTTCGGGTCTCCCGCCGCCACGTCCGAGATCCTGCTGCAGCGAAGTGTCTGCCACTTCCGGGTTACTGGCGCGGCAGCAACAACTCACGGTAACCACAACAACAACGACAACAACGGGAACAACATTGGCCAAACGAGCTACAACAACTCGGGCCGCCCGTCCCTGCAGTCAATGCGCCGGAACCCACTCGACCTCGCCCCACGGCACTTGCAACTTTCTCCCTCTCCCTCTCCCTCTCCCCCCCTCTCACTCGCTCCCGCTCGCTCCTGGGCGAAATTATCCGACGGCAATATTCATGGCCCTCATTTATTAGCGAAATTCGCAGGATCCCGCCTTATGAGCTGCCACGAACTCGTCCCTGGCCGGCTGGGACTGGGGCTGGGGCTGGAGCTGGTGCTGATGCTGGCGATCCGCTGGCTCGATTCCGAACAAAAGTGACTTCGGCTATTAATTATGGGATGCGGGAGCGGAGGGACGGAGCGACGGTGAGCCCAGGGAGCGCCGGAGTGAGCGAGAGAGGTGGAAACCCAATGTAGTTTTTCTTCATCAGCTGTCGGGACTCAGTTTCGGCTCCAGCGACGGCCACGGCTTCGGTTTCGACATCGCCGTCGCCATCGCCGTCGCCATCGCCGTCGCCATGGCTTTCGGAGTTGTTGGGAGTCGCCTGGCGAAGGGTTCGGCGTGGACTCAGTTCGGGCATTTGTCTAAATCAATCTCGCGGACTCATGAACTGCGGGATTATAGAGAAATATGTCCTTCTCCCTCTCCTGCTCTCAACCTACCGCCCTCTTTCTGTCCCTCGGAGCACTCGGAACTCGCCCGATGTCCAGAGCAACCGCCCGCCCCGCCTCGCTCAAGGTCATTCACTCGTTGGCTTATTTTCGCTGCTCGCGAGGCCGTTGACTCGAACTCGCTCGAACTTTGATCGATTAGCGCCATATCGAATTCTCGCCAAAACCGCCCTTGGCCCAACCCGCCCCTGGCCAAGCCCTTCCCCCGAGTCCGAGGGCGAGTCCGAGCCGCCAATTTAAGCTGCTTAGGAGCGAAATTCAAATCGCGCCGCGGACAACGGCGGACGGACGGACGGGCGGAGGACGTTCGAGTGGCCCGGGCGATGGCAAACGACCGGAACGCAGAGCCAGAGCGGGGGAGAGAGCGCGAGGCCTCGTCGAGGGGCGGGTCTGATTTTCCAACGATCGCAAATAAATTAAGTCAATAAAACAAACTTTGCAACTTGTTGTTGTCCAGGCAGCGACGCAACGACAGCACGAGAGGAGGCGGAAGTGAACGAGAGGGAGAGGGAGAGGTAGAGAGAGAAAGACTTCATTGGACGAGGGGTCGGTTGGAGGGGAGGGGGCTGAACTTGAGCTAATATTTGTTTTGCAGTTTAAGCGGATGATGACAAAGTTCGCAGGACTCGAAGCGGCTGACGACGCCGCCGCCTTCGCTCGCTCTCGCTTTCATTTGACTTTCGTCCGCGCCCTCGACCTGGCCTGGCCTGGAATTTGCAAGCTTGCGTTGGCCGCTGATTGCGGAGGCTCCCCCGGTGGGCGAGGCTCGGGCTCTGGCTCGGGCTCGGGCTGGGCGAAAGTTTTGTTTTCTTAATTATTTGGCCATTTAA
Organism: Coelopa pilipes; assembly: GCA_947389925.1. NCBI lineage: Eukaryota > Metazoa > Arthropoda > Insecta > Diptera > Coelopidae > Coelopa > Coelopa pilipes. The sequence continues at coordinate 41,165,389 of OX376697.1, read as the reverse complement.
TTCGAATGCCTCGTTCGTTTGTTTGCGATTCCGTTAATTATTGCGATGAGTTTCGACCCGTGACTCCGCCCTCGCCCACGCCCCCGCCCCCATTCCCGTCTCGCCTCCTGTGCCTCCCGCTCGCTCGCTCCGTCCCTCCTTCAGTGCCCCGTTCTCGCCCTCTCCCGCACCCAGGGGTCTCCCTGGCCCTCGGAAGCGTGCGCCGTTTAAACGGAAATGAAATTCCCGAGTTTCTCCCGGAATTCTCGAAGACTTCGCTGCTTTCCTTCGTTGTGCCCACGTGTGACGTCAGGGCCGTCAATCAGTCGAGCTGTAGCGAAATCACTCGAAACACTTTCCGGCGAGGAGGCGGCGAGCGCGAAAAATTGAATTCGTCAGGAGCGGCAACGGGCGAAGGACGGACGGAGGATGCGGAGAAGTCGACGTAATGAGAGGCAGAGAGAAAGGGAGAAAGGGAGAGCACGGCAAGGGGTGCGGGTGACGAAATGATTGGATTCCGAGAAAAACTTATAAAATGAGTTGAAAAACTCCTCTCCAGGAATCCGGCCCGGGCGAGGGAAGGGGAGCAGGCGAAGGCCAGCAGCTCGGTGGATGGTAAGAAGAAGAAGAAGAATCAGGAGAAAGGGATTCCATTGAGTGCGCCCGACGATCTGGCCGCAGACACAGAACGGCGCAGGCGGAAAACAATTTCGAGATTCCCATAAATTTCGACAGCGACTCGTGATCCGATCCGAAAATGAAAACATCGGTCGACTCGACTCGATTCGACTCGCCCGCGCCCCCGCCCCCACCCCCGGCCCTCTCTCGCTTCCTCTCTGTCTGTCGGCCGGTCTGTCTGCCCATCCGTCTGTCTCCGGTCGGGTCCTCTGGGCGAATGTTAATCGTGCTTTTATTCAAAGTGGAGCAATTACCTTATCTTCCTCCGGGCTCTGGTCTCGGGGCAACAGAAGACACGTCTGCAGTCGCTGCAGCAAACAAGCATTGCAACAACAACAAGAACAACAACAAGAACAACAACAACAAGAAGAACAACAACAATGGCAACCAAATCGATGACAACAACACTAAGTCGACTCCGATTACCAGAAGCTCCTGCATGAGTTGAGCATCTCGCATTGTCTTCGTCCTATGCCTGTTATTGCTGTTGTTGTTGTTGTTGTGCTGCTGCCACTACCGTTACGTCCACAAACATGGCCAAGATCGGCGGCAGTCAATCTCCTGTCCTGCTCTCGCTCGCTCACTCTCAATTGCGCCTCGATTGACATCCGCAATCGATTCGATTTACAGCTGCGGACAAAGTAAACTGTTTGATAAATTGTTGTATTGTAATAGTGGGGCCCATTGTGTTGTTGTTCTAATTGTTGTAATTGTTGTAATTGTTGATTTTGTTGTAATAGTCGTCGAGTCGCCGTGGAAATAGTTGTCGAGTCGTGGTAGTTGTAATCGCATCGATTGTTGTTGCAATGTTCGTAATTCCACCAGCTCCAGTCCGGGTGCTCGTGTTGTTATTATTTGGTAAATGCTCCGAATGGTGTTGGCTGCAGACCGGGCGGCGGAGGGCACTAGAGAGAGAGAGATAGAGGGAGGGAGGGAGACCGATGGAGAGGGATCGCAATTGTAGAGGATGAAGGATTCTGATCGGATGACCCGGAGATGGAAATAGCTGGATGGAAGGGATGACAGATGAATGCCAGAGAGAACCCAGAAGCTTTTGATTGAGTTGATCAATCAATTGTGATTGTTGTTGCTTTAGTTGCTCTTGGTGTTGTTGTTATCAAAATGTTCCTGGTATCCTGGGCTTCTCGAGGACTTACCATATCGCACAACGTTGTTACTGCCCTAATCGAGTGGCTCCGACTGAGCCGAGTTGGCTCGAACCGAACCTAATCGAGAATTCCTGGAAATCAATATTGCAATCAACGCTGCTTCAACCTCTGTGGGAAATATTTCACCAATAGTAAGTGATTCAAAATTACAATTAGGGTGATTTAGGGTGATGAGTTTGCACCAAGGACTTGAGGTCATTCTTGGCCTCTGATATTGATTTCATTGACTCTTCCCTCAGGCATTGCTCGAACTGCTCGGTAAATTGTAATGTTTTCACCCACTAATTCTCGAGTCCACTCAAAGCTGAGTCAGGATGTGGCGAGGCAAAAGCAAATCAAATCGATTTAAATAAAAGTCACTCATACGCCACGCGGTCCCATGAGTTCTCTTCTCTCGAATCGAACTCTGTTCAAATCTTTACACTACATTTACACTCGTGAAACTCAAAATATGTTCAATCTCAAGAATCTGCGAATTTCACCGAATTCCACTTAGTATAATTTATTTATTGAAGCTCGCCTCGCCCAACCCAATCGAGGCAAAGCAGATTCCTCCACTCCGACGACCCAATCGCATTTGTACTGAGAGATTTTTCCCTCTTATTGTTGACTTTGGGCTTTTCTCTTCGCCGACATCTTGTCGCTGTTGTTGTTGTTGTTGTTGTTGTTGTTGTTGTTGTAGTTATTGTCCTTACGCGCTCAGCTGAGTGATGAGCCCGATTTTTAAAACGAAAACAAGCCGAAAGAACGCCGGAGGGCTCCTCAAATTTATGATGATGAGTGTTTTTGGGGCGATGGCTGAGGGTCGTCGCATCCGGGCGCCGCGCCGGAGAGGGGTGGGTGGGCCTTGAAGGGCCTGGTAATGTGGGTTCAACCGCAGTCGCAGTCAAAAGTGGCGGAGTGATGAGGAGGAGAAGGGCGAGGCCGATGACGAGGGCGTAGGCGTGGACGAGGGCGAGTCACAGACGCCGGAGCAGCTGCTGATGCACAAATGAGATGGAAGCAAAGGGTGGTCGCCATCGCCGGAGTCGCCCGAGTCGCCCGAGTTCCCGCCATCAGCCCGAGGACCGAAAAGCAACATGTTGTCCTCGTCCTGGCCGTGGGCGGTTGTTGGTGAAGAAAGTCGTCGGCGGCTGTTGTTGTTGCCGCGACTTCCTGCGCCCGCGACATCGACTGCTTGTTGGACTCTCGACAGATGTCGGGCGTTGGGCGTCGGGCGGCACGAATGAGGAGTTAAATCGTTTTATGCGAGCAAGCGCGAGGCCCAAATGGTGGGCCCCGGGCTCCCGGCTCTCGGTCGGCACGGCCAGATGGAGCCGCGCACGAGCCTCTGACAGACCGCGAACGTCGGGCGAGGACGGGAAAAATTCGAAAATCGAGAGCAGCACGGCAACGATGGAGGAGGAAACCGCACGAATACGGCAGGGACAATGGGAGATGCTTTTTATTGAAAACGGGATACAAAAATAGCATCCATGGCAGCAGCAACAACAACATCAGATGGCGGCGTCCACGAACAACAGCTGCAACAACAGCAACAACAGAAACAACAGCAACGGCATCAATGGTACTATAAAAGGACAACAACAACAATAATAGCAGGAGCGTGAAATCCCCGAAGAGCGAAATCAAAAAATGTATTTCGCTCGGATTAAAATAAAAATCCCGCGGGCGCGAGAGGGAGAGAGAGAGAGGGCGCGGGAGGGGGCGAGCGGCAAAATATAGAAAAGGAATAAACAAAATATATAAATAATAGATATAAAAACAGTCAGGAAAATAAGCAAAGAGAGAGACGGAGGGAGGGAGGGCGCCAGAGGAGTCGACCGAGCGAAAAGGATGAAGAGAACGTGACGCGATGTGAAAAATTCGTCTTCATTCATTCGTCCTGCAAGTGCTGCTGTTGTTTTTGCTGTCGCTGTCGCTGTGTTTGTTGTTGGTTTCTGTTTTTTATTCCACTCGGTTTCGCGTTTGTTTTTATTGCCGTCGTCGTCGTTGTCGTTGTCGTTTTTGTTGTACACACATTTTTATGTTTTCAATCAATTTGTTTATGTTTTCAATACATTTTATGGAGCACGCGAGACCGCGTCCACCCCCTCCTCGCTGTTTCTGTTGCCCCACTCAAGAGTCGCAGCTGCTGGCAGCGCAGAGGCAACAACGAAACCACTCGCCAATCGATTGAGAACTCAAGAAACACCAAAAATAATCACAATATTTGGGGAAAAATGCTCGCGAAACATTTAACGTTTAAAGTGAAGTAGAACAAAAACCAACATGTGGAGCAGGCAGAACGCAATTAACAAAGTCGGAGCAAAAAGTGAACGCGGTCGAGGTGGAGGGAAGTCGGGGATAAGGCGAGCGAGGGGCGGCGGACGGACGAGTGAATAATAAAATAGACAGCCGAGAGACAGACAGAATGGGAGACGGACGTCGGACACTCAATCAATCAGCCAGGACGACAGGACGGCGGGAGGACCGAGTGAGAGGACGACGGGAGCCGGGCCGGCTGCGACTCCTGCGATGATTGATAAAAGGAATTGCATGGAATGCATTTCGAAGCTGCCGACACTTCGTTCATGACATCGATCCCTATTACCTCCCCCCTCCCTCCCTCCCTCTCTCCCTCTAACATCGCTCTGGTTCCCCTCCCTCCGCCCCCCGGCACCCTGTTTACCATCTGGCGTTTTATTGTGCTCTTCCTCGATTGCTTCCCGTGGCTCGTCAACCCGTTTCAGTGGCAACAATTTCCACATTCCGGCTCTCGCTGCCGTTGCAGGAGTTAAAGGCCATCGGCTATTGGCCGTTGGCGTAGTAAAAGTCGATTGGATTGGCAGCTCGGTGTCGGTGATGCTGTCGGTGTCCATGTTAATGCCGGTTTTAATGCGGGCCAATATTGATATTGGTCCTAATACGGTTTAATATCGACGTTGGTTAATATTAATATTGATGTTGCCATTAATGTTGATGGACTCATCATCGCTTGATTCATTCACTTCAATTCGACCTCCCAGCTCAACTCCTTCGACCACGACCACGACCACGGTACCTTCTGCTTCCAGGCTTCGTCCACAACTCCTGCGACCACCTGCGTCCTCCTGGCTCGCGAACCCGCCCCGCTCTCCGGAACCCCTCTGCCCAATTTTGCCCCAGCTTTCTCCCTCCTCACCCCACCTTTCTCCCGCCTCTCGCCTTGATTTTAATTACAAACTTCTCCAAATTTCCTGGATAAAAAAATCGAGAACAAAATGAGCAGAGCTTCATGAAAAAGGCAACCTTTTTAGAGGAAATTGAGTGAGCGAATTCCCCACTCTCCCCTTTCCCTCGCCGTCAACACCTTAATTTGCCTGCACTTGTCATTGGGTCACAAATTCGAGGGAATTCCCTCGAGATCCCTTGAGCTCTCACGGTTTATTGGCTTGTTTTTTTGTTGTAATTGTGTGGTGACTGCGCCAGCGGGAGCCCCTGTTGTTGCTGCTGCGCTGTGGCCCCCGATCCTGCGGCGATGATCGCCCGAACGTGTCCATTTAGCGTTCACCTCGATGACACTTTGCCAAGAGCCACCGGGGCGACCGGACTTCGGCTGGTCGTTCGTGCCAATTCAAGCGAACTCAGTGGGGGGCGGCAGAAAAAACAATCGCAAAAACAATCGCAAAAAAACAATCGCAGAACAACAATCAGCCCAACAACAGCAGAACACAAGGGCAAAAACAAGAGCAACGACGACAACAGCAGGTGAAGCAACAACAGAACACGAGTTGCCACAAAACACTCGTTATTGCCAAAGTTCAGCGCTTTCACATCGTTTAAAAAGCGTTTTGCCAACCAGGACCCCGCTGTCCAGGAGCGCAGGGTGTGGGGGAGGACGCGACATCCCTCGACGTCCCTCGCTATTCACATGGAAATCCCGCCGAAGCATCCTCGAGGCATTCCGACTGCCCTCCCATTGGGGTCGCCTCCGGCCCCAGCCCTCGCTTCTCTTCAGTCTCGTTTCCCCTCCCTGGCCCCGGTCGAGCCACATCCGACCAGGTGCCGCCTCCCCCCAGCCACCTCACGATTCAAAGAGCAGACATAATTTTTGTATGTAAAAGTTTCAACTACCATCATTCGCTCCTCCCTGTCCCCATCTCTCTCTCTCTCTCTCTTTCCCTCGCCAGTGCATCCTGCAGCCACTCGTGCTCCGTGCACATGCATCATTTATAAAGCGAGATAGCGGGCAATTGAGCGAGCGAGATAGCAACAGTTGCCCCCCTCCCACGACTACCTTGGCTGCCTTCTCTTTTTGTCCTACCTGGATGTGAATTCAGAACGGTCGACTCTCGGCGACAAAGCGGGAAGACACGAAGAGCGACGTGAAGGGGAGAGGGAGAGGGAGAAGTTTAGAGGGCAAGAAGGAGAGGGAGAGAGGGAGTGCTTTCATAAGAAACAATGGCAGCCGCTCGCAGGATAACGACCCGCTCCCAAGCCTCGACTGGAGCGAGGCTCTTTAAGGATTCCTCGGCCGCATCTCCGTGGCTCGAGAGAGTTTTATCCGTTTTAGGAAAAGTTACCGGCAATTGATTCCTGCCTCCTTCCTCGTCCTCGTCCGCGGCAACCACTTCAAAGCAGCCCCAGGACTACCACGGCAACGACTCCGGCCCACATTCATTAGAACCCTGGGCTCAGTTTCGCCGGTGGACTCGGGCGCGGATAACGAAATCACTTGTTGCCATCCCTCAGACCCCGTTCCCACAATCCTCTGGCTCAGCCGCTTCATCAAGCCCTTCTTCGCCCTCTGCTTCACCGTCTGCCGCACCCTTTTCTTCACCCTTTCCTCCATCCTCGTCTTCCCCGGGTTCCTCCGTCACTCCGTTCGCCCTCTCTTCACATCTTCGTTGGCTTCTCTCGCTCGAGACGCATCCGATGGCGGAGGAGCACCAGAGCACCAGAGCACCGGGCGCCCAGAACCCTTCTCTTTCCCTACCCTCTCCCCACGCACCCTCGTGCTCGGGAGCAAGTAGCGAAAATTATCCTTTCAAAAGATTTATGCAAACCGAATGAATGCCTCTTCCTCTCTAGGACCCTCCTTCTCTCCTGCTCTCGGTCCTCCTTCTCCTCCTTCTCTCCTCATTTGGGTCCTGCTTCTCCTCATTTTCATTTCCACTTCTGCACCCCGCCCGCCCCCTCCGTCCGCGCTGCTGCACACGTCAGTCCGCGTGCGCGTCCGCGTCCGGCTGCGGCTCGCTCGCGGCTCAGGACGCGCCGAGTCCTGCCGGGGGAACGAGGGCCGCCCGCTATTAAAAACCTTTTTTATTAGGTTTATGGAAAATTTCTGAATGGCGACCGACTGAGCGACCGACCGGTGGAGGAGACGAGAACAAGAGGAGTTCCGTCCCTTCGCAGGACAAACGTGGGATGCGTTTTATGTAGATATACTTGTAGATGTCAGTGTGCGTGGGCGAGGGTGCGGGTGGCCAACAGGGGCGGTGGTTTTACCCTGGTTTTCCATTAGACATCATCATTGCTAGTCATTCCATCTCAGTTCAATTTCCCTCCAGATCTTTGGATTTGTCTCAACTACTCGTGAGCAAAATGAAGTCCGCCGGCTGCCCTCAAACCGGGCCGAAAGTCTCGACAGGATTCGCAGAAGCCCAGTCGAGATCAAATGACCCGAGCTCCGGGGCTTCTTCCAGTGGAAAATCCCTGCCCTTGTCCACCGTCGAGCCGGGAATCTCGGGGCTGACTTAAAATCGTCTCCCATCGCCCGCCACTGACCCGCGGCCGGATCTGATACCTGGTCATATTTTCGCTGGCCCAGTTCGCGCGCCTTAGAAGGCCGTCGTCGCTCGTCCGCCCTGCCCTTCCCGTCCCCTCCCTCGACTCGGCCTATTTGCCGCGGACAATGGGAGCCGACGCACCTCCCGCCCCTCCGCCGGCACACAAAGCCAGGAGTCCGTTCAAGCCCACGACCACCTCAGACACCACCACCACCACCGCCAGCCCCACTGCATGCTGCGCGGTACCTGCCTCCCGCCCACCACGCCTACTGCAATCACAAGTGGGTTAGTGGAAGTCGCAGACATTCATCTGCCGAGCGACGTAGCGACGGATTTCTTTCCAGACGAGGGAAGGATGGTAAAGGGAAGGCAATGAGGAGGAGGAGCAGCGTCGCCAGCGGTTTAATTAGACGACAGCCGAGGCGGCCCCTCGTCCGTCAGAAGCTCGGGGCTGAAGTGGCGCGGGTTAATTAAACGCTGGAGTCCGAGTTCAGCCGAAGCTGAGTTTGGTTAATTGAGCTCGCTGTGGCTGGGCCGACGCGACGTTGAGGGCACCCCGTCTCCGCCTCCGCCTCCATCGCTTCCCACCCCACCTGCCTGCGTGCCCATCCCCGTCACGAAGGAAGGGTCGTCCGTCCGTCTAGGCATTGATCCGCTTAGCGCGATATCCTTCCTTGTGCTCGAATGTGCTTTTTAAGCGGCTTCCGAGGACCGTGCGAGCGGCTCATCGTCCTTTCAAGTTCCCGAGGCCGCTCCTGGCGCGGCGCCTGTCCGAGCGCCGCGTGTGATGTTCTTAAAGTTTAGAAGTCCGGCAAAGCCGCTTACGCGGATTACGAGCCGGCAAGGGTCGGGCGACCCGGCCGTGCCCCGCCGCCCAATCTCGGCATCGGCGCATCGATTGCTCGCTTTAACTACATGTGTCCGACGATAATTGAACGCAATCCGGGGACGAGACCGAACGAAACCGCGCCGATGGCGAGGCGATCGCTCCAAACGACACGTGGGATCCTTTGTTCCCGCAGCCGTTGCCGGCTTTAATCGTTTCTCTGGAAACTCCCACGAACTGCCGGCTCCAGGACTGTCGGAGCCTCCTGGCGAGCCCGTGCTCGATGCCCGTGCAATCATGGCTCGGAATCCCGGCGGCTTAATGCAAATCAAGCGACTCCCAGAGCCTCACACGCCAGCCCGTCCCGCCACTCTCTCTCGTCCTGTCTCCACTTGCACCAAGTTCCCACTCCCTCGCCTCCCTCGTCCACGTGCCCGTTGACTCGACTTACTTCCGGTTTGTTACCTGCATTGATGAGACCGTCGGCGCGGCAGCGGTCGGCAGGCGGGGGGGTTCGTGGGCCACGGTGCGCCCGTCGTCTGTCGTCAGTCGGCAGGCGTTGCCAGCGCGCAACGGGTTGAGTTTGAAATGAAAAACGTGCTCGAACTGCGCAATCAGCGGCAGGAGAGCGAAAAATGCAAATTCTTCCTACAACACCCGAAGTCCTGGTGACGGCGCCCACCCCCCTCGCCCCCTCGCCCCCACCCCCCATCCGCCCGTCCGCTCTCTAGACGTCGCCGGCTCGGGGAATTAAACGTGTCCTGGAAGCGGCTACAGGTGGAGTCCAGAGGAGTCGCGTCGAGTCGAGTTGGCCGCCGAGAGCAGCTCGGCTTGCTTTCAATTGTTGCCTAGCCTCGGGCGCAGTGGATGTGTGTGCGTGCGTGTGTCTGTGTGCGAGGTGTCCTTGGCACGGTTCTGGCCTTGGCATTGGATCGGCGGCTGGACTGACCTTTGCGCTGCCTGAAGTGTCCGAGGCCGGGAATCGACCCCAGTGCTGTGACGAGCGAAGCGCCTGAAGCCTGGAAGCCGACAATGATTCGCCAGGACTGCCCTTGTTTGCGACAAGCGACGCGGTAGGGGCGAATTTTGAGACGTGCCCAACGTCCTCGTTATTAATTTTTATTTTGTATACTTATTTAAAAGGCTGCCCGCTCTGTGCACGCCGTTGACATCGTTAAATCAAATCCAGCCGCTCGCTGTGATTGCAAAACGACCACAAGAGCCGCCAACAACACAGTCGCCTTCATCGTCATTAAAATCCCCAGAGAAGAACTCCATAAATGGACTCATTAAAACATCGCGCCCTGCCCGCCGGCAACCACAACGGGTCCTGGACCGACTCAACCACCACCGATGTCCCGTCGTCCAAATTTATTTGTGGTTTTCTTTACGTCAGGACCCGTGCGGGATTTTTTTTTCAAGGCCCGAGCAAATTATGTGTTTCTTTGAATTACTTATCGACAAGTCCTCACTTTAAATTCACCGAAAAAAATATTTGGTCCATCCGTTTAGGCATTTAATATCTTTTTATTTTTTCAGCTTTGTGTTTGGAGATAATCGGAAATCACTTCACAAAATTTCATTCTTCGGTCTATTAGTCGTCTATTCAGCGATTAGTCCCTAATTTCAGACGAAATCGAAGTGAAAGTTTTTTAAATAGCAATTATTTCTATGCAGATTACTTAGATTTTCTCAATGTTCGTTTCCCAATGAAAACTCGGTTCATTTAGCGGCTCCTTTCCCTCCTCCGCCTCCCCGACTGAGTCCGACTGTTCGGTTGCTGCCCCTCTCCCTCGCTCTCCCTCTCCCACGCTCTCCCTCTCCCTCTCTTCCTGCTCAGTCTCCCCCGCTTCTTGGTCCGTCCGTCCACCTGTCGCTTAATGAATGGCCCCTGGAGTCTCTTATTTATGTATCGATTGTCTTCTTCTTCAGCGCGTGGCGATTGGCGTGTCGCTTAGTTGTTGCTGTTGTTGGTGTTGTTGTTGCTGTTGTTGTTGTTGCTGACGACAGGACTTGTGGCTGCACTGCAGTCATTTGTAATCCATTAACTGTTTTTACAACTTCTTTAATAGTCTAAACTTTGGCGGCAGCAACAAAGGCAACCAGAACAACAAAAGCAACAAGAGCAAAAAAACACCAAGAACAACAACAACATTGCCAGTATCCCCAACAACAAAGACTGTGGCCTGATCTCGTGCCCACCGAGCCGTGGCAGCCCCGAATCCAGTGGCCGAGACCGAGCCAAAGACCGCCGGAATCCGTCCTCGCTGCGGTCGAGACCGAGCTCGCTCTCGCCTTGCCTCCATCTCTCCCTCTCGCCCCACCCCCCCTGGCTCCGCCCCACGAACATCTCTATTAGCGTTGCCAGACTTAAATTAGACAAATGGTTATTTTGTCGACCTTCGTCGGCCGCAATTTATTGTTCTTCCCTCTCCTTCCCTCCACTCGCTCCGTCCGGCAGCTGCAACCGCTCAGCCGCAGCCGCAGCCGCAGCCTCAGCCAGGACGAGCCACGTTCGCCTCGTCCTTCTCCCCTTGTCCTTCAGCCCCGCCCTTCGTCCTGGTGGCTGGTCTTCGAATCGAACTCCAGTTCCGACGTCTTCCGGACTTCGTGGCTCTGCCTCTGCCTCAGGCGGATCTGGACGCCGCCATCTCTTGGCAGCCCTCAGAATTTTTTGATAAATGACGTGTTCGACGCGTCGAAGAAGCGCCGTCGGATCCGCCGGCCTGCCGACGACGAGCCGGGCACTGCCCAATGGAGTGGCTCAAAATTCCATAATGGATCGAATTTGGATTTCCACGTCCACGGCCAAGGAGCAGGAGGAAAGGAAGAGCGAGAACCAGGCCGAGCAGAGCAGATGGACAGCGGTGGAGGGCGGGGCCGGCCGTGCTTCGAGCGCACACTCGTTCGCGCTGGCCCACGTCCGCGCCGGAGGTCATTAAATTGCCGTTCGCAGATTTATTGCCAATTTGGACCGAGGCGCCGCCGAAGGCCGAGTTGAAGGGCAGCTCTTTGCGCGGAAGGACTTGAGTGCTTCTGAGTCCGCCTCGTGCTCCTGCGAGGACGTCGGCGCCTGCTAAACTCCCGTCGGATTCGGACGAAGGCCTTGACCCACTTCGGGACCCCGGGGTCCCGTTGCCCGAGGAAAGGAAGTCCAATCTCTGTATTTGAGTGTTTGATGTTCGAGACGTTGTAAAGTCCGAAGTTTGTGATGTTGAAACGTTTGAAATGTTGAAATCTTTGGAACCTCCTCCGGCCTTGTTTTAATCGATCTCTCGGTCACTCAGTAGTCGCTCTGCCTGTCTCACTTGTCTGTGTCTGTGTCTCTCTCTCTCCCCCGCCCTCTGGCTGGCCATCGACACGAGTTTAATTAAGTTCCATTATCGCATGGCACGACGAGGCCGTCTGGAAAATAGATGAATGCAATCTCAATGTTTTCGTTTCATCAAATTTGAGCCCGAGATATTTCAAGTAAAAACTGTGGAACGACCTTCGGCGCCAGCCGGAAATTCAATTAATACCGGAAGTGTTTTCCCCCCCTCTCTCTCTCTCTCCCTCTATATCTCTCTCTCAATTCAACTCGAGATAAATTATTTAATTCACTCGCACTTCTCGCTATGGATCTCCATCTACTTCATCCTGCCCTATCTGTCCATCCATCCAACTATCTGTTTATTTATCTATATTTCCATCTCTCTCACCCACTCTCTCTCTCTCTCTCTCTCTTTCGCCCTCTCTCTGCTCCTGCTCTATCTCCGATCTCCTTCCTCTGCGCCTTCTTGACCCCGCATCAAAATTCACCGCTCGATCCTCCTCGAAGCAACGACAGGACTCGCTTCCGTTTGTTTGTACCGGAGTGCGTCTGTCTGTGTGCCCATGTGTGGGTGCGTGTGTACGCCAGGTGTGCGTGTGCGTGTGTGCGTGTGCGTATCGTGGCGACTTCAGGCTCCGGGTCCGAAAGATTTGCCTCGCATGAGGAGTCAATCAGAGTCCACAGAGGGAAATCAACTGGAACCTCATCGCTATGCATGGACGTGTCCGCCGGCAGGTCCCACAAACACACACGGACACACGAACACCCGCACGCAAACGCACACGCACACGCACGCACACCCTCGCATAATCACTTGCCAATGGCGAACTTCCGTCAGCGGCGAATGAGCGCCGACCTCGCCGCGGGCCTAATTTTTGCCCGAGTGTCGAGCACTCAAACACGGCTCGCACAGATGATGTGTGGCGATTGTTATTCAAAGCAGCATCCTGCGCGAATCCCAGGACTCAACCGCGCCTCCCGCCCCGGCCCGCGGCCCGTGGCGCCAGCGGCTGAGGCTGAGGCGTCGACCTGACATCATTAAATCAATTTAAAACCCTTTCAAGCGCTCCTCGAGCCCGACGAGTTCATCTCGGCGACACCCACGACCACGTGCGCATATCGCTCGCACACTCACACACTCGCACGCGCACACACGGCTCACCGCAGCCCGCCGGAAACACCTGGGCTCCCGCGGCGACCCTCCCGGGATTGCGGAATTTTCGGGCGGAAGGCAAAGAAATTCATAACTCGAGGGATTTCCACACGTCTGTCTGTCTGGCTGGCTGGCTGGCTGTGGCTGGGTGTGTGGGTGTGTGGGCGTGTACGTGTATGGATGTGCTGGGCTATTGAAACAAATTGAATGGAAAGAAGTGAATTTGTAAACGCGTCCTCGGCCTCGGCCTCGGGCTCCACCTCCTCGCTCCCGTCATCGCGCCGATAGTCGGGGAAAATGATGTGTTTCCGTTGTGGGAATAAAAATCGCTTTATTGACAGCCACGGAGCCCGAAGGGAGGCGACGGGGGTGGAGCGCAAATTGAAAGTCGCCGAGAGATTTCGGTCCCGCTGAATTCCGATGTTGAACATAATTGAATGACGCAGATAACGACAAATGTTTCCATTTCTATTTGAATGCATTTCGTTGCTGCCGAACGAGTTCCCGGCTCAGCGAGCGCAGGACGAGCTCGAGCTGCCCCCCGACGCCGTCACGAGTTTCTCGTGCTCGAAGGTGTTGCTCCTGTCGCCAGAGGAAGGCGAATATTGTTTGCGAAAGAGTTCGCCACGGAGTTCCCGAAGAGTCCTCGATTTGTCAGCGGCAGGACGGCGAACGGGACGAGGGCGACCGAGCGACCGAGGAGCGACCTGGGTCCGGCCGAACTTTTTTCCATTTGGTTTCTCATTATTTCCGCATCCGTCCGCCGAGCGTCCGACCGTCCGAGGGTCCGGCCGTCCGAGGGTCCGAGCTCGAATCGACGCGTGTCCTTCGAGTGCCGGACGTCTTTTGTATCGCGCGACGGCCACAGGGGTGGGCGAGAGAGAGAGAGAGAGAGAGAGAAGGAGTGATGATTCGTGTCGTCCTGCGGTTGTCCTGAAGACTTCCGCAAAGTTTTTCCATCTTCTCGGCTGCGACTCCTTTGCGGCGGAGGCGGCCCGTGGCTTCTCCTCGCTCTTGTTCTTCTTCCCATCCTTCCGGCATTCTTTGTTTCACTGCTATTGTCGTCGTCGTCGTTGTTGCTGCTGTTGTTGTTGTTGTGGCTGACTCTCCTCGCCGGACCTCGCTGTCTAAAAGTTAATCCTCAGCCCGGGGCGACGCAGACTCCATTTTTTGCCCCGGCTCGCAAATTGAATCCTCTCATTTGCAGTTGTTGTTGTTGTTGTTGTTGTTGTAAGTTTTTGCAGAACCCAGAAATGAAATAAAAGTTTCTGCGCTCACAAAGCGACCCAGCAAATTGCATTACGTGCCAGGGAACGCGACCTCTCGCACTCTTCGCCTGCACTCCTTGACTGAAATCAATGTGCGAATGCTCCGGTCGGCTCCTTAAACACTCTTCGCCCGATTCAATTTCGCCGCGTGGCAACGCCGTCGCCTCTCCATCCCCGGGCTGATCCTGCCGAAGCCGGTCCCGGCATCGCCCGCTCAATCGCCCCGCTCGGCGAAAGCTTTTAACGCACTTTCTCCAAAAATATAATTCCGGTTCCTCCCGTGTGGGAGAGCGACGGAGAGGGAGGAAGAGGGAGGAAGGGAGCCAGGGAGGAGCGAGAGAGCGCCATAAGGAACCTCGGCGAAGGACTCGCGGAAGCCGCGCCCCGCCGAATGTGATTAGGGAAATCGAAATTCGATTTGAGCGCTTTTTCCTCCACTTGCCGGCGGTCCGCGGCCCAACCCCAGGCTGGGGACCCCCTGCGTACCGCCCCCAACACCTCGCCCTGTCGCCACTCGTCACTTCGACGCGACGAGCGACGACAGCAGGACAAGCAGCGACGGCCGTCAGCTGATGCGACTCGTGGCCGATGTCGACAGCTCGAAATCCGTCGCCATCCCCGCCGTGCCAGCTGCCGGAACTCGGTCGGAGCTCGAGCTCGAGCTCGTTGGCGGCTCCAAGGAAGAATGTGTGTGTGTGTGTGTGACGAACTCGTGTCCTGCGATGTTTTTCGTCGCCCTGCACTCGGTTTAAATCTCGACTCTGGGCTGAACTCGGATCCGTTCTGATTGTGCTGACTTCGCGCGAATGCAATGGATCAAATTTCCATTCTCGTGGCGAACTATCGTCCCTCTCTCTCTCTCTCTCTCTATCGCCCGCTCTCCTCTCGTTACCCTCCCGGCTCCTGCTTTGCGCAAACAAATGGCTGACATTAATTTTGGATTTTCGTGCGGCGAAAACTTTTTACGGCTCCCCCAACTCGACGCGAGCTCGACCCAAGCGAAGCGCACCGAGGCGGGCCGAGGGGCAGCAGCAGGTGAGCCGAGCTGAGCCGAGCCGAGCCGAGCTGCTCCACGTCCACCAACTCGCCCCTGCCTCGCCCACCACTAACCCTCGCCCGCACGCCCCGGGCCGCCCGCCGGATCCGGCCAAAGTTGGCGGCATCCGCAGAGGGAAACGAGTCTGAAAGCAGCCATTTTGAAACTTTTCAATGCGTGTCGGTGGATGAGTCCGGGTCTATGTGTGTGTGTGTATGTGTGTGTGTGTCGGGGGGTCTTTGTGAATGTGGGTGTGAGAGGGAGCGAGGTGTCCGTGCGTGCAGGTCGTTCCTGGGAGTCCCCGCGATCCCCCCAGCCTCGCGAGGGGCTGTCGAAAAGTTGCAGTGGCTCCTGGACCCAGCAGCAACAGCAACAACAGCAATAACAACACAACAGACACAACAATGGCAATAATAACAATGAAAACAAAAACAACAACAACCACAAGAATGATGCTCGGATATTTGATGTTGCGGCTCCTCTGCATCCCGATGCATTCGCTCATTGCCGTCCGACCGCGCAGGACGTGGCACGCAAGCCAGAGATGATGACGGTGATGGCCATGATGAAGGCGATGATGATGTTGAAGACGACGTGATGACGGCGGTGATGACGACGATGACGATGATGACGACGTTGGTGATGAAAACTTCGAATACGTTCCCATTTTCGAAACCACAGCGATTCGAGCCCCGTTTCCGGCAAACTCCGGGGTCGAGCATCCGGCCCCGGAAGCCCGCATCCGTAGCGCAAACCGACGTCCCGCCCCGCCCCGCCCTGCCACGCCCCCACACGCACGCGCTCATCGCTCACTCACTGTGGATCGCGATATCCGACACCGCTGGGAAAATGGCAAAACTTCGTCGGATTCGTCCCGGCGCCGGTCGGCGCTTCGTCCCAGAACTTTTCGATTTCCAACTCGAAATGGAAATCGAGTTTAAATCAGAAAGCATAAACGAAAAACACAGAATTCGTGGGACAGAAATTGTGGGAAAATGTGAAGAAATCCCGACGAAAGATTTGCATTACCTGGGCATCAGGTGTCGATCCCGGGGATCCCTCGAACGTTGTTTCGATTTGGAATTATTTTCTCGGCAAAAAAAAAGAAACATTTTTTTAGTGGGGTCGAAGAGAATTCCTTGAAATAAATTGTAAAAAAATAGAACTGAATTTGTTCAAATATTCTATAGAGGAAAGGAAGGAGAATTTCTTGAAAGAATAATTTGTAAACAAGTAGAGGAACATTTTTGAAGTGATATTCTGTAATGGACGGAAGGAGAATTTCGTAAGGATCAGAGGAAAATTTCATGAAATCGTGATTGATGAAGAAGGAAGAATTTTCTAAGCTTTCATAGACGAACGGACGGAGATTTTCTATCTAATGCCTTCACGAATGAAGGAATGCAAGTAGTGGATAAGGGGGATAAAGAGAGCGAGCTGGGTGGATGGAAAAGGGAAGGAAGGAAGTTGGCTGAAGGTCGACCTTCTCGTCCTCCTTCGCACCCTCCTTGTCTCCGCCCCACCCTGTATTTATTCGCCTATCTATGTGAAAATTACGCGACGCCGTGACTGTTGAAAGATCGACTGATGGACGCGTTTCGTCCGTCCTCAACAGCAAAGCCAGGAGTCATTTGTTTTCGTCGACTTGGCAAATATTTATGGCATTAGGGGCAATAACATATGACAACAACAAGAACAACACAAGAACAGCAGCAGCAACACCGATTACTCACCAAGAGCCTCAGCGTGTTGCATAAACTCTAAAAATGGAGCCCAGGCACGCCATTTGCAAATCACATGATTGCAAAGTGCAAGCGAAATGAAGTCATTTGAGGGGGACGAGCAGCAGTAGTAACGACAACAACAACAACAACAACCACATGAACAACAACAACGACAACACCTCAGGGCACAACAACGACAATGATACATCATCAGGAATGCGAAACGCCTCCACATGTGTATTTGTGCTCGTGTGCCTCTGGGTGTTTGTGGGTGGGGAGATTAGAAGGATCCGTCGAGGAAATCAAAAACACATTAACATGTTGTTTGTAATCGAAACAACCACAACAGCAACAACAAGAGCCGCAATATCAACGTCGTCGTCGTCGTCGTCATCGCCGTCATCAACAATATCATCGACAAGGGAAAACAGGGCGATTGTTAAAAATTTAAGCGCCATCGACGTCGCGACGTCAGTCGTGCTGATTGTTTGACAGGGACAGTGGGCAAAAACGCCAAGAAAAAGTAGAAACTTTTTACTAAATTACATTCGTTAAGAACTTTTGTCGAAAGGAAATTTCTCACGATTTTCTGAGGTTTCGTTTCGACAGGATTCTTGCAAATAAATGACTTGGTATTTCAGAAGCATTTGATTTTCTCACACGGCAAAAATCCTTGCTGGGCTTCGTTGTAGTCCTGCAATGGCAATAAAAATAATGGAAATAACAGTAAAAAAATTACAAATAGCAATAAAACCAACAGCCCTAGAGAGGTGAAAAGGAACAGGAAGAACGAGAAAGTCAGGACATTAATTAAGGCATTGCGTGTTGATTACTTCACTACAACAACAATAACAACAACAACAACAATGGCGAATATTACAATTATTATTTTTATAACAACAACAACAACTACGGCAAACAGTGCAATCGCTACATAATTCAAATTTATGGCGAAATCTAATCGCATTCAACAGCTGATGTCGGTGGTGGTCGTGTTGTTGTTGCTGTTGTTGTTGTTGTTGCTCGTTAATAATTCTGCTGATGATGAGTTTCCTGTCATTGTTGTTATTGTTGTTGTAAATGATGTTGTTGTTGTTGTAGGCAATCAACTGCAAATGCACCACCCGAGACGAATCATTTATTGACGATCCACGGTCCGTCCGTCCGTCCGTCCGTCGGTCTGTCTGACCTTCGCCCCTGCTCTCGTGTCACCCTGACGCCTTGGCGACGGGGCGGGGGGCGTGGCCGAGCTCGCGCTCCATCCGTCGTCGCCGTGAGAGCGACTGAGAGACGGCTCTGAGCGAATTCGCCTCGCAGTCAAGTCTTGGCGACGTCTGCTCTCGTTCTGTATCTCGCTTCATCTCCCTTCCTCCCCCTCCCCCTCTCCCGCTCCCCCTCTCCCTCGACCTCCTCGATTTGCCTCCGCCTGCTCTGGCCGCAACTTCTGGTCCATCCGCGACAACGGCGTGGACGACGGAGGAAAATATTGAAAACAAAATTATGAAAGGGCGGAAAATTATCTTAATTGCACTAACTTCATCGGGGACGAGGCGAGGGCGAGGCGAGGGCGACGATAAAGTTGGAGGCGGGCGAAGTGGGAGACGAAGACGACGAGGAAGTTGGTGGGGAGACGAAGTTGGGGGCGGGGCGAAGACGAAGACGAAGACGAGGTCGGGATAACCGAAGTCCCGAGCCAATAATTGTGTAATTTATTGAATAGGCCAATAATTATTTTGCGTTCCAGAAGGCCCGGAAGCGGCGACGGGCGTCGCTGGTGAGGGTTCGCCTCGTCCTCGTCCCTGGGGGCTGCGGGGTGTCGAGGCCGACGTTGATGACGA
Organism: Coelopa pilipes; assembly: GCA_947389925.1. Taxonomy (NCBI): domain Eukaryota; kingdom Metazoa; phylum Arthropoda; class Insecta; order Diptera; family Coelopidae; genus Coelopa; species Coelopa pilipes. The sequence goes on along the minus strand of OX376697.1, from coordinate 41,146,655 downwards.
CGTCGTTCAGCGACACGTCAGCGAGCGTAATTCAATCGACGTCATTAACTTTGGCCACCAACGAGGAAGCCGACGACGGCGACGTCGACGCCGACGCCGACAAATGGAGCGAGCGGACGATGGACGACATCGCCGACGATGCCCTCGACACATTCGCGCCGGAAGTTATTGGCGTCCTGGCCCGCCCCACCGCCTGCCTCCAGCCCGGCCCGTGGAGCCGTGAGCGCTAATTGAGTTCCAGCAGGAGGCCGTCGTCGACCCGCGGCCACACCGGGGACCAAGTCCGAGCCACGAAGCAGGATGAAGAAAGGAGAAGTGGCTGCGAGGAGGAGAAATTGAAAAGTCCACAAAACGTTGCATACTTCGGGGAGCTCACGCGCCGCTAACGAGATCTTCTGGTTTCAAACCAACGGCACACACCGCACAGGCAGGGCAGAGGGAGAGAGAGAGAGAGAGGGAGGTTGAGGGAGAGCAGGACAATCTGAAATTCAAATGCCCACCCCCGACCCCGCCCCTCGTTCGCCACACGCCGGCGGTTCGATTTCCATTCAGATGCAGATTCGGCCGCATCCAGCGCTCGATGTTTACTTCAATATTGAGTTATCTTCCTGTTGTTGGTGGTGTTGCCCTAGTTGTTGTTGTTGTTCTTGTTGTTATTCTTGCTGTGGATGATGTTGTTGTTGTCCTCGCTCGCTTCAGCTCAGGCTCTCGGCCGCCGTTGGATGACGGCGACCACAGCAAGCAAGGGCAAATGCAACAACAATGCCAGCAACGAGAACAACAACAGCAACACTAACAAGAACAACAACAGCAATACTAAGAACAACAACAACAACGTCACCAACATGTTGCTGTTGACAACATCTCCTGCTGCTCCTGCAGCGTCGTCGGTCGCCGTCATCAGTCGCAAGCATTGTCGGCTCCAGGATCCCCGCCTCCATCGCCGTCGCCGCCGCCGTCGCATAAGACTTGATTTCCGGTATTGTTCGCTGCTCTGCCTATTCCGAATCCTCTCATGCGCCCACCCTCTACTTCTGCCCCCACCGCCGCCTGATTCCATTCTCCAACTACTTCTTCCCAGAGAACCCAGAGTTCGTTTCTCGCCCCGAATTTGCGTCGCTCCTTCGGCTGCTGCACGTCCTCGTGCCCGCTGTTGCTGCCGATGTAGCTGTCTCTGTCCTGTACTCCTCTCTCTCTTCTTTTCCGTCCTTTCATGCGCCCTGTGCCTTCCCTGCCCTCGGGTCCTTCAGAAGTTCGCATTCGAGGCAAAATTGCATCTGCATTTCGTTGCGGGCGCCGCACATATTGTCGTGGATCCAACTGTCTGTCTGTCACTCCTCCGCCCAGCTATCTCTCTGTCTGTCTCTCGTCCAACTGTCTGTCTGTCCAGCTGTCTCTCTGCCTGTCCGTCTCCTCAAGTGTGTGTCGTCAACGCAAATGCGAAACTTCAAACGGAAATCTCCATAATAAGCCCGGCAAATATCGACATCAGCAATCACAGAGCGAGAAAGAGCGAAAGAGGGCAGTGAGAGGCAGGGAGAGAGTAGTGTGTGAGGGAGAGGGAGAAAGTGAGCAATAGGGAGCGAGAGAAGTGCCCGATAGTGACGACTAATGAAATTCAGCGCCGCCCCCGAACCGCCGCCCGCCCAACAAAGTCAAAGTCGGGCCCGAGCGACGGCCGGACGGGGTCAAGAGGAAGGAACATTCACATGCAGCGAAGAGCTCGGCTCGGGGTCGGGTCTCCCCGCGAGGACTCAATTCGCACGCATTAGTCGACGACGCCCTCGTCCTCCGACCCTTTGTCGCCGCCCCGTGCACAACCCTCGCCGGCGTCCGTCCGTCCGTCCGTCCGTCTGTGTGTCGCCGGTGTCTCCCATTTCAGGCGCCGTCGCCGAGCCGTTCGAACGACACCGAGCGGCGGCTCCAATTGAAATTCTGACGAAGCTGCACCGTCGTCCACCGCCCCTTCTCGCCCCGGGCGCGCCCACAGCTCCCGTCAAATTGGGTGCCGTCGAGGCCAACTCTTTGCATTTTCAATTTTCATTTCTATTGCGAATGCGAGTTCGATGGCGTGTTTGGAGAGGGCGCGATGCAATGCAATCAGGGGCAGCGGGCAGGGGTCTACGATGACAGACGCACGGACGGACGGGGGACGGCGGGACTCTGCGAGAGACAGATCGGATTCCCCGGATTCAAGTTCAAGGAAAACACGCTGCCGAAACCCATCATCGGCAATCGATTCGAACTCGCACGCGGGCCCCGACCTGTCGACCGTAATTGAGCACGCAATACAGGGTGTGAAAGGGAGGGCGAGAGTGTGGGGGGGAGTTGAATAGGGAGGTTTCCGTTTCCTCCTCTGTGCCACTTCCGATCGAGTTGCGCTGGCGCTCTCTTTAAACTGGCGAACTCAAGTGCGAAATGCAATTTCGACTCCCATTCATTATGGATTTACGTCCTGCATCTCATTCGCCCGTTCGTCTCTCTCGCTCGCCGTCTCGGATGCCCTTTGATGGCGTCGGAACTCGGCCCCTTCCATGCCGGGCCTCTGGGTCCCTTCGGTAGCCTTTCGACTCCTCCAGCTGACGGCTGACGACTTCCGACTTCCGATTGCGCTGGCGATGGCGATGGCGATGGCGTTGGGATTTTCTTCTTCTTCCTCTTCCTCTTCCTCTGCTCCCCAATTGAATGCCGATTTGATCCCAAAGCCGAGGACTTTGCCTTTGAGTGCGGCGGATTCGAATTTGTCGAAGTGAATTCGCACACGCGTCCACGAAATCTCTCAAAACGGATTAGGGGACAAAGAGGATCCGACTAAATGCCACATGTCATAAAAAGCTCAGCCAGGAGCTTCCCAGTCGCCTTCGACGGTACCGCCCTCCTCTCCCCCTCCCTCCCTTTCCTCCCCATCCCCCGACTCCTCCTCATCCTTCGACCTCAACTCATCCCTCGCCTCCCTTCCCTCTTCCGCAATCCTTTTCAATAACAAAAATGAAAAGGACACACGAACTGCCAACTAGTAAGAGAGAGGGAGAGCCAAACAAATCGTTAGAGAAACTGACACAAGGATCAAATTCGCAAATCCTCTGCCACTCCACTCGTCCCCATCGCTCTGGCGATGGTGTTGTTGTTACCATTATTGTTGTTGTTGTTAGTGTCTTCCACTCTTGTTGTTGCCTTCCCAGTGCTGCCCAGTCGAGGAACCAGCACGAGGGCGGGGCCGAAGCCCAGGGCTCGTGGCCCGGCCAAGACTTGCCAATTACATTTCAATTTTCGAGCGCATCAGTTGAATTTAATTGACCATTCGAGGCGGCGACACGCGCCACCTCCCGCTCTGCCCGCTCTCCCCGTCTCCCCAACGCCGCCCCGCCTCGTCATGACCAGCGACAGGGCCAGAGCCATCGTCGACGTGCCGTTGGAGACGAGACTCAGGGGCTCAGGCACGGCCGACCGAGGCCGAGAGGACTTCGCTTTCGACTCGAGCTTTATCGGGCAAAGGACATCGCGGCCAAAGCACGCCGGACGACGTTCGAGGCAATTGTTGAATGCCGGGAATTCGTCAATTCCGGATCCCGCCCCCTCCTCCGGCCCGCTCGATCGGCCAGCTCGGCTCCTGCCTGCGGTTGTGACGACGACGGCGCCCTTGGAAGGTGAAAAATGCGAGCTGTTTTTCTTCGCTTCCCTTCCCCCGGTCCCCCAGTTCCACTCCCCCTTCACCCTCCCCCTCCGTCGTTCTCCCTCTTCCTCACTGCCTCGCCCTGGCCTGTCGTTGTCTCGGCGCCGATAAGCGAACGAAGTGGCATCGAACCGGAATCCCCTACTTGTGGAGTGAGGGAGAGCTCGAGGGAGGGGACAGAGCGACCGAGTTGAGCCAGTCACGTCAGATGGCGGAAGCGGGCGGCGGCGCGGGGCGTGGCAGCTCCAGGGCCCCGGCTCCGGCTCGGCTCCGTGGCTCGTTGGCCGGGATTACGAGCTGTCGCCTTTGTTTCTAATGTCGCACGACTTCGGGCTTCGTCCGGAGGGCCTCCAGGGGCTGAGGGAAGGAGAGAAAACGAAACCCGGTGGGGAGCGGGAAGCGGGAAGCGGGAAGCGGGGAGGGGGGGCGACTGGAGAAGAACGAATGGTGGAGGATTCGCCTGGTCCGCGGAGGGAACGAGTTTTCAATCCATTCGCTCTCACTTTCACTTTCCCCACTCAGCTCCGATTCCGACGAACGTCCGCCGATCGAGCGTACCGGCCACGCCCCCTCCCTCGCCATCGCCGCCCAGCGCGCCCTCGATTACGCGGGAAACTTTCGCAAACTTCAATAATCCTCGAGTCATTGAAACAGAACAGAGCAGAAGTGAAAAGTTAATGTAAATGCGAGCGAGGGAAAAAACGCAATTGAAACAATTCAAAACTTCGCGAAAGTCCTCCGGCCCCACGTCCTCGCAGCCAGACGCAGGAGACGAAGGACTCGCCAGGTGCTGTTGTTGGGCTTAAGGACGACGTCGCCCAGGGGCGGGAGCGGGGAGGGCGGGGCGAGAAGGAGAGGCGAACGATTGAACTCGGGGCAAAAATGAAGTGCGAACCGTCGACGTTCGATGGAGGAGAATAAATCGGTTGAGGGATCGCGAAAGGGCAGCAAGGAGGACGGGGGAGAGGGGGAGGGCGGCAGGAACGGAAGCTGCTGGTGGTGAGCGACGGACCCCAAGGGGCGGCGACGGCGCACGAGTCGAGTGGGCGGAGTGGGAAAAAGGAGAAGGAAGGAGAATGAAGGAGAAGGAAAGGACATGGAGTAGCTGAAGCTGAAGGTGGAGCTGAAGGCGAAAGCGGAGGAAATCGGAAAAAACACGAAACTTGGCATTTAATGAATTTTCTTAAGAGCCGCGCCTCCGACGTCGCGGCGCCGGAAACGGAACAGGAAACGGAAACAGATTAATGAGCCTTCTGCCAGCAGCCTAATTTGTTGCTATTTGATTTGCCGACCTCCCCTCTCTCTCCCCCTCCCTCTCCCCCTCCCTCCCCCAGTTTCCCTTTCGCTCTCGTATTGATTGCGTGGAAAGACAAACTCGAACTCAAACAAGGACCACGCAAAGTGCGAAGTTGTTTCTTTGTTTCGACAACAGACTCCGACTCCTCCTCCTCCTCTTCTTCTTCTGCTCTCCTTGCTCTTCTTCTTCCACTCCGCTTGCTCGCTTTCATTTTATCTCACTCAGTTCGTTTCTTCCTACACTTTCCTCGTGTTTCCCTTCTCTTAGTTTGGTTTATTTGTCGTTTCTTTTCATTTGTTTTACTTTCTTTTCTTTCCTCTCCCTTATTGCACTTTCCTTTTTACATGCATTTTTGTTTATTTTTTTGTTTTTTCTTTCCTTGTTCGCCTCATTTTTAATTTATCTTCGCTCGTCCTCTCCTCCATCTCAAGCACACTTCGAGGAGTTCTTCGCACTGAGGAAGCCTTTCAACCAAGCAACTCTCTCTCTCTCTCTCTCCCTTCCCCTCTTTCACCCGTCAGCCTCCCTCTCTTTCTTCCCCTTCCCCTTCCCTCTTCTCTCTCCTGCTCTCCGGCGAACTTTCGCTCTCTGCTCTCGGTCTGTTTGTCCAGTTGGTGTTGCCAATTGTGTTTAAGTAGGTGTCGTCTTTGTTGTTGTTGGTGTTTATGATGTTGTCGTCGTCGTTGTTTTTATTTTATTTATTGTTGTTTCTGTCGCTGTTGTTGTTGCTCTTAAGCAACTCTGCGTTTATTTGCCTTGCTCTCCTTGTTCGATATTATTTTTCCATCGCCGACTTCTTTGTTTCGCTTTGTTTTATCGTTCCGTTTTCTCTCCTCCACCTTCCCAATCTTCATCCCCTTCGTCATCCCCTTCATCGTCCCCTTCATCATCGCCTTCATCAGCTCCTTCATCTCTCCGCTGCTTCAACTCGTTTGTTTTGCTGCCCATTGTTGCTGAAGTTTATTATTGTTATTATCGGATTGTTGTTGTTGTTTATGTTGCTGCCGTTGCTCAGAAACTTGTTAATGCAAATAGCAGTTTCCTCCGTCTCGCCCACCCCCCTCGAGCTCACCCCGTTCCCGCCACTCCTCGCTCCAAGGAGCCGAAAGAAAACTCTCAACTTTTATAGTTCCTCCTTCGCCGCTTTATGGCGCCTTCACCGCTCCTTCATGGCTCCTTTTCTGTGGGAAATTGCCCCAAACAGAAACCCTTTGGGAACTGAAGGAGGGCCCCGAGGGTCGCCGCGACCTTCAGACCTAGTCTGGAGTCCTGCAGCTAAACAACCGAACGAATCACGCGATCTTTCACCCGATCTTCGTAATTAGTTACATGGACAAGCGATTGAAAGAAAGCCTTCCAGAAACCGGGGACCCTCCAAATAAACCCAGAGACAATGCCTTATATCCTCGACATACGAACAAGTAGTTTTTGAACATTTTCAATACTTCAATCTACGTCCAATCTTCTCATGCATATTCACCAGAGCTGGTACCATTAGAGAGAGCCTTGTCTTTGTCCCACAGGGAACTCCGAAGGCGAACCCCTAATTAAATGCCAACTATTCATCTCGCACTCGCCTAACAATGTAACAATGACCGATGGCCGCCGCTTCTTCTTTATCTGAGTCTTCTTCCGTCCCTCCTCTCAATCTTCATATCGGTCTCTGTCCGTGTCCTCTTCACATGCCATTCACGTCATCAATAACTGTTACGACTGACATTTATTACTGCATGTGGTGCGCAGATCGTCCTTCCTCGAGGATTCCATTGGCGTCCTGCTCCCCCTTTGGCTCCTCCTCCACCTCCTCCGCAGCCCGCTCTCGGTCCTTTTTAAATAAGTCCTTCTCGCATCCGGACACGGCGAATTCAGGAGAACCGACCGCTGTTTCCCACTCGTCGAACGTCGCCCACCTCGCTCTCCCTCCCACTCCTTTTTTATGTACCTCCGCCAAGGTGCGCGTTGTCAGCGGCCGCAGCTGCAGCTGCATGATTTATAATGATCGCCATTTGAAGTCCGCGAAGCTGTTGATTTACTCGGAGGCCGGCGCCGTCGACTGGGCCAGCACGACGGCGCCCCAGCCCCCATCCCCCTCACCCACTCCTGCCGGCCGCCCCAGTGGCCGGCGCTGGCGATTCGCAGAGCTAAAATATGCCAATGGATCCCCGCAGAGCCATAAGTTCTGATTGCGGTGCGACAATGAGGGCGGCAACAACAACAACACAACGCACCTACAACATAGGGAGACAGAGAGAGAGAGAGAGAGAGAGCGAAGCACGATACACGAAACCAATAAATATAACAATAATAGCACCGGTAACCCCTTGGCGTCGAGGCTGTAGGACACCTGAAGGTCGTTCCTCGCGCGACCGGAAGTGACCGGAAGTCGTCGACTCGCGGCCACCCCGTGCAGCTGGGAGGGGCTGGGAGGGCAGCGATTTCTCTCCGAGATTCCGGCAGAGTCTCCGAGTGAAATCTCGAAGGGAGTTTTTATGAATGTGCAGCTCAGAAGTCGCTTTTGGAGCGGAGTTTCAGTTGAGTTTCTTTGTCTTGTCGTTCGTTCATCGTTCGCTTGTCACTCAGGGATTCATTTGGTGTGAAAGGTTGGTGTTTTCGCTTTTCGCAACGCGATCCTCACGGCACGAAGGAGAAGAATAAATAGCGAAACTACTGAGAGGAAGCGAGCATGAACACAATGATAAGGTGACAGACAGCAACGAGTTACCAGTCGAGTCCAATAAAGTTGGCGCCTTGTTCTTTTCCACCCTCACGTGTATTTGGGCCAACGAAGGACTATTACAACAACACAAACTGCACCAGCAGCAACAACAATAAAATGGAGCCATCGAGTGTCAGGAACAAAAACGCCAAGAAAATATCTCAATCTCAGCAGCAGGAATTCCTTTCCTTTGAGCGAATACATGAGAACGTTGTTTTTGTTGCAGCAATTGGGTTCAAATTGCATGCTTCTTGTTGTTGCTGTTTTTGTTCCTCTGCTACTGACGCCACCCAGCGAGGAAAATCTCGGAAACGCGCAAATTAATACACAAAGGCAGAGTAAACTTGCATCAACGTCGAGAGGACGATTCGAGCAACGACGACGACGACGACGACGACGGCGGGTCACGGGCGATGGGGCGAGGAGGGGTGTTGGCAATTGCAATTGAGGCGGGGCGGACGGAGGGACGGAGGGGCTCCAGGGATGGCCGCAGTTAACGGGTGAAGTGCGAACGCGCCAAGCAGGCGACGTCCCTCGTCCCCGCCCTCGTCAATTTCGCCTGCGCGGTGCCCTCGACCAACACAATGTTGTTGTGTTAATTGTTGTTGCCGTAGTTGTTGCTGTATTTTTTTAATAGTTGTTCCCGCAGTTGTGTTAATTGTTGTTGTTGTTGTTGTTGTTGTTGAAATATCGTTGCAACGTTTCGCCCCCTCCCGGCATAAAAATTAAACAACAATTGCACCGGGGCGAAAACTTTTCCGATGGCCCATTAAAGCCAACCGGCTCCACGGGGCGCCCGAGGAGGCGGGCGAGGGGAAGGCAGGGAGCGGGGTGTGGGCCCACGACGATGTCGCAGAATTTTCCCGAGGAGAAGGGGGCAAAAACAACGGCGCCGACGAGGTCGAAGGAGGAGGAGAATGGGGTTGAAAGGGAAGGGAGAAGACGAGGGATGCCGGATGCAGGAGAAGGCGTGGAGGGTGCACAGAGGGGCCCGGGTGCACTTGATTTGAGAAAATTAGGTGCGGAATCGAAAATTTAAATTTAAATTTCCGTGAATTGAAGGCAAATTGGTTCAAATTTCGTCTGCTGCTCCCCTCCCCTTGACTTCGATGACCGAGGGCGATTTTTCAAGACGCACCCCAGATTTCGCGATTTCCCCTGCGGCCGGGAGAGGGCGCTCGCTGCCACAGATGCTCCAATCGTTCCCATTTCGCTCACTCTCTCTCCCTCCCTCTCGCCGTTCATTCGTTGTTCTTTCTCTTGTGGTTGTTGTCGTTCTCTTTTCTAATCTTTTTGTTGTTGTTGATAGTATTGTGTTCATTGCTGTTGTTGTTTTTTATTCCTTTAATTTTGTTATATTTTTATTTTCATATTTGATATTATTGTTGTTGTTTTAAACTCCCTAAATCCATATTTTATTGCCATAAGGCAACAAATCAAGTGTGTACGCAGGACGAAGGACTTCTGACATTGTTGTTGTTGCTTTATTGTGTTTGCTCGTTATTGTTCAGATTTCTCTGGGCTATGTTATTGTTATTGTTGTTGCAAAGCACCTGTTGTTCTTCCTTCCTTCCTTGAGTACATTTTCTTCCATATAAAAAAAATTATTTTAGTAAATTCTTTGTTGGATTGTTGTTGTTGTAGCTGCAACAAGAATTAATGGTGCATTTTTTTTCAATTCTTTTGTAAACTTATTGCCACACCAGAAGAAGAAGAAGAAGAACAGAAATTGAAGAAGTCTCGACAACAACAAGAACTTGTCAATTGCAACCAAGAGAGAAGGTCAGTTGTAGCAGCAACAACAACAACAACAACACTTAGAGGAATGAGCGACAGCAGCAAGGGCGAGAACAACAACAATAATAACAACAGTAACATCAATAACAACAACACACGTTGATTGCATTGAACAGCAGCCATCGTGTTCCATTTCCATCGCGTTCCGCTCGGGTCACTTTGTGCTTTCAACGTCAATTTTTAGCTGACGTCGAAATAAAACAACAACAACCATAACATCTACAACAACAACAACGACAAACACAATCACAACATGGACATAAAAGCCAGACGCTTCCACCTAGTTGTTGTTGTTGCTGTTACTGCTTCTTATTTCTGTTGTTGCCTTTTATTTCTGTTCTTGTGTTGGTGCTTTTTATTTCTCTTGCCGTCGTTGTTGTTGTTGTTATTGGTGCCAAATTGTTGCAGCTGCCGATGTCCAAATTTGAACTAGTCTGATGTGTACTCAAACACACACACACACGAACCAGAGCGCGAGCACTCACACAAGCACAAATTCAAATGCACCGATGCAGCAGAGCCGGCGGTCCATTAGCAGCGGTCGGACCTCCTGCAGGATCAGGAACGAGTCGGAAATCCGAAACACTGAGCGAAACCCAGGGGGAGAAAGAGTAAATAAAGCAAAAAATATGTAAAGAGAAAAACAAAAGGATTTAATATTAAAGGAAATCTAAAAAAAAAATAAATAAAATAAAATTAGGAAACCGAAAAATAATCAGTAAAATGAATTTTAATGAATTAAAAAATGGAAATATTAGAAGAAAAGACACAAACAAAGAGAAAATTAAGTACAAAAAAATACGAGAAGAAAATGAATATGATATAAAAGAATTAGAAGAAAAAATTAATATAAAAAAATTTATAAAACAATTATTAAAAAGTAAAAAAAAAAAGTATAAACGTAAAAATAAATACGAAAAGGGTGAGAAAATGCCGGCGATGTTGCGGAATGGATGAGATTCAGCAACGGACCGACGTGGAATCGAAACATAGCACCGTACGATGAAATCTGATTTGTTTGATTTGAAAATTCGCCCAGTGTACTCGGGGAGCTTTCAAAATTGCGTGAACAACGGCGTTGCGTGAAATTTCGAAATGAACTCATGAATGACGACTACAACAACAAAAACCACCATTAAAGCCACTCTCACAGCAACGACTACTAAGAAGACAACAACAACAACAACAACAGCATGAAAACCTCGCCGTAGGACGGACGGAAGACGAGGATTAACGATGACGATGGAGTTGCCACAAAACCCAAACAACGGAATGCAGATTAGTTCTTCCGAAAGTTCTTCAGAATCTATATTTGTCGTTGTTATTGTAAATATCTACCTCTCCCTCTCCGGGCTTCAGAAGATTCGCTCTCTCACTCTGTCGTCTTCTCTATCATCTAGTTTTATTCCGATTAATTTCAATTTTGTAAAAATTTCTTATTAAAATTCAAAAAATTCCCGAAATCTTATCAGAGGGAAATAGAAAGAGCGCAAATTAGAGAGAGGAGAGTGAGAGAGAGAGAGGGAGCGACTGTTGGGCGGAGCGAATGAATTCCCTTTGAACAGATTAATTTTCTTCCGTTTCCGAGCCTGATCGTACGAACCGATTCGTTCTCGTCAGTTGTGCGCTGAAGAATTCGGTTTCTGTTGGAAATTCCTAGGATTTACAGGATTTTCGAAAAAACAATTTTGTATCCTCCCTCTCTTTTTCACTCCCACACTGCCCGCCAGCTATCAGGGTTTCCCTATTGAGATAACTTTTCAACGGAACGAAAAATATGAAAAATTTCCAATCTGACGAACATTCTTATGGTTGTTGTTGTCATTGTGCACTACAATAAAAACAATGTTCGCAATGGTAGCAAAATAGGCCAGTGTTGCCGACGCGCGGGGTTGGCTGCGTCCGATGGCAACACTTATTTGTCTCATGTGCGAAATGAAATTCAATTTCATTCGAGCGATATTAGAAACACACACACGCACACAACACAAGAGAGAGAGAGGGAGGGAGAGAGAGAGACGATGGAACGGTAAACATGTTTGATCAGCAGAGTTGCTTGCACAGCGTTGCCACCTCTGAGCAAACATCGTGGCGATAATTGAAAGTCAGACGCTGGCCGAGGAGGGATGAGAAAGGGGACGAAGAGAGAAAGAGGGAGGAAAAGAGGCAGGCATTTTACAAGGGGAATACATTCCTGTCTCTTGTCTCAAATGTTCGCCTTTTTTTCTTCATCGCCTTTTTTTCATCCAGAAATTCGGGAAATTTCATTTGCAAAATTTACAAAAGCTCAACATTAGAAAATTTGCAAAATTCTCACAATGACAGCTATTTCGAAGACTGTGGCAACGCTGGCTCACATCGGGAATTGCCGACGTTCAAAGGGCTGAAATGCCTTGCTCCAGGGAGTCTGTAGTGGGGGGAAGCTGGAGGTGTTGTTGTAAGAGGGCCTGGGGTGGCACCAATGGAAAATCAAGAAAAATATTTATATGCACAGCGTTGCCACCTCTGAGCAAACATCGTGGCGATAATTGAAAGTCAGACGCTGGCCGAGGAGGGATGAGAAAGGGGACGAAGAGAGAAAGAGGGAGGAAAAGAGGCAGGCATTTTACAAGGGGAATACATTCCTGTCTCTTGTCTCAAATGTTCGCCTTTTTTTCTTCATCGCCTTTTTTTCATCCAGAAATTCGGGAAATTTCATTTGCAAAATTTACAAAAGCTCAACATTAGAAAATTTGCAAAATTCTCACAATGACAGCTATTTCGAAGACTGTGGCAACGCTGGCTCACATCGGGAATTGCCGACGTTCAAAGGGCTGAAATGCCTTGCTCCAGGGAGTCTGTAGTGGGGGGAAGCTGGAGGTGTTGTTGTAAGAGGGCCTGGGGTGGCACCAATGGAAAATCAAGAAAAATATTTATCAACGGAAAGCAAAGGTGGCAGCACTGCCGGCGAATTTAATTCGAACGGCAGTCGGTGGAACGTCGCTCGCTCCAAAGAGCTTTCAATTGTTTCGTTGTCGATGTCGTTAGTTTTGTTGTTGTTGTTGTCTTTGTTTGTTCTTTTGTTGATGTTATTTTTGTTTGTTTTGTTTTCGTAATTTTTGTTCTTGTCTGTTTCGTTATTGTCAATTTTGTTCTTGCCATTTTTGCTATTTGTTTGTTGTTGTCAATGTTGGTATCACTGTCGCCAGAGTTGTTGTTTTTATTTTTCGTCTGCCTGCAACGCTGGGTGATGAAATTTGCATGCGGCTCCGTTAAAGTCAGTGTGCGGGTGTGTGTGTAAAGAGAATGACTGAGAGTACAAGGGAGAGAGAGAGAATGAGGGAGTTGCAAATCCATTGATGGCCAAGCGAGGGCGATCGTCGAGGGACCGGCACTTGCGGTCACTAAACCGAGGTCCACGTCGTGGTCCAGAGGACGCGTGAGAGGGGGCTGCGGGGGGAACTGGAAGCGGGTCCGACACGTCGCCGGTGGAAGCTGAAAACGAAACACATTTCTATTTTCGAAATTGTATTGCCTTATCGGATTCTTTTCGTTTTGGGCGGCGACAGCGACGGCGACGGCTACGAATGCGACTGTAATAACAACAACAATTGGAGCAGCAACAACAACTACTTTTAATTAAACTAACAATGCCTTGTCCAGATGGAATCCTTGAGTCCATCCGCCAGCAATGAAATTCAATTAAAACCGATGAACGAAACGTCTGCCAAACGACGAATCGATGCCCGGGGCCCTCGGAACGTGAAGACAGAGAGAGATAGGGGCAGAGACAGAGAGTGAGGGGGTGATGGAGAGTGAAAAGGATGGGATGATCGGGTTGGAAGAAGCCTTGGAGTCTGGATATTATTTCTGTCAATCAATTTAGTATTATAAGTTTCCTAATTTTAGAGTTTTTTCGATCTTTTGAAGCCTCAGATTTTTCTTTTTTCCGCGGCCAACTCCTTCGAATCCACCAGAAATATTCCCAATTCTCTTTATTCGCTGTATATTTTGGTCGTATATATTTTGGTCGTATTTTTTGGTCGTATTTATTTATTCTATTAACATAACGTATTCACTTATAGTTTTAGGGACGTGTTTTTTTGGTATTTTTGGTCAACTTCTTTGACATTTGCGTGCTGTTCCTGTCTTCCTCGAATTCTCCAGCCTTCTTCTTGGACCCTGGCTCAGGCCTTGGACTCGGCGTCGGACGTCGTCTGGCCGTCGCCGCCGGCGGGCGCGTCCGGCTTGGGCTCCTCGGTGGAGCCCATCACGCAGCAAGGACACTTCTCCTTCAGAACCAGCCGGTACTTGGGGTGGCTGCGACGACACCAAAAATAAAAACAAAAATACGAAAATTGCAAAATATGAAAATTCTAAAATAAAAATGCGTCGAGCCCACCTGATGCCGTAGACGATGGGGTTGTAGACGGCGCTCGTCTTGGCGAAGGTGGCGCCCCAGACGGTGGCCAGCGGGGTCAGGCCGTCGATCTTGAAGAGCCCGAAGTAGCAGATCACCAGGTAGGGCGTCCAGGCGAGGAACCACAGCGAGATGGTCGTGAGGGCGACCTTCGCGAGCTTCGCCTCTGCGCTCTTCTCGCAGTCCTCCGAGGAGCGCAAGGACTTGACGTTCATCTTCTTGGCCTGGTCGCGCATCGCCTGCTCGTGGGCGGCGACCGCGGCGATGATGAACCAGTACGAGTAGCAGATCAGGAAGAGGGGCGTGTAGTAGACGAGCAGCGAGTAGGCGATCAGGTAGGAGCGCGGGTTCCACTCGCGCGTCATGTAGTCGATGCTGCAGGCGGTCATGTTGCCCTCGGGCACGTAGCTGGAACCATCAAAGAATTCAAGGAAAGCTTAAGGGAAGCGCAAAATGGGTAACGTTCAAGGGATCGGGTAGAACAAAGTTTGGGGCTCGAGATGGCGAAGGTTCAAGGGATCTAAAGGAGCCGAAGAGGGCTTGAGGTTGGGGTCGCGGGCGCCCACCTGCTCCAGCCGAGCAACGGCATCACGGTCCAGAAGGTCGCGAACAGCCAGATGGCGAGGATCTTGAGCGCCGCCAGCTTGAGCGTCATCGGGCGGCCGGCCATGCCCAGGACGATCACGTTGTAGCGGTCGTAGGCGACCATCGACATCGACCAGATCGAGACGCAGCCGAACATGGAGCCGCAGACCGCGTAGATGTCGCACCAGAGCGGCCCCAGCACCCAGGTCTCGTAGTAGAAGTTGACGATCATCACCGGCGCCTGCGAGGCCATCATGCAGAAGTCCGAGAAGGCCAGGTTCAGCACCAGCAGGTTGGCCGGGGTGCGCAGCGACTTCGTGCCGCCGAAGATGTAGACGACGACGCCGTTGCCGCAGCACGAGATCACCATGATCGCGCAGGTGAAGAGGCCGAGCGCCTGGCTCCACAGCGGGTCCATCGGCGGGAAGCGGCTCCAGTAGGGGTTCACCAGGTGCGCCATGTCGGGGGGCACGCGGTCGAGGACCGACCCGTTCTGGGCCGCCGCCGACTGGGCCGCGAACCGGGGTCCCGGCGCCGTGAAGCTGCTGAAGCTGAAGCTGCAACGAGAACGGAAGGAAATCAATCAGTCGATTGATAGTCAAGTGATAGTCGAGAGAATTTGACCAAAGAATGATGATCACACGGTGGTATAATGAAGATCTAATGATGGTCAGAAGACGGTCAAATTTAAGACGATCAATGGAAGGTCGAATGGTGGTCAAATGAACATCGATGGTCAATGAATGGCAATCAAAAGGTGGTGAATTAAGGACCGAAAGATGGTCAGGAGATGGTCAAGTGAAGGATGATCTCGTGGAGATCGAATGGAGGTCATATAAAGACCGAGGGATGGTCGAATAATGGTCGAAAGAGGACGGAAAGCAGAACGAAGGAAGCTCGAGAGGTGCGAGATCGAATGATGATGGTCAAATGAAGCACGATCTCTCGGAGGTCGAAGGATAGTCAAAGGGCGATCGAAGGATGTTCGAAGAAGGTCGAAAGATGGTCGAATGAGGATCGAAGGATGCACGAATGACGGTCGACCGATTCGCTTGGACCCCGCGTGGCCCACTCACAACTGCTCCTCCATCGCCGGCTGCGCGCGGTTGCAGGTCGCGGCCCCCGAACGCGACTTTTTATGTTTCCCGCTAATTCGATTTGGGTCTGCGACGGCGACATTGAGAAAATGCAAATGCCAGCCGCGTGTCTGTCACTTGGTATTACAGTCGTGGCAGAGCGATTTGATTTCCCTCGTAGCTGTCGCTTGCGTGCCGGGCAGGGCGACGCGAGGGGAGCAGGGCAGCAGGGGCGACTCCGCCCTTCTGTGTGCGGACAGCCATGGTAGTCACCGCTTTCGGTATCCAGACCTGGTCGAGGGTGGCGAAGAAATCGCAATTGAGACGTCGATCGATCTCAGCGACCGGCGATCAGGGCAGCCGAGGAGGGGGCCAGGGAAGGCGGGGAGGGAAGGAACGAGGAGCGAAGAGCGAGGAGAGAAGGTTAAGGCACCGGGATCGGGCTCCTACTCGTCGCAGCTCGCACGCTGGCTCGAGGTCGCTCCTCGCTGCTGTATTTAATTAAATGTCGCTCATACGCCACGCACAACTCGCGCGTCTCCGAGAGACGGACGGACGGACGGACGGACGGAAGGAGGTGAAGAATTTGAATACAAGAAAAATTCAAATTGCACCAGTTGCAGTCGCAGTCGCAGTCGCGAGGAAATAAAATAATAGAAGAGCGAAAGTGGAAATGAAAATGAAAATACGGTTAGCGAAGGCAACGCGAGAAGCGGAAGGAAGCACATTAAAAATGAAAACGCAACGGAACTTGTTTTCGAATCACATTTCGCATGTCAACTTAGGAAATGCAAATTAAAAATGAGACACACACACACACTCACACACATGTACACTTTGAGGAATTCGCTCACACACACCCGCACACAAGGGCGGAGCGGCGACTGCAGCAAGAAGAAATTAAATTCCTTCAATGAATGCGGCGGCAACGAATTCAACAGAAACAACAACGACAACTACAACGAATATACAGCAACAATTTTACAACAACAGCAATAAATATTCAAAAACAAAAATACACCAACAACAACAAGTATGCAGAAAGTATGCAACAACAACATCAGCTCGACTCAAATGCGAAACTCAATTATAATTTGCACTTCATAATGTTGTTTCTGTTTTTGTACATATTTATTTTTTCTCTTTTTGTAGATGTTGTTGTTGTTTTTATTGTTGTTATCGTTTCTCTTTTCGTTGCATCCCAGCCCAGCCCAGACCAGCCCAGCCGAGCGGATAAAATTTTATTAGCAAGCATAAAAATAAATTGAGTTGCGAACGAGCCCAAGGGGAAGGAGCAGAAAACGAGGAAGGCGAACGGATTCAGAGCGAGAAGAGAGAGAAAGGAGAGGAGACGAGAGGAGAGGAGAGGAAGAAAAAATAGCAGAGAACGAAAAGGAAAAGGCAGCAGTCGAAAAGGATTTGAGTGAGTCTTCGGACGTGGCGGAGGACGAAAAGAAACGACGGCGAATCCGGATGCACAACGACAGCATCTCGTGTTGAAATTTGTTCCTTAACTCAACAACAACAAGAGAGGAGATGAGAGGAGGACGGGGGGAGGACGGGAGGAAGACGAGGGGAAGGCGAGGGGAAGGCGAGGGGAAGACGAGGGACTTCTTCTATTGGAAGGATCGCGAATCCACCTCTAATGCGGATCGAACACGAGAGAATCGAGCCTGAGAGAGACGAGAGACGATCGAGGAGAGTGCGAGGCAGGGCAAGCGACGATGGCGAAGGACACGTGAGCCGGTGTCCTTTAAAACAAAATCAAAAAAACTGAAAACTGAAATCTTTCTTCGCCAGCAATTAATGTCCGTGCCCGAAGAAACACCACAATCACGGTGGAGGGTGGCGAGACAGAGACAGGCTTCTGGCTGTGGTTCTGCTTGTCTTAGATGTCCAAGGAGCTCCACAACAACAACAACAATGGCATTAGAAACACTAAGTCCAACAACAAGAAGCACTCGAACAGTCAGAAAACACGCCGAGAGCTCCTCGAAAGCGAGGCTTTTGCTCAAGGAGGACTCCGAGCACTGAAGGATTCCATTTCTGAATGGCTCTGGGGGCGACGCGAAGAGGAGGAAGGAGAAGAAGAAAAGAGGAAGAAGAAGTAGAATAAGAAGTAGATGGAGAAGAAAAAGAATTCCAAGTGGATGCCGTGACGAGGAGCGGGACCAACAACATTAGCCGAATATCGACAGAAATAACAAATGCCAACAGCATGGGAGCTAACCAGCAGAACAACAACGACGACAACAGCGATGACGAGAAAACCACCTACAACAACAGCGTCACCAACAACATCTTCAGCAACAACAACAACTCGAACGATAAGTGCACAAAAAGTTTAAAGAGCCGAGAAGAGAGAAAGAAAAATAAAATATTATTTTTTTGTTAATGGCAGTGCTGTTGCTGTTGTTGTTGTTGTTTTTACTTGTTGTTTTTCTTACAGTTGCTGCTGTTGACATACCAAGAAGCATCAGTGTCAGCAGCAACAACAACAACAACAACAACAACAACAGCACCATGAACTCCAACGAAACGTACTCGAGGCGCTCGAGTTGAAAGCAAGTGGAAGACGACGATGGCGAAGGCGATGACGGCGACGACGACGGGTGACGAGTTGAAAGCGTTAACAACAACAACAACAACAAAAAGAATAGTAAGAATAAGAACAACAACAACAATAACAACAACAACAACGAAAGTATCGCGCGTACGAGCGAAACTCGACGAATCAAATCGAGTCGAGTCGAGTCGAGTTGAGTTGAGTCGTGTCGAAAGGACGAAGGACGAAACTTTGCCTGCAACTGATTTTGACAACGAACTCATCGACGATGCGATGACGAATGAGTGCATGTATTAGTGTCTGTCTGTGTGTGTGCGTGTGTGTGTGTGTGCTAGCGTCAAGTGGAATTGTTGGCGAACTTTAATGCCTTGCAGCCGAAACATTTGCCGAGCAACAACAGCATAAGATCAACAACAACATTAAGAAGAACAACAGCAACAATAAGGAGAAGAGGAAAAAGAAATATACCAGCAAGTACAACAACAACAACATATCATCACCCCCCCCAAGGATCCACTCGCAACATTTGCTCTCGCTTATTTTTATTTTCGTTTTCATTTTCATGCTCGCGTGCCTTCGCCTGTGGCTGCGTGTGCTGGTGTTAAGTGCGTTTGCCTGTGTGTGTATGGGTGTGTATTGGTGTGTGTGTTCGGGTGTTTGGTTGTTTGAGTGCCAGCTCGAGCTTGGGTTTGACAACGTCGAGCCGGAGCCAGAGCCGAAGCTACAGCAAAGCCAAAGGTAGTTGACGATCCCGCCCTCGTCCTTCCAGGACTCCGTGTCGAGTGCCGCCCGCGGTTTGCCGCGCCCCGCCGCTGAAGGAGTTGCCGCCATCGCCGCCGTTGCCGTCGTCGTCGTCGTTCAACTCCCATCTCCCTCCACCGTCGCTTCGTCGCGCGATCTTCGGCAGCCTCTGCGGTGGCCCGACCTGCCCCCACCTCACACCCACCTCCCCCCTCGACTCCTCCCGTGGCCTCCTTCGCCCAACTCGAAATTCCACGCCTGCTGGCCGTCGGTCCCGTGGGCTGGTAACCCAAAAAGATAAGAAGACACATCGCACGAAAAAGGTGACGCACGATCGGCCTTCAGGGGATCAGCGGACGCCGTCCGGGACCGGATCCGGGTCCGGGTCGGTGTTTGCACAGTGGGCCTTATCTCGCTGGTATTTGCCTCGAACACAACGGGATTGCGATTGTGCGATGTCGATCAACAACAGCAGCAGCGGACGGAAGCCGTCAAGAGCCAACCAACCAACAACGCACAGCAAAACAATGCAATAACAAGAGCAGCAGCGACCGCAAACGGCAATAACAACAACAACAACAAAAGCCACGACAACAACTACTTGTTCAGTGCACACAAACTAGAAATCTCTCGCTATCTCCACCGCGCTCTCACTCGCTCCGGCTCACCTCCGCTCACTCTGTCTCTCTCCCTCCCCGACCCTCGTCTCCTCCAGCATTTCCGATCTGACGAAAACATTTGCGAGGCGAACTCGCTGGGTTTTCGGGCTCCGTGCGGCTCCCGGGTTTGTGGCGCCCTCGTCCTTGCTAAATACCGCCGATTGGCCCGATGCCGCCCTGGCCCGTGGCCCGTGCGGAGGTGCCCAAAACCGTGACCGCAAATTCGTGCACGACGAAACCGTCGTCACCCACCTCGTTACACACGCACACGAACGCACATGAACGCAGACCAATTCCCACCCCCTGTCTCTCGCACACCCCCTCCCTCCCAAAGGGCGTTCGCATATTTTGCCAGTTGAACATTTTCCCACATCAGCCGGGTCGGAAGTCGAAAAACCCGCAATCGCAAAAGAAATCCCTCCCGAATTGTTATCAAAAATAGTTCAACTCCAGCCAGTGCCAGCGGCCACGTCTGCTCGGGCACGGCCAGAGCCAGGGCTGCTGCGATGCGGTGGCCTCTGGCCTTCCGCATGTGCCGTTCGACGTGGGGACCCGGGCATGGCCGCAGCTGGGAGAGCGATGCGGACGCAGCTGAGACCGCACGAGGCCGCGTCGACATCAACGTCGACGTCGCCATCATCATCGTCGTTGTCGTCGTCCTTGAACTTCCGGCCATGGATGGCAACAGCTAAAAATCGAAACCACTCCACTCCACTCGATCCCCAGAGCAACTGTCGTCGTCGTCAATTTGTTGGCGTCATTTCTGTCGTTATCGCCGTAGCTGAATTTTGCCGTTGTTGTCGCGGCCGGACCTCGTGTTTAGGCCACAAAATGGTCGCCCGATTCCGTCGCTGGCGGAAGACCACGGACAATAGCATCAAGAACAACAACAATCAACAACAATAACAAGAACAGCAACAACGTCTGCCGTAATGCAGTCAGAAAATTCTTGAAACTCCTTTGTCGCTCCAAATGCAGCGAATCCATTTCAATTGTTGTCGCTTGTATTGTAGTTGTGTCGTGGCTGATAAAGTTTGGCAATTTGTGGTCTTATTGACAAAGAGCGAGAGCGCGCGAGAGGACTAAGGAAGAGAGAGCGAGGGAACCGAAGTTCTGCTGTTCTGCGCACAGTGGCTCAAAAAATGCACATTTTCTACATTTTCTTTCCCTGGAAAATGACACCAATTCGAAGTTCGAACCACTGCGGCTCGTCCGCCGCCATCGCCGCCGGCTCTCCCCAAAATCATCTGTATATCTGTCGGCCGCCCACCTGTCTGTCCGCTGCCCGCTGTCCGCCGTCCGCCGTCCACAGACACCTTTTTGCCGTCTGTGCCTGGGTCGGGCCCCCTGCCCCGTTGGTGGCCACACCTCTGGCTCCACCTCCGACCTCCCCCACGATCTCCTGCCTATCGACCCCCGACCCCTGGACGTAATTTATGCGTTCGAAAAAGTTGCGGCGTTGCCAGACTGTTTTTATGTTCGCGCCGCATTCGTTGCGACGGCTGGTGGGACTCCTGCATAATAATAATTTTTTCCCAATTTCAGTGACAAATTTCGCCCCCAACTGTTGCGCGACTTTTAGAATCTCGAATATTTTCGTCGTTCACCCCCGGCCCCCGATGGAAATTGACGGGGACTGGCCATTTTTTCGCCCCACTCAATGATGGCTGCCTATGACGGGGGCGGCGCTTTAAAGAAGTCTTTAAAAACCTATTTTAGTTCGATTTCTTATTTTCTATTTTCCTTTAGTGGAACTATAATTGGTTTCCGGCCTCGAAATCTGGAGACGATCGAACGAACGGCGGCCCCTCGCCCGTGCGACCCCGGAACTGGCCACGGCCAACCCCGAACCTCGCCACGCCCACCCCGTCCCCAGCGTTGTCTGTGGAAAATAATTTAATTTGCGGCGGCGGTTTTCGGTTTTCGGTTGTCGGTTGTCGGCCGGCGGCGGCTCGTTTCGCACAGAGCGAAGAACTTTTGTCACTTAATTGAAATATTTGCCCCAAGATTTAAACTTTCCGCAAGAAACTTGAGCCCCCACCCTTGGCTCCGCCACGACAAGCAAGGACAATAATAAGCATGTCGTGCTCCCACGTCTGCTCATGGGTGTGCTTCTATATATGTGTTGGTGTGTTGGTGTGGGTATCAACCGCACGCAAATCGAGGTCGAAGAGAAACACGATGGAGATTTTTAATCCTGGTCGAGCAACAAAGAGTATTAAACAACAACAACAACAACAACTGGAACAAACACAAAGTAAAAGGAGAAGTAGAAACTTTAACAAGTTGTCGGCGCGGAGCATTTTGCCGTTATCCGTTCTATTCCCATTCGTTCCTTGTTCTGCTTGCGGTCGGAAACGTTGAAATGTTGCTGAAATCTCTAACACACATGCTTGTTCCATGCGAGCCCCACCGGCAGACAACCACAAGAACTCACATTTAACTTCATGTGTTATTGTTTTTTGTTTTCGTTTTTGTTTTTTCATGATTGTTGTTCCTATTCCCTTATTTTTAGAGTTTAAACCAAAATGATTCCTACGCAAATCGGGTGAAGTTTAAAAGTCTTATCGCGCTTGACGTCGGGCGAATCGGTTGCATTCAAATAGGATCTGTCCAACGGTGAATTACAACGGAGAGGAAACGCGAGAGAGAGGGGGGAATTTTTCTCTTTTGTTTTATGTACATGTTTCAAAGAATTTCCCGTCACCTGGCTTATTTAAATTCGCATTAAAACAATGAAAAGGCGGACTAAAATGAACGATGACGGCGAACCAACAACAACAGCAATGAACAAGGAACGAGAGACAACAACAATATGTGAGGTTGACGACAACAACAGCAAGAACCACTGCTGTGAGGGACCGAAAGAGACAACAGCTGTTGCGACAATTCCCGTAAAGAAAAAAAACAACAACAAATATTCAAAGCAAGACGAAGCAACAACAGTAACAACATGACCGACCATCAGAGGAGTGCAGGAGATTGGCTGGTGAGGGGCAGAGGGGAAGGGAGAAGAGTGTGACTGACAAGGTGACTTTATTAATTTTTGAGTCGCGCGGGTGCCTTGACTTGGCGTTGTGCAGGGACTTTCAACGAAATAGTGAACCACGTGTCGACAACAATAGGAAGAACTGAAGCAATAACAAAACAACTACACGGTTAGGATCAGTGGACAGCAGCAGGAACAACAGCAAATATCGTCCATGTTGGCATCTGTTGCTGGATCTGGTGTCGTTGTCGTTTTTGTTGTTTGCCTCTTTCTTTCGATTTCAATCCGTACTCCCGCCCGCCCCAGGTCTCTAAACGCCAACCCTTCTGCACCGCCCACCGTCAACCACATTAAAAGTTTTCACATTTGCTTTTCTTAAATTTCTGTTTATTTTCGCTCATTTAATTTTGAATTTCCTTTGCTCAAGACATGTCACATTTCAATTTCCAAACTACGTTCTTCGGGTCATCGGCGTACGCGCCTAGGTGGTGGCGGTGGTCGTGGTGGTGGCCAGGTAAGCCGCGATCTGGGCCTCCAGGACGGCCAGCTCGGCCTTAGATCTCTTCAGCACTGACATGATGCACGGCTTCTGGATCCAGGGCAGCGCGGACACGCTGCAGGCCTCGATGCCCGCCTGGGCGTCGGTCAGCACCTCCAGCAGGCTGTCGCTCAGTTCATCGGACAGATCGTACGTCGCCAGGATGCGTTGGATGTCTGACTGCAGGAAGACATTCAGGAAGAACGACGACGACGGGAAGAAGAAACGCCCACTCTCCACAGCTCCTACGGGGCTGGCCGGAGCCTACAGAAGAGATAATAATAAAAGGAGATGATGAACGTGACGACTGAAGTCCTTCAGCGGTCCTTCGACTTACGCTCGACGCGGTGGCGATGGCGGCGCAAAACAAAATGGCAATCGTGAGTTTCATGTTGTTCGTTGTTGTTGTGTTGTTTCGAAAAATCTACTTTAAACGGGATGAAGTCTCGCTAGAGGCTGGTTGTTCGTTCGTGGCGTTACTGATTCCGATCGAACGACTCTGCTGCAATTTATACCCACCTCAGCCTCAGTCTGAGTCTCAGTCAGGGCGCCGGAGGCTGTCCGGAGTTTATCTTGAAGCAGTTTTATGACTGCCCCAGTGCATTTCCCAATAGACGCGACTTATCTCCATGGCCGCTGTAAATTTGGCGTTGTTTTCCACACGGTGTTGTCTACGCACCGCGTCGGTAGCCAAGGGTGTTTGTGGCCGATCGTCAACGCGAATGACATGGTAAACATCCGTCCACGTGACGTCATGGCGCAACCGTTCTAGTAAATCTCGAAATAGTTCTCCACGCGCACTGACAAGCGAGCCTCTTTCCATCAAGTGCTCATAAAATTGTGTAAAATAAACAAATAACTAAATTAACAAATCACTGTCTGATTCACTAGTGGAGACACGAACCGCTTAACAGAGGTTAACTCAATAACAGGGCGATATCTGTTCGCCACATTTATTGCCTAATGATATTATCGACCAACGCTAGAGAAAACTATTATCGACAAAAGTTGGGTTTTGTGTAATGCGTAATACTACATGCTAATTGATTAGATAACGACCTTCTTTCGTATAATACTTGAAAATATTTGTAGTATTTTCAATTTTTGAATACGTTTAGCATTGTTTAAAACACTGCATTGTTCATATTTATTTATGCAACACTGCCTGTTGGGACCACTTATCGACACTGAACACCCGTCAACATATGGTGAAAGAGAGTGAGATGCAGTGTGACGCGCACTCTCTTCCACACATTGCTGTCAAATTTCGCGAGTGCCCGAGTTTGCGTATTTCTCACTGTTATACTCACAGTGGATAGACAGACGCACGAAGACACTTTGCACTCACTGGCCGAGGAATTAGTAATATCGATTGCTGCCCTCTTCCAGAAGAAACTCGGGGAAATCTAAGCGCACGCACGGGAAAAGAAAATCGAAACGGTGAAGTAAAATAGCAATATCTTCATTGATTCGGTTGTCAGTGGTTTGTCTTGAGCGCGATTAACGCGAAAATTATAAAAAAATTCGAAATTCTTTACAAATAAGTGACTTAAAATGGCATTTGCTGGACTGAAGAAGCAAATCAACAAAGCCAATCAATATGTAACGGAAAAAATGGGTGGTGCAGAGGGCACCAAGCTGGACATGGACTTCATGGAGATGGAACGAAAGACGGATGTAACTGTGGAGCTGGTCGAGGAGCTTCAATTGAAGACGAAAGAGTTCCTGCAGCCGAATCCAACGGCTCGCGCTAAAATGGCTGCTGTAAAGGGCATCTCGAAGCTATCGGGCCAGGCGAAAACGAACACTTATCCGCAGCCAGAGGGGCTCCTAGCCGAATGCATGCTCACTTACGGCAAGAAGCTGGGTGAGGAGAGCAGCGTCTTTGCTCAGGCAATGGTCGAATTCGGGGAGGCTCTCAGGCAAATGGCCGATGTTAAGTACTCCTTGGACGATAATATTAAACAAAATTTCCTCGAGCCTCTGCATCACTTGCAAACCAAAGATCTCAAAGAGGTAATGCATCATCGAAAAAAGTTGCAAGGTCGTCGCCTTGACTTTGATTGCAAGCGTCGCCGTCAAGCCAAGGACGACGAGGTGCGTGGGGCCGAGGAAAAGTTCGAGGAGTCCCTACATCTGGCACAAATGGGTATGTTCAATCTCCTGGAAAACGATACAGAGCAAGTGTCCCAGTTAGTTACATTTTGTGAGGCGCTGTATGATTTCCATTCTCAATGTGCCGATATACTCAAGGTCTTGCAAGAGACGTTACAGGAAAAGCGCGAAGAGGCCGAATCACGTCCCAAGGCTGAGTTTGTGCCAAAGACTCGCATGGATTTGAATTTGGATTCGACTTCTTCCCCAGGATTCGGTGCCAACGATAATGACAGCACACATATGGGCGCCTCGCCACTACCGTCGCCCATGCGATCACCTGCCAAGTCAATGGGCATGGCAGCCACTCCACAAAAGCAGCAACAGCCCTGCTGCCAGGCACTGTATGACTTTGACCCTGAAAATCCGGGTGAACTGGGCTTCAAGGAAAACGATATAATCACGTTGCTGAACAAAGTTGATGAGAATTGGTATGAAGGTTCTGTTAACGGTAGAACCGGATACTTCCCTCAATCCTATGTGCAAATTGTGGTTCCACTTCCAAATTAACTCCTTTAATAAGTAGGTAATCGGCTCCAGATCATGTTGATTATGATTATGTGATGATGATGTTGCTATCGACGATGAGGACGACGACGATGATGACTAGGAGGGGGCTACGAGGATAATAACAATTATGATGATGATAATAATTATTATTAAAATATAAAAATTACAAATTTAATTGATGAAATTGCTTCAATCTTTGTAATATTTCAATGGAAATTACTACCTACCTACCTACCTACTTACATTGTATGTGTTGTTTTGTTAAGAAATTCGTTTTTAATTATTACCTAATTATATTTCAAATAATTAATAATCAGTCAAGTCTCATGTTGGAATAAATATACAATAATACAATACAATATATAAATATATATAATATTAATAAAATTAAATTTAAACAATTAAAATTATAACATATATATATATATAATAGATATGATAATAATAAATATAATTTTTATTGTGTCTTTTCGTTCAATCATAGATGTTTCGCTATTTCCTCTCTCTTCTTTATTTTGATTATCTCTCATTTTCTCTTTTTGCGTGGGCTCTTAATGGGAAAATATAAGTAAACAACACGAATTTTTACTTCATATTTTAAAATGAATGTTGCTAGCGAACTGTTCAACTTTTGCGTACCAAGGCGCATGTTGCGCTGTGAATTTGCAACATTATACCTTCGGAAGAATAACGACGACTATTTCCTACAGATTCTAAATGTTTAAAAAATGCAGATGCATGAACATATGATGTGTGAATTTTCATGACTTTTCACCATTTAGCACTTCACAACAAAATATCTTCAATTTTCGCAACTTCGCAAGGTACTATTTCGGGAAGCATGATAAGATAAACGCTATTTCGAACACCCAAACACATATATACATAACTGATCACTTAAATATATGTCTAAAGATATTTGTCTCTCTTAAACGGTAGATGGGAATGATTTCTATCATAAGTGGTAATAATGGTCAAGTTCACACATGTGAACATGTTTTTAGACTAAAATATATTGGTATTATTTAAAAATATTTTTTTCCCTTTTATGTGAATGTGCAAGTTGTAGGCAACACTATTCGTTGTCAGCATTGACTACGTTGTCAGATTGAGCTGTCAGATGACGTTTCTTGTTCCTCCACTTGGGTGATTTTTACGCTGCTCATTCGAGGGAGTTGCTTCTGTGGAATCGTGATCGGACGGCGGAACGCGAACTTAAATGTAAAGTAGTCAACACAAAATCTTTGAACTTCAAAGCTCTTACCTTGTTAATAATTAAAAGTGGCCAGTGCAATTAGTGGGGACCGTGGGGTGTGCGTGAACAGTGAACCAAATAATCGAAAGGCGTACGTAGAATTACAGGGAAATTCAAAATTTTCGTGACGGAATTTTTCCAAAAATAAGTTATACGTGTGTGAATCACTTCCAAGCCAACACTTGCACGGACAGACGATTCGCATCGAAAATAAGAGATATATCGACGATAAGAAGATAGTCTGTGCCTGTATTTTGTTTTGATTTTGAATTTATTCTAAATTGCAGTATATCTGAAAAATGTTCAGTTTTCTGAAGCGCGAAAAGAACAACCAAGAGGTGGTGGAAAATGTTATCGGAGAGCTGAAAAAAATTTATCGCAGCAAGTTGCTGCCCCTGGAAGAACACTATCAGTTTCACGACTTCCACTCGCCGAAACTAGAAGATCCTGATTTTGATGCGAAGCCCATGATCCTTCTTGTCGGCCAATACTCCACCGGCAAGACAACTTTCATTCGCTACCTGTTGGAGCGCGATTTCCCGGGCATTCGAATTGGTCCCGAACCCACAACAGACCGCTTCATCGCGGTGATGTACGACGAGAAGGAAGGCGTCATACCCGGCAATGCGCTCGTGGTCGACCCAAAGAAACAGTTCCGCCCACTTAGTAAATATGGTAATGCTTTCCTGAACCGTTTCCAGTGCTCCACAGTAGGTTCGCCAGTCTTGCAAGCCATTTCGATTGTGGACACTCCCGGAATTCTATCCGGCGAGAAACAACGCATCGACCGTGGCTACGACTTCACCGGCGTCCTTGAGTGGTTTGCTGAACGCGTTGATCGCATCATTCTTCTTTTCGACGCCCACAAACTGGACATCTCTGATGAGTTCCGCCGATCCATCGAAGCGCTCAAAGGTCACGATGACAAGATTCGTATAATCCTAAACAAGGCCGATATGATCGACCATCAGCAGCTCATGCGAGTGTATGGAGCTCTGATGTGGTCGCTTGGCAAGGTTCTGCAGACACCCGAAGTGGCACGTGTTTATATCGGTTCCTTCTGGGATCAGCCTCTGCGGTTTGATTCGAATCGTCGCCTCTTCGAGGATGAGGAGCAAGATCTGTTCCGTGATCTCCAGTCACTGCCACGTAATGCAGCCCTCCGCAAACTCAACGATTTGATTAAACGCGCCCGCCTCGCGAAAGTGCATGCGTTCATCATTTCCGAACTGCGCAAAGATATGCCCTCGGTCTTCGGCAAGGACAGTAAAAAGAAGGATCTGATTAAAAACTTAGGACAGATTTACGATCGGATTCAGCGGGAACATTCGATATCTCCTGGTGACTTCCCTGACATCAAGAAGATGCAGGAAGTGCTTCAGCACCAAGATTTCACAAAGTTCCATTCGTTAAAGCCACACTTGCTTGATATTGTCGACAATATGCTCGCCAAGGATATTGCACGATTGATGGAGATGATTCCACAAGAGGAGCAGACCATGGTATCGGATCCTGTGGTCAAGGGTGAGTTTAGATTATTCTCATATACAGTTTATTGTTTCCGTTGTAGAATTTAATTAAGGTTCGCAAACACTCCTTAATGCATTTCGAAGTTTTATGTTTGAGCTTTTACACACTCCACGTAGCTGACAACACAGACAGCAATTGACCCAGTTAACGAGCACTCGAACAGCCCGAAACCGAGAACGGAAAGAGCCAGTTTAAGTAAACTAAATCGCTCAAGTTAAAGCAACAATGTACATATAAACGTTCGCAGATAGATAAAACAGACTGTCTGAAAGACATCATATGATGCCAAACACTAGCAAACATACGGATGTACTGAAGAAAATACGAGTGTATTTCCACTTCAATTCATATCAATATATAATAATCAAACAAACTTGACTGCTTTTTCTAAGTTAAATTGAAATCCAAGGTACACTTCTTGCTGTCAAGTTTCTAAGTCCCTGTGGCCATCCTTAATTCAAATTTTGGCAGGGTTTCTCTTTCACGGAGGGTTTCTCTTAACACTTTGCACAGCCACACTGGTTGAGATGCCTTTGCCGGCTTGGCAGAGTCACGCAGAAATGTTTAAAGCCGTGATAATTGAAGGCATCATAGGAGGGAGTCAGTGAAGAGATAAGCCCATAGTTTCCTCAATTCAAGTCGTACAGACCGCAGCAAATTTCAAAAACAACCATTCAGCCCTCTGACACTCGGTCATCCATGAAAATTTCTCTGATAGTCAAACCAAAAAGTACTTCATTTTGCTACTTCTTCGCATACACCCGAGCATTACGCAATTACTTCACATATTTCTGCGGCTATTTTACTTTTTATACTCCTCAATCTGCGGCTGATAACTTGTTGCTGATAAGACGCATACTGTGCATTGAGAAAAGTATGTACAGCAGTCGTTCACATGGCTGTTGATTCATTATTTGAAGAGGGGGGCGGGCAAATATATATCAGCACACCTTTTTCATTTAACACCGGCGAATTTATGACAATTGTTCTCTTCAATACCAATTGTATTTGGGGGGAATTGACATTGATAAGGTTGCTGTTTGCCAGCACACATCCCGATATGATGTGGTTTGAGTCCTTAAAGTCGTTTCGCGATGACGACATCAAACGCCGATAAGAAACATTGGAAAATGATGTAATACCCTGGGGTGGAGACCTTGCTGTTACTCTCCAAGAAATGCCTTCATTGCAATGAATTTTCTCATGAAATTTATCTTCTGAAAACTTTATTTCGGAAACCTATTGAGGCCAGCAGGATTTCACTAGTAGGTATGGAATTATAACCGAATTAGGCCTTTGTTCATTTTTATGCACCCTCGTGCTTTCACACATAGTGCTCGATTTCCCGTTCGATTTCCAATCCGTAGATTACAGTATAGAGGTATTGTCTCTGCCCGACGCTAAAACAATTAACACCTAACTATGGAAAACTTTTTAAAATCGACTCCATTCCATGGAACGTCGAATGAGTCATTCCGGTGAACGAGTCTGAACAAAAATTGAATATAGCGCCACCTTAAAGCATTAATTTCGACTTGGACTCCAAACACGAGCACCGGGTGCACAATGCATGACAGGCCGAGGCTTAGCAAAACATAGGATAGAAAAATGGTAGTGATCGTGAAACAGGTACCTAACGCGAGCCCGATTCACTCCGATTCTAGTTGATTTTTTCAGAAACGAAATGAAAGGAGTGACCAGAAACGTAGCAAGAAAGAGAAATTGAAAGCAATTGAAGTAGTGGAATTATGGGAGTAGCTGATGAATAAAGATATCGAGAAGTGGAGCATTTCGACATGACGAACGACAACATATTTAAAACAATACGCGTTCGCGTTCGACTCTAATCGCCATTCACTGACTACGGTTTTGTCATCCAAGGAAGTTGTTAGAGGAGGTAATGGGCCGAGCTAACGATTGAACCACATTCCGCGTCATGGGGTGAATCGACCTGCCGCCAGTGGTCACATGATAATTGTTGAACTATTGATTTTTATATGGTGCGCACGCTCTCATTTCTCGGGCCCAGAAGACAAGGTGGGACGTATTTATACAGGAGGGGTGAGATCAACGGTGAAAGAGCTATGAATTTGTAGCAGGTACATAAATGAGCGTGTTCTCTGTTGAAAGTTCAAGGCCAATTTCGCCAGTCGAAGTCAACTTCGGGTGGATTCTAGGTTTTTCTCCAAGGACAAGTCAAGTCGAAAAGGCAATTTCACCCTCCCACATTCGTACTTAGACTTGATATCAGCGCGATGGAGCATGATATTCAACGAATCCAATTTTATGCAATTAGAAGAATAAATTGAATCCCAGACGAACCGGGTCTATCTTAGACGTTCGTTCCCCAAAAACCCACACTGTAAAAACACAAAGTCTCTAAAGAACTGCTAAAAAATCTACCCTGATCTGATCGTGTTTGAATAATTCGAGTACAAACTAATGCAGAGCTCACTTCCAGACTGCAAAGTCACTTTTGACTATTTGGTGTTTCCTGACTTAGACTTTTGCTATCATATGATATGCTCTATTTACACAGTGAATTATATTTAATTATCTCGAAGAACAGCCTTCGCTTCCACATAGTTGTTTCTACTTAAACGATAAGTTGAACAAATAAACTCCATAGAAATGCTTCTTCATAGTATTCGTTGTTGCTAGAAGCTAAGCTATTGTGGCTGTGATGAAATCAGTTGGAAATGTACTTTGGTACATCAAGTCTATTTAAAATGCTTAATAGTGTCGAATCGAATTATCTCTCGAGTTCGTGTTCTCCCAGGTCAGAAAGAGAGCCGGCCAGAGGGTGAGAGTGAGACAGCGCTAATCGGAGTATATGCTAATTATATGGCAAACATTCGAACTATCGCTAGATGCTTTCCACTAGATGATGCTGCCTAAGACCGCAGTACGAATTTCCCTGAGGGTTTTTTAGTACATTTGCGCCCAGGTCGCTTTTCGAATTTTCGTAATCGGTTATGCAATTTCGAATTAACCTCTTTTGGAAGTGGTTTCTTCGTGCTCGGCAACGCGATTGAGTTTTTATCGAAAACTACTCTAAATATTTGCTGTGTCAATTTTCCGTTTTCTGGTTAAAATTGTTTACCGAAATATTTTGCTGCTATCGGTTTTACCAATACTTCCATGCATATGTATGAACATATTTTTGCAGAAATAGAAATAGAGGAGGCCCGAGGAAACATTAAATAATTCTTTACGTCGCCTGAATTGGATCTCTCTAACGTTTCGAGATCTTTATGGCGACGATCTGTTGTAGTTTCCCTCGTTTCCAATTGTCCAAGTCGACAGACGCCAGCTCCGAGGAGATCGCCTCCGACCCGACCTCTTCGCACCTATGCCCACCGCGTTATGAGAGCGGAGAGCGACAATGAATGAAACACATGAATCTTTCACTTCAACCGGCGAGTGGCGAAAAATGGCACGTCGTTTTGAGCTTGAGTCCGAGCAAGTGGGGTCGCAGCCGTCTGGGCGTGTGGCTGCCGTGTGCTGCCTCGGAAGATGCTTATTTACAGCTGCTGATATGGATAGGAATAGATAAATTTGTTCGTTTGTCTGCGGCGACTGCGACGAGTCGGTGAATTGAGACTGTAATCAGGGCAGCCGATCTTTCATTCAGTCTCAGTTCAATGAATACTAAGCGAACGGAGTATCGCCGGATGCTCGCGTCGACCTCTTCTCCTCGCTTGGAGACATCGTGTAGGTACAGGTCAATATCCCCGAAGCAAGGATCAGGTGTAACGCTCACTATAGAAAGTGGGACATCGAAATGTCCTACCGCTTGGTGTGCACTGGCGGGCTGTAGGGTGCCGAGGTCGCAGCGCTAACAACGTTGAGCTTTGTATCGATCGATAACCGCTCGTCGATGACATCAATAACTGATTAATGAGGAATATGTGTGTTGGATTTCATTTCGCCGTCCATTTCCCCGCATTCGACGCACGAGCTTCATGATTGATTCGGTCCACATCCACAACTTCCCCGTCTGCCGAGCTATTGCCTCCGTCTAAAGAGAGGATTGAGCGAGACATTTGCGTCCGGTGTAAGCGTGAGGAGGAGTGGAGGTGACGGTGGCTGGAGGCCGGAGGCTGTAGCAGGTACTCGAGGGTGACGTGCCTAGTTTGACCCATAAAAGAAACCAGCAAACCAGCCGATCGTGTCGGCTCGGCAAGTCTCAGCAAGTTCATTAATCAAAGGTTAATGTACGCCGGTAGAGAAGTATAGCATTGAAAATAAATGCTAAAATTAACCGCATTGTGCTTCGTTGACAAATATGTGCATACACAAACATAGGTACATGAATACGACATGTAAAGATCGACACAGGCGACGAGTGTGAAAATGAGAGTACTACTTTCTCTCTCTCTCTCTCTTTCTCCCTCCTTCAGTACTGATCTTTCCTTTATTTAATTGAATTTCTCTTTTGTTGTTCTATTCGGCTTTTATGGGTCTCTCGCTCTTGAATTTCGGAAGTTCATTAACATTGTCATAAACCAACATTCCGTGTTCAAATATTGACATTAATAAAGTTTATATATAGCTATGCTGCATCGTCGGTTCTTCGCAATCTGGAATACCCGAATGTTTGCTGGCGCCTCGAAATCCAACCCCCCATCGATCAACATTTATTGCGAGTTCTAATTTCCGTGCGATATGATTTTTTGCTTCTTTGTCGGGCGTTTTACACTATCAATGTTTCAACAATGAATCATTTTAGGGACAATCACTACTTGCCAGCATAGGTACATATCACATGTGTCCATAAAGAGATTCTCAAAGCCGTCATCCGTAGAAAGACTGGGAAAGAGAGTCGTAAGTCGTGATCCAGGAGAGCACTGACAGATCCATGGCAATATGAAAATTTTAACTCTGGCTATATGTAGCTACAGCGACGGCTACGAGCCACTGATCCGTCGCTCCTCTGTGGAACTGTGTATGTCTCAGGCGACAGATTGCAGGCTTCCACAGTACGCGTCAATTGTAACCGACCAGCAATTGATGCAATAAAAATTGTCAAGTATCCAATCCACCGCTTAACTTAAGGTTGAATCGCATAGAACATTCTCGATGGAAGTGCGCGCTTTAAGTGGCCGCCGTCTGCGAGGAGAGCCGCCAAGTGGATCGAATGCTGGGCAGCTTTTTAATTGCATGTAATTGAACGAGTTGGTTTCATGGCACGCACGCAGTCGACACAATCGATAAACACATTCATCCTTGTATGGATGTCGAACGCATATGTAGATTACAATATCTCCAGTTTAGCTCGAACGCATTTTGGGTCAAACTTCTAAAGGTATATTTCTCTTGCTCATTGCAGGCGGCGCCTTCGAGGGTGTCATCGATGACAACATTTCTCCATTTGGTTATATGAAAGGCGAGGGCATTGATGCGGGCTACGGCGAACACGAATGGATTTGCAACAAGGACAAAGCACGCACAGATGTCATTTTCAATGCCTTGAATCCTGTGGATGGCAAAATTTCTGGAGCCAGTAATCATCCAAAATAATAACACAAAACTTCCGATTCTTATCGTTGTTTTTTTTTTTTTTTTTTTTTTTGTTTTTCAGCTGCCAAGCAGGAGCTCATCAAATCCAAGCTGCCCAACTCAGTCCTAAGCAAAATCTGGAAGCTGTCAGACATCGATGGCGACGGTTTCCTCGATTCGGAGGAGTTTGCGCTCGCAATGCACTTGATTAACGTGAAGCTGGAGGGCAACGAGTTACCGAATGTGCTACCGGAACATTTGGTACCACCATCAAAACGTTGCTAATGTTAATTCAAATGTTGATCGTATATTTTTTTAAATTAAATTTTTTAATTATGTTTATTTAATTTTCCTTATTATTATTATTTTTGCTAATTTAATTATTGAATTTTGTTGCATCGATCTTTTTGCCGAAGAAATTTAACCTGTTATATAGAAACTATATATATTTATACAGTCGCAT
Source organism: Coelopa pilipes (assembly GCA_947389925.1). Classification (NCBI taxonomy): domain Eukaryota; kingdom Metazoa; phylum Arthropoda; class Insecta; order Diptera; family Coelopidae; genus Coelopa; species Coelopa pilipes. The sequence continues at coordinate 41,112,205 of OX376697.1, read as the reverse complement.
ATTTTAAAAATATTTTATTTTGAAATTGTGAAAATTATTGCATCAATTTTAAATGTTTAGGTGAATTATAAACTGTTTTTGTTTTTCCTAACACATACCTAAAGTATAAATATATATCATGTAACTAAACATATTTTTGGAAAACTCATACATATACAAATAGGCGAACAAAACATAATGAAAGAATCGAGATAAAAGAAATTTAGAACAATAAATAAATTAAAATATTTTCGTTAGACATTTATTTGCCAAAAATAAGAATTGTTATAATGTACCGTTAAGGAATTTCATTCATTATTTTTAAAAAATTATGAACTTTGAAAGTGTGTAATATATTAAATGAAACTTCAAAAGTTCAACCACATTCAATAGCAAACAGATACTATTCGGATTGAAAGTGAAATTCTATTACAATACTGTCATTGCAATGCCTTTATTGTTCATGTAATTGTTTACTTTTAATATGCTCGGCTTTCAATATTATTAGAATATATTCAATATAAACAAACATAATACATATGCATTCAAAATACATCATGTCTAAGATTCCAATGTAGTTTCACTAAAGTTGTTCATAGTTGAAAAACACTGTAATAAAATTTTGATAAAATTGTATAGAAAAATAATGGTTCATTGTTCTTTTATACATAAATTTCTTACTGCGGTGGGAAAGTTCTTTCTATTCAGGTCCAAAGAAAGAAGAATATTCTCAGCAACACCCTGTACATATTTTCATTAGAAGTCGAACTCTTCTGGCAATTTGAATCAAATAACGTAAAGCTTTGACAGAGCTTGTCGTACACTACACACAACCAGTCTAAAGCAAACATGCAGAAATTTTGTTATAACTTAGCCACAACAACAAGTAACTAGGCAACAAGTTCAGTGCTTATCTGGGATTCCGGCTCTCGCGTGTTTCTCATTCTCCTGTCTTTTAGTCGCTGTCTCAGTTTCACTTCTAACTTCCAGTCTTTACCCATCGATCGTAGCTATACATATTGGAAAGTAGCATGATAATAAAAATACATAGATAAAGAATGACTTGACTTAAAATAGCCGGTTATTAGCCACAATGGACAACAAACAAACGTAGTTATTGTAGAAATATAATTGAACTAGACGACTGAGGGCTTAGTCAGAGAAGAGCGGCCAATCCGTACGCATCTAACCGACACATTGAATCCACCAAGTGCAGAAAACACCAGTAGTTAAAAAAATGGCAACCTATGAGGAAATCAAAGACATCCCCAATCATCCCGAGAAGTACTTAATCGACGTTAGGAACCCGGATGAATTGTCCAAAACTGGCGTTATTCCTGCCAGCATCAATATCCCACGTAAGTTTGAAGCTAACTCTTTTACAATGATTGGATAAACTCTGTATATTTATAAATATATGTTTGTATATGTACATATTTTATTCCGTGCCAGTTAAGATTATAATTACATTTGGAGCAATTAGGTTAAGTGCTGTTCTCTGGATTCATTGGTTGTCCTTTCACACAGAAAACATTGATTAATGGCTAACTGTGTGATTCTGACTCCATAGTTTAGTCATGACATCATGCTAATTAACTATTAAGACATTTCATTAAAAATGTTTATTTAAATATTCTAAAGTATTAGTAATATAATTGAGGAGTATACTGAATATACTGAATATAGAAAAAAAATAGATACGAAATTTATTAAATGTCATATTCATAAAAAATATTCCTAGATAAGATTACTCGAAGTGATTGACGAAATAATCTGTTATCTATAGTTCTAATACATGTCTTTTCGTTTCTATATACATAAACTAGTGCCAGAATTGGAAAATGCTTTTAAAATGTCTGATAATGATTTCCGGACGGCTTTCAATCGCCCAAAACCCAATGAAGATACTACCTTAATCTTTAGCTGCCAAAAGGGTGGTCGTGCACAACGTGCTGCCGATTTAGCACAATCACATGGATTCAAGAAGTATGATATTCTTTTCTAATTGCCGCTTTATTTTTTAATATTTCCCAAAATTATTTTTAGCGCCAAATCATATCCTGGCTCATGGACAGAATGGGCAGCGAAGGAGGGATTGTAGGAGTCAAAACAACAAAGTACCAGCATTTTCATGAACAATACTATATAATTTAATAAATAAATGCAAATAAAACATTAATTTAACAAATTCGAACATACATTACAATTTGACTTCTTTTAGAGAACCCCACGTTCTACCTATTTTCAGTTTCACTCTAAGCGGCACATTCAACTTGACACAATTCTCCATAGTTACACTTAGAACTTTGGCAATTTTCTTAGCCTTCTCCTCGGGTACCTCGAATATAAGCTCATCATGTAGATGCAAAACGAGTCGCACACTGCTTTCGTTGATTCCAAGTTTTTCGCGGTATTTATGAATATTTTTCTCCATACGTATTATGGCGCTCTTCGCTATATCGGCAGCCGATCCTTGTATTGTAGAATTAACTGCTTGCCTCTCAGCTTGGCCTACATTAGACGAGAATAATATGTTACACGGCTGATGGGTTTCCTCTCATATGTATACACACTTTTTATCTGTGGTTCACCGCTGTTTATGTACTCTAAATATCGTCTTCTACCGGTTATGGTTTCAATATAACCGTTGTGTCTGGCAAATTTTATGACCTTATCTGCATATGTTCTGCAAAAACGTATGTATTATATGTGTATTGAGTGAACGCAGTTCATTTTGCTCACCTAATCCCAGGGTAGGCAGCATGAAATTGTTCCGAGACATTCACTGCCTCTTGTTCAGTGCATTGCAAGGCGTCTGCTAAACTTCGCATTCCCATTCCATATACGATTCCATAGCAAATTTGTTTGGTCCCATTGCGCAAAACCTCGGACACTTGGTCTTCTGTGATTTTATTCCATCGAGCAGCTATAGCGGTAAAGACATCCTTCTCCGAGTTCATCACCTCTAAAAGGGTCTTATCCTGATAAAAATAACTATGAATTAATTATATATTATAGGAGTTCAGTATATGGAATATCACCTGTGACAAATGGGCTAAAATACGCATCTCTAGCTGACAGAAATCCGAGGAAATCAGACAACGTTTCGGATCGGTTGGAAAGAAAGCGCTACGGCAAGATATTGTACATATGTCTGTTGCTGTGAAATACAAAATCAGATCACATGCACTAGTCAGATAATATAATATATTAGTTTTGCGGTTACCATCGAGATCAACAGTAAAATCTTTTGCAACGTTCTGTAGATTTGGTTCACTCATAGAAATACGACCAGTAGCCGTATATGTAATACTTTGGCCGTAGATTCTACAACAACAGGAAATCACTTTGTTTACATGTAACTATTAAAGAATAATGAGGGTTCACCTTTCATTGACGACGCATTTCAGAAGAGGTTGAATGTTTTTTGTTAACGTGACATTCAACTTTCTATGGGTTATAATAAGTTGAGCTATTGGCGAATCGATCTTTTCCAAAATTTGCTTTGAAGTGCTCACCCGTCCATTTGGCTTTCGATGAAGGCCAAGAACCTAAAAAAAATATTCTTAACAAATTCATTGACGTAATGGCAATTACAACTTACTCTAGCCACAGCCGACGATGATCCCAGATTGAAACGCGATCCATGAAGATTATAGATTTTGGTTTCCAATTTCTTTATTGTTTCGACCATTTGTTGATATAGATCGCGAAGCGCTGACTCATTGGTAGGAAATCCATAAGTCTCCATTTTGTATAGAGTGAGTTGTATTGGCATTTCGAGTTCTGCAAGAAAAAAATGGTTGAATAAAATTTAAGGAATCGGTTCAAAAATTTTAATATATCCTTACCATTAAAAAATTTAAGCAATTGTCCTGAACCAATTCTCTCCAGATTTTCTATTTGACCCTTGAGTATGTGAACGGTCACACATGCTTCGATTGAACACCTGCAGACATTCATCAATGGATATTTAATTGAGTGTTATAAAGATAACTAATATAACTAATAATACCATTACCTAACCTTGGCAAGAATGGTGTTGTTGACATCCAATCCTAAACTACTGAAGCTACGGTTGCAACCACAAAGATTTGCTAATCCAGTACATTCCGGGGCGAATTGTTGTGCCTGAATGTATAGGGATCGTTTGATTTGATTTATGTTTTAAAAGTGAGCACAAATATCCATGCTTACCATACTACCAAAGCTTAAATTTTTATCGGGTTGCAATAACCAATTGGCAACTTTCGGATCCTCTACACGTGCACATATTTCAGATAATTCAGGCATTACCTTTTGCAACATTTTTAATTGTTCCTTCGCATCGTGAATTAAGAGTACATTTTCAGTAGACCGTAAAATCATGCGCAAGTACTTGCTCTTCAATTGCTTCGTTAGACCATTGCATGTTCCTTCATCTTGCATATTCATGAAATAAATTATATTTTCAGATATCGAAAAAGCCACACCCAATAAATAACATGAGGTTTCTTCTATTTGAAAATACATATTGTTGGTTTCGGCAGAACCATCTTGTTCTTTGGAAGCTACTTGATTGATGAGAAGATTAGCCCCGATCAAAGGTTTTCTCTTGTTCTCGTTTTTTTGAAAACCCAACGAGATTCCGAAGCGTTTCACATCCATTAACTCCTTTAATGCGGCTTTAAATAATGTTTGATTACCGCAAATGTCGATGATGTCAATGCTTCGAAAGCTTGATGCTACTGCAGAGTCGTCTTTTGAACAGCTCAAAATATGAGAAGCATTCAAATGGTGGGGGTTTTTCATAAGTGAATTTTCTGTTGTTATATCGGATAGTTCCATTGAAGATGATGGAACTTGATGAACGCTTTCGGCTGAAATCGCTGTATGTGCAATATGCACCTTTTCTACTTTTGGACTTACACAACGTTGATTTCGATATGAACGAAGAAACCTAGATGCGTGAGGTGTTTGCACTCCAGTATTCCCATCGTTTTTTTCATCTTCAAACTTTTGCGAACTTGGAATTTCATCGCCGCTCCTATCTGAATTTGGCGGAGAGAACACAATTTTTTCAGCTACTTCTAAAGCATTTTCTATGCCAGTATTTAATTCAAATGATTCGTCGTCCATGAACAGCTCCATATCAGATGCTTTCGAACTTTGCACGGTAGTTTGAGTGACTTTATTCTTCCCCTCGATACGTGTTGAGGAAGCCAAATGATTTCGTGGACTCCGACGAGGTGCTATTGAAGTTGATGAAGTTTTACTAGGTAAATTACATTCCCTATTAGGTGTTGTAACAGAATTGTTTACTTTCATTGCTGTCCGATTTTTGGGAAATAAGTTGCTGCTTCTTATATCATTACTCGACTTTTCTACTTCATCCTCCCTAGTACATGTAGGTGTTTTAAATTCAGGCTCTAATTTAGGATTAGGATCCAGAACTTCGTTGGAATTAGATATTGCATTATGATCCTTAGTTGAATGTGTCTTACCAGATGATCCTGTTTTAACGTTATGTTGTTCTATTTTGGACCCCTGCTGATATTCCTTCAAATGTCGAATTTTTTTAGTATCCTTCGATGTTATATTATTAGATTGAACAAGTGCACATTGGGAATTGTTGGAATGATTTTTTTCTACAGACTTCGCATTGGGTAATTTGTGAACATTTTTCTTTAAATCGTTATTTGTTATAGAACCATTTCTATCACGAGCACTATGCTTATTATTATCTAAATCTATGTTTTTGTTCATAACTTTTTGGACTGAAGATCCATTAACAGCTGTTGGGGGTTCATTTGTTTCCTTTCCATTTATTTTGTACAACTTGGCTGGTGACACCAACGATTTTTCTGGTGATTTTCTTTTCCTTATTTTTATATCGTCTTGATTAGTGCTTAATTGATGTGATTTTGTCTCAACTTTCTCGGACTGACCATGACTCCAATTAATTTTACCACCACCAATTTCATATTGAACAAATACTCTAGCATCGTGAACTAACATTTTAGCGGCTTCGTTGACTGAAACACCCATTTTTCCAGTTATAAAAAAATTCCTCTCCGTATTTCGGCGGTTATTTTCATATTTGTCCTCATGATCGTGCTGCTTTGCTGTGTCAAAGCTAAGGGCATTGAAAAGGATCTTCTCGACTAAAAAGTGATCTGCGTTGGCCAACTCAACAAGATTTGTTATTCCAGCATCATAGAGAGCTCGCGCTCGCTTATGGTTGAGATCAGGCAAACGCATTAAATCAATGAGATCTCGGTGTATACCAAAGAAAAGACGCTCTTTAAACTGTGACACTATTAGCGAAAGTGTAGACCAGTTTAGCGAATTACAAAATGCAGTTACAATACCAGCAAATGTAGAAGCCATTTGTTGTAGACTTTGAAGCATACCGCGATTGCATTTGAATTTGAGGGCTACTTCATTAATTGGCGTTTCATTAACAAGTTCCTGCAAAGCCAAAGCAGTATAAAATCTAAAAAATTTTGTTTAAAATTAGTATAGTATTCATTAATCTGGGTATGAACTGTAGGACCTTTTATGAATTTGCATAAGCTTGTAATCTAATTTAGACTGCCCCCTCATTGCTCGAACCAAAAATGATTCTTTGATGCCGACTAATTCACCAACTTTTTTCATGGCTGGCGATAGTTTTTCCCATAAGTCAAGAAACAGCAACCAATCCAACTCTTGCAATTGATGGCAAACAGAGTATGGAGTGACCAAGTATACGGCATGCAATTCTGATTCTAATACAAAGCAACGACGTGAATTTTGTAATTCCGAAAAGAGAATAAGGCCGTCTGTAGGCGGCATGGACGAAGCTATGAAACAAAAATCACATATATTTATTTATTTACAAAAAGCAACGTATATATAAACTTACCCAAACAGGCCAATCCCAAACGCGTTGCTAGATATTTCTCTTCTTTTGTTTCTTCACTCGCTTGCAAACGTATAAACTCATATTCAATTAAAAAATCTAGTGACACCTTTATATAATCTAGATCCGTATCATCCTTGCTTGTTTTATTGATTTCTAGTGATGTTATGTCTTGCAAACGTTTTTGTGTACTCAGAAGTGTACAGTTAAAAAAATCCTTTATATCCTGTGCAGTAGATGCCACTCCTGATGAGATGACTTCAAGCAAGGCGCGTTTCAAATGAGTCTAAAAAATCATAACTATGCAATTTTTTAAATGTAATATTAATAGATGTTTCTTACACTGCTCTCCATTTCCAAACAAGACGATATTGGTTTCAGATCAGCCGCTATTAATTCCCGACCAACGCGTGAGTTACTATCTGTGCAGATTAGAATAGATTCACCTATAGTGTCCTTGATTCAAAAAAATATGTCAGTGTTACTAATATTTTGAATGTAGTAAACTAATACATGTACAGCTAACCTTTCCCGTCCTACCCGCACGGCCAATCATTTGTCTGTAAGTAAGTGAACTCATTTGCTTTCCACCGAAAAGAGGTGACCGAATGATAACCCGACGGGCTGGCAGATTAACACCCGAACTTAAGGTACTCGTTGCAACAATGATTTTCAGAACACCTGACTTAAAACTGGCTTCCACGATGTCACGTTCTTCGGTAGTAAGACCTGCATGATGAAAAGCGCATCCATATGTAATAGTTTTTTCTAAGACAATATCAAGACCCGTAGGTATGTCTTTCAGTTGTTTTTTCACCGCAACAATGTCATCTCTATTGATAAATGTTTTCAAACGTTTACCAGTTTCAGAGCCACTTTTGCCTAATGTGTGTATAGCACCAGCTAACTGAATAGCTAATTTCTCACACCAATCTTTAGATGGACAAAAGACAAGAACAGAGCATCCTTCAAGCAATGTTTCGATGCAAAGTCGAGCTATATGATCGGAGTCGTTTTGCAGTATAGAAAATTCATCATTTGAACATAATTCTCGAAGTTTTTTCATATTGCAATCGTATATAGTGTTACCAATTTTGATCATTTCCTGTAAAGCTACCGGTCGAAAATTGGTTACATATAATTCCGCATCTAACCAATTCTTCAGCAGATTAACGTTAGCCAATGTGGCAGACATTGTAACAATCTGTATATGAAGATCATACTTCTTTGACATGTACAATATTTTAGCTAATAGTAGTTCTAAAATATATCCACGTCCTGGATCAGATATTAAATGAACCTCATCAACTACAACAATTCCGATTTCGTCAAGTTTTCCCAGCTCTAGTAGCTTATTCACAATTGAATTTGCCTTTTCAATTGTACAAATGGCGACATTGATGCTCTCGAAGCCACCAGGTGGTGTGTAGCCCCCAAAAAAGCCTTCCACTCGATATCCGGAAGAGCTAAGTAAATCCTGTAGATAGAACATTTTTTCTCGCACCACCGAAATGAAGGGTAAAATTATTATCACTTTCTTATTTCGCTCGAGAATGGTTTTAATGACAAGAATTTCACTTACTAATGTTTTACCAGCCGATGTTGGAGCTGAATATACCAGATTGCAATGTTCGAAAAGAACCTATGTAAATGATATGAGTTATTGAAGTTATCTACATATACAGAGTAAATATGTTACTTTTGAATTTCTCAAACATTGGATCTGCCAATCAAACATTTGGCGAATTCCTTTTTTCTCATATTCTCCCAATACTCGCAATGGCAGACCCCACGCGGATAGCAAGTTTTGATCTTCTGGATTATCGTGATACATTTTATTACTACAGGTCAGTGGATGCACAGGCGGGTTAAGTTTAATTTTAGCTGGTTTCTTTTCAATCCGGGCAACCATTGTGTTATTTGAATTTATAGGTTTTGTGGTAAACGATTCATTTTTAAAAGTTTGATCTACCAAGCGTCTGCTTTGTACTAATTCAATAGCTACTGATAGTTTTTTCTCATTGTCATTGCAAAACCCTATAAAGCTGGTCTCATCGATTTGTGGCACCTCTTCTGGAACATCGAAATGTTCCTGTTCATTAGGTTCCAAAGATATTTCAGAAATGGGCAAGGAATCTTGCCATATATCTAACAAATCGTTTTCTTCTTTTGTTTTATCATTTAACATTCTTTCTACGTCTTCTGAGAATATTTGTTCGTCAAGAATTGGTTTGTTACTTTTACTTATATCAACTTCAGATTGCAAAAATTCATCAATATCATTTTGATCTCCTTTCGAGAGTTCAGTTGGCAGATCCTTCTCCAACGCTTCTTCAATTTGAGAAACACGGACGTCCAATGGATTTTGTTCCTTACTCAACTGATGCTCTTCTATTGTAAATTCTGTGCGAAAAAATTCAGAATAGTTATTATATTCCGACAAACTGCGACCTACGGGTCCTCCAACGTCCAGAGTGGAATCTGATTTACTTCTAGGAAATTTTTTCCGTTGAGAAGTTCTGGACAAACAGTCCTTTTGTGTGGGTGCATACAATCGAGATCGTGTCCTGCTCAATGCAACTTTATTTTGTTTAGGCGATTCATCGATCATATCCAAGGAGACGGCATATTCCGATATCTTTTCAGTGCATTCAGTTCCACCGATTGCTCTCTTTACCTGACTTTCCAGATTCATAAAAGTGCTGTCACCGAAATTAAGAGATTCCGAGAAAGCCATTGTTATATATTTTTAACCACGCCGGCTCTTTATAAAAGACCTGGACGACATTTATAATGATAGCGCGATTTTATTTAATAATTACGCCAGTCCTTTATAAAAAGACCCAGAAGGACCTTTTTTGAAATGATAGCGCGGAATGTTCAAGCGCAGACCATGTCATATGTCGGTAAGGTAGTTTATTTGTTGAAAAGAATTCGAACGTCAGTCGAAACGTCACTCTACAAGGAACGAATAAGTTAACGATTTTTGTTTTTAGAACTCTACACTGTCAGTCAATAATAAATATATAAAAGACTTATATTCTATTTTCTATCATAATCGATCACAGATTACTGGGTTAATAAACTTGATATACGTCTTGTATGTGGTTGTTAAAATACCTTAGTCGTATTTGTGAACAAACATTTAAAAAAACGCCACGTAATTTTTTGAACCTAAAATCTTGAAGACCTATTTAATGAGACTTATTATTCTATTTCACCACGACTATTTGAAATTCCATTTCTTGTTATTGCTCCGAAATGAAGTGAAAGAATTCCATGTCTTATGCAACTAAAAAACTTTTGCCACTTCCGATAGGAAGTATTAAAAAGTTTTTAATATTAAAGTTTTCTAAATGATCTCTAAGGTTTTTCCCTATTTTTTAATCCTTAAAAGCTTATATGCATATTATACATGTGAAATAGTTAATATTATGTAATACTAATGTAAATTCTCATACATTGTATATATTAAAATGTAAAATTTTGTATTCTGTGATATAATAGGGTAAATAAATTGGAATTGAATTGAAAAAAACGAATTTCATATCAATAAAAAAATATATTTAAATTAGTGCACTTCTACTGACTTTCCCAGCGTACCAAATTCTATAAGGGATTTTTAAAAATAGGTAAAAATTCACTGCTTTAAGCAGGGGAGGACTTTTGTACACTCGCTGTCTGTTAAAAATTAAGAGATCAAAAATTGCAATCGAAATCTTTATACATATCTTATGAGTAACGAACTCTTCTTTGGTGGATATTTTTAATCAGTTACCGTTTTAGAGAGAATTAAATATGTCTCGTAAAGAATTTTATACACTGTTTTCCAGAGATACTGATCATAAACTGCGCGGAGTATACTTCCAAAAACCGGCGATAGTTAGTATTCTTGCTACTGACAAAAGGCATAAAATGCAACTTTTCGGTTTCCCCAGAGAAGTCGATTTCCACTTGACTTAAATGAAGGATTCGAAAGCTATACTTACCGTAATGTGAATGCTTTTTATAACCAAGGCAACAACAAGATCGCGCACTATTTAATGCATAAGGATGAGCTCAACATGGCAGATGATGAAGCAGAGCTTGGCGAAATCCTTCAGCATGAAATCATCACCAGCCGCGGGTTTTTGCACGATCTGATGATGGTACCATATATGGCTAGAAGTCAATTTCATAAATGTGCTGTTATAAGGTTTAAAAACAAATTATTCATTGATGAAATTACTTTCTCGAATGAATATAAAAATGCAAAACATCAACGTATCACTTCAAACTCATTCAATATTGTTTTTCGGGTGAAATGATAAGTTTAAGGAAAATTTATAAAAAGTTATTTTCAATTTATGACTTATAGTAGATGATCCCAAAGTAGAACCTGACACCACTGAACCAATTGATGTAAACGATCAATTGTACTGCATTTACAAAAGCAAGCTTAAGAATTTAAGATTTCTGTATTCGGGTGAAATGAACGGAGTAATATCGGATGAAAAACTCCCAGATTTGTTAGTTCGATTATTACTTTTATCGAATATTGTTTTCCTAATTCCATTTTTTCGCAATTATGATTTGAACGACATCAACCAGAAGAGATTTGTGCTTACAACAATAGGCAAGTCGATTCTCCCAATGATTTTCAGGGTAACTTGGAATCCCAAGTGCAGCACTACATTTATGCAGTTCTTGACAATGGTTATCGAGGAAATGAAGGATATAGATTGCCCATATACAACATAAATATTTTCTAGGGATTCTGGAGACAAGACCATCTATTTGGATATCCACAAAGGGAAAACTGAACATTCTTTTCTAACAGAGGATTTCATAGAATTCTTAAAGAAATAAATATAAATATCTTCTCTGAGATATGTCTGGTTTTGTGCAAATATTATCAATGCGCCCATAAAGAAATGTAATATTTGTTATGCACTCCTTCACTACATAAATAAACTTCTAATATATACGTAATGCGAATGTATAGTGCCTCAATTTTTAACATTCAAATGTACACTGGGGGTGAGGAATATAAATCAGGTTTCTTTTTAATAAATTTTTGTTTCATGTAGCTGGTCGGTAAGTTAACTTTTTGAATCTGATTTCAGCATTAAAATGATTTTAGTAGAGCACATGAAAAAAAAAAAAAAAAAAAAATGAAACATGTTATTAATACCCAAATTTTTTATTTAATTCTGTAATTCCATCTCCAGTTTGATTTTCTGGTGGAACCCATTTAGCATATTTTTCTTCCGATTCGTGAATAGCCAATTCATCGATATCTACCTCGCTACGTTTGTTGCGAGTACGTTGCCGCTGGCGTTGTCGTTTCTTTGCAGCCGCACTGGCCGCAGATTCGTTACTTTGCTGTTTGTGTTCTATTGCTGGTTGTATAGAATGTCTGATCTCTTCAGTGTAATTTTCAGTAATATTAGATTGTCCTGAACAATTTACAGATGTTTCACAATTCAATTCTGAATTCGATGAACATTGTTTGATGTTTTCATCAGATTTAGATTCATTATTTGCGGAATATTTGCTTACAACCGATGATATTGCATTTTCTGTGTCATCTTCATCATCTTCTTCCTCAACTACTGGATTGTCAGTACGTGTTTTTATTTCTGAACTATTGGTAGTTTTGGTCCTTTCAAGCAATTTTAATTTGCTGAATTGATTTCGTTTTCCAATCATTAGCATCTGCTTTGTTGCAATAGTTCGTTTTGATTTGGATTCATTCGAACTATTTACTTCAGTCTGGATCGACGGCAAATCAATGGGTTTCGCTACTTTTATTAGACGTTGCAATTTTAAGAGATCGGCTTTTAATTGCTGCTGTCTCATCTGAAACAAGAAAACTTTAGTTAAGAAATAAAAAAGCTATTTATTAAACCTACTCTCAGCTTTCGAATTGTTGTTTTATCAAATTGTTTTCCATCATAGCTAAGATTTTCCATATAACTGTCCAAATCGATATCTTCAGACTTATTTTCTGTTTTTGCAGATTTCAACCGCTTCTGCAAATCTTGATATTCCTCGACTTCGTTATCTACATTCTTTATATTCTCCAACAACTCAATTTCTTGCAATATCTGTCGTATAATATAAAATAATCAATTCATACTCAAGGTAATATTCTACTATCTATCGACTGAATTTCAAACTAACCAAATCGTCATAAGTTAGAGTTACTTCGGTACCAGCATTGGCCTTGCGCTGCTTTTTTCTCTCAACATCACCGGTGCGATCCCAAAAATCATCATCATCGGAGTCTTCAGTTTTAACTTTGCGCTTTAAAGGTTCTTAAAATAAATTAATTATAGTTGTTATATACAGTAATCAAAGTATGACTTTAAAATTCCCACCCTGATTTGCCTGACGCAATACTCCATGGCGATCTAAGATGCGACATGCTTCCAGTGCACATTGAACTACACATTCTTTTTTACGCCCCTTATGCACAACCTCAGCAATGATCGGTCTGCCATTACTATCGTCTAAAGGCAATTCCACACGGCACACAAACGATCCTGCTGACATTTCATCACATTTGTACTCTAATGTTAGACCTTCCCGCTCAAAAAATCCCCGAAGTGTTCGCTTTGGATCGTCCAAAAATAGCTCCTCATTGTTGGTGCTGGCGTACGGATTTACAGAGAGATCCGACTCTTCATCGGCATCCTCACTCATGCCCCAGCTGATGCCTTCTTTCTCTCGCTCCTCTGCTTGACGTTGCGCTTCTAGTGCCTTCGCTTCTTCTTGTTTTGAGCGTAGGGCACGCAATTCCGTTACTGAGAGCTCTGACTCTGGTTCTTCGTCATCCGCTGGACCTTGTAAGATAAAGTTACGTGTACTTGCACCTAATTTCAGCATGTGTCCCACTTTAATTCGTATGTAGGTCTTTGAAAGAAGTAAAATAAGTAAAAGTTAAATATTTGAATATTGCTTGAATTTAACTAGAATTACTTTTGGTGGTATCTGCTGTTTGTTAAGAAATGTACCATGTGTACTCCCCAGATCATAGATGTACCAACCCTCAGCCGGTTTTTTGTTTTCTGCGTTCAAGTTGCCTTCCTCCTCATTGTTTTTTTTATCCGTTAGACTTGGTCGATATTGCAGTACGGCATGAAAGCGAGATATCGTTGGATGTGCCATTTCGACGTCATTGTTGGGAAGTCGACCAAACGTCCACACTGCTTTCTGTTGCAAGTTTGAAACTTCATCAATAATTTGCCCGGATTTCAGAACCTCAAACTTATATTCAGCATCTCCGACTGGTGGAGCCGACCACACGGGAGTTTTATATGGGCATTCTGGTGCGTTAGCAAGCGGTGGCTTTATCTTCAGAGTGTCTACCACTTTCTCTGGACGTGATTTCTCAACATTGGCTTCTGTGCTCTTGTCTGTATTCTCTGCACTTGTAGAAACGGGTGGCGGTGGTAAAATAGGGACTTTAAACTCGTCCATATTGCATTAATATTATGAATTTAAGGGTTTAAGAATGTACACAAACTATATAATTTGTCCGGTTATCAACTAAATGTATATTAATTTGACGTTTGATTAGTTGTCAAAATCAGCTGTATTTTTCAGGGATTCCCAAGCACTTTCAATGTATAACAGTGAAACTCTTATCCATTTCAACTGACAGAGGTGTAATAACTCTATAATATGCCTGTGGGTCAATTATAGCAGAAATAGGAGTGTCGGAATAATTACCCATTTCGGTAACGTTTGAAAAACACAATATTCAAAAAACAAAGATATTGAAGAGGAGCAAATCCAAAGGCCATACAAATTATAACCGTTAATCGTTATTTTCATTTTCGAATTTCCTCAAGGTCACTGAAGGTTTGACGACAGATTTTGAACCATAAAACTTTAGGGGTTGCCACAATGAAAGCTCTCAAAGAGAAGGAGAGAAGATTTCCCCACGAACGCAATCTTGGCTGGCCTCTCTTTCGTCCATCATACCCACCACCACCCCTCTGAACATCGCTCTCCGGCGGCGGAGAGTTTCCACTGCACGCACCGAATGAACGCTTCCAGGCAAGAAAGGTTGGGAAGAAGCTTCCCAAAATATAAAATGAACAACTTCCGCTGGAGCCGTCAACAGCGGAGGAAGAACGGCTACACATGCTTTTTTCCAAGCACTGAAATTCAGTTACAAAATCACCAGTGAAACCGTTAGAACGGACGGCGCGCGAGCTGACGGTCCCATACATGTGCACACACACACACACACATAGTCACACAAGTAACTTGGTGGTACCATTCAACGGTGCAGAGAACCGTGGCGAGGAGGTGAAAGTGCATTACAAACATACAGTTGCGCCCGTTCTTTGAGAAAATAATACTCGAGGGCAAACTCGAATTGTTGGAGGGATTTCGTCAATTCGAAATTCCGGACTGATGGCCGCTGGGTCTGAGGAAATTCCGGCTCCCATATCAGGACATCGCACGCTGTAGACGACCGAAGAGGGGTTAACGAGAGAGAGTGAGTGAGAGAGAGAAAGAGAGACCAGGAAGAAGCAGCCTGTTTCACGTCTGTTTTGGACGCCACCGTTCGCACGATCTGCCATTGCCTGGACTGAATGATCTGAATGCGCGCCCACGGTGAACCCGCGAATCGCGAGGCACATGTGCGGGCTACACTTTAAGACAAGAAACAGTCCGTCTCAGAAGACGTCCCTGCGCTGGGGCGACAGCTGCGGCCTCTGGTGAGCACCTCGCGAACCGCAACCACGCGCCCGAACCGCGCCTCCAGCACCACCGCCAACGTCTACGTCAACCTCAACTCCATCGTTGCGTCGTCGCCGCCAACTTTGTTGGTGTTGCAGTGAGTCCAATGCGATTGATCAACTTCAACAGTAACATTAATTCTAATTCTAATACCAATACAAATATTGATAGTAAACAGGAAAACAACAATAACAACTTTGCTCCTACTGAACACTTCGATACTCGCTCGATTCCTAAAAGTTGTGTTTAAGTTAAAAGCAAAAAGCATATGAAACCATATATATTCAAAGAAAGAAACATTGTTACCACATCCGTCGCCTCCTGGTGGGAAATAAAGCCACCAATCGTTCGAGTACAGCATTCGCAGCCAACTGACCATATCCGTGATGTGATCGGAAATTCAAATTGAAATAGAATTGAATTGAAATTGAGAGCAAAGTGCGGTGATCCCGGGAGAATTCATTTATCGTCTTCGACTTTGGCACAAGCCGAGCACCAGCGAGCCAGGATCCTTTTCGCACATCGCAAGGTAAGCGCCAGGCCCTACATCTGTACATCCATCTCTCCCCTGACACATGTACATATGTTTCCTGCCGTATGTATGGAAGGAAAAGATAATATATCTCTCCGATTTGTGAATGAAATCACGCGAAAGCTTTTGCTCTTCGCTCTCATTCACTCTCTCCCACTGCATCTCTCAGAAGCTCTTCTCACTTTGACAGGAACCCCGTTGTTTTTCAATGTCCCTCTACATTATATTGTGAAATCCTCGCCAGTCATTCATATAACGCACATTATCGGACTACATACACTTGTATGTATGTGTGTATGTATGTCTATAGTTATGGACTTTCCTGAATTTGACGCGCAGTCGCAGGTTTTTCTCGTGCTCCTTTTCCTTTCGGTCGAATCGACATCAGGATCGGGCCGTTTTCTTCGCGACCTAATCCCGACTAAACATGCATGCCCGCTATTTTCACAGCGAATCAATGCCAGGACTTGATCTGATTAACACACTTTTCTCTAATTAACAACACAAACTCGTCCCGCCGACCAATTTTGCGAAGCAAATACGTTATGAACGCTGTAGGGAGCAGGGGTAAACAGGAGTTGCTTCGATTAACCCAAGCAAGGACGGCGCGGACAGGCAACTACCGCTGTGGCCTTTTAAATCCATCTATTATTCACGTCTAATTGACCAGCGGGCTTGCAGAGGTCGGTCGTTGCGAGGGTCGCGGTGAAGGATTTGCCTATTGTTGGTAGCAAGGACGTCCAGCCAGCCAGCCAGGCAGTCAGTGAGCAAGCCATCCATCCCGCTCTTCCCATTCACCACTTCATACCAGCCCACCTCAATCTCTCCGCCGCTCTGTGCTTTCAGTGTCTTGCGTGTGAGTGGCCCAAGGGGACTCGGGGCAGACAGCGAACACTTCAAACTATCATACCGTACCGGCACTTATCTGGAGACCTAGACCTAGCCGAGTAGGAAGCCGCCAAGATGATCAACATCGCCGGTGTCGTGAGCATCGTGCTCTTCTATCTGCTCATCCTGATCGTCGGCATCTGGGCCGGGCGCAAGAAGGAGGCCGGCAATGACTCCGAGGAGGAGGTCATGCTGGCCGGCCGCTCGATCGGCCTCTTCGTGGGCATCTTCACAATGACCGGTGAGTGTAGAGCCGAAAACAACCAAATCGCCATCGACAAACACATCACTAACCCCTGATGTCGATTGCAGCGACGTGGGTCGGCGGCGGCTACATCAACGGGACGGCGGAGGCGATCTACACGTCAGGCCTGGTCTGGTGCCAGGCGCCCTTCGGCTACGCGCTGAGTCTGGTCTTCGGTGAGTGGGCTTTTTTCATTTGTTGTCCAAGTGGCGGCCTTCACCCCTCGCTCTTCTTTCCCAGGCGGCATCTTCTTTGCGAACCCCATGCGGAAGCAGGGCTACATCACGATGCTGGACCCGCTGCAGGACTCGTTTGGCGAGCGCATGGGCGGCCTCCTCTTTCTGCCCGCCCTCTTCGGCGAGGTCTTCTGGGCCGCCGGCATCCTGGCCGCACTGGGTAAGCCATTGACCGACCTCTTGACTGATCTCGACTGTTCTGTGCTGATCGTGTGGTCCTCTCGCCGCTCAGGTGCCACGCTCTCGGTCATCATCGACATGGACCACAGGACCTCGGTCATCCTCTCCTCGTGCATCGCGATCTTCTACACGCTCTTCGGTGGCCTCTACTCGGTCGCCTACACGGACGTCATCCAGCTGTTCTGCATCTTCATCGGGCTCTGGATGTGCATCCCATTCGCCTGGACCAACGAGCAGGTGAAGAGCCTGTCCTCGATGGACGTCGACTGGATCGGGCACGTGGAGCCGGAGCAGCGGTGGTTCTATGTGGACAACGGCCTGCTGTTGGTCTTCGGCGGCATACCGTGGCAGGCAAGTGGGGGCGGGCGAGGTCAAGAGTTCGACGTAGGGTTTTGACGGTCTCTTCTCCTATCCCTTAGGTCTACTTCCAGCGGGTGCTGTCGAGCAAGACGGCCGGGCGGGCCCAGCTGCTGTCGTACGTGGCGGCCGCCGGCTGCATCCTGATGGCCATCCCACCGGTCCTCATCGGAGCCATCGCCAAAGCGACACGTATGACCGCACCACACCTTCCTTCCTTCCTTCTGTCTCTCCACAAATACACTGTAACTTCCCTCTTTCTCTCTCTTTGTCTCTTGCGTGAGCAGCCTGGAACGAAACTGAGTACAAGGGCCCGTATCCGCTGACCGTGGACGAGACGAGCATGATCCTGCCGATGGTCCTGCAGTACCTGACGCCCGACTTCGTCTCCTTCTTCGGGCTGGGTGCGGTGTCGGCGGCCGTGATGTCGTCGGCGGACTCGTCCGTCCTGTCGGCGGCCTCGATGTTCGCCCGCAACGTCTACAAGTTGATATTCCGTCAGAAGGCCTCCGAGATGGAGATCATCTGGGTGATGCGCGTCGCGATCATCATCGTGGGCATCCTCGCCACCATCATGGCTCTGACCATACCCTCCATCTACGGGCTATGGTGAGTTGGCGACCGAGTGCTCTTGACTAGCGTCAGTTTCTCATTCTCATCGGCTCCTCCTCCTCGTAGGTCGATGTGCTCGGACCTGGTGTACGTGATCCTCTTCCCGCAGCTGCTGATGGTCGTGCACTTCAAGAACCACTGCAACACCTACGGCAGCCTGGCCGCCTACCTCGTGGCCCTCTTCATTCGGCTGTCCGGCGGCGAGGCGCTCCTCGGGCTGCCGGCCCTCATCCACTTCCCAGGCTACGATGTCGAGAACCAGACGCAGCTGTTCCCCTTCCGCACGATGGCCATGCTGATGAGTCTGGTCACCCTGATCCTGGTCTCCTGGTGGACGAAGTGAGTATCGGCGAGGCATCGATTGTGCTGCGGATAATCGTAATCACGATCTGACCTCCCCAGGATGATGTTCGAGTCGGGCAAACTCCCGCCGAGCTACGACTACTTCCGGTGCGTGGTGAACATCCCCGAGGACAAGCAGCGCGTGGGCGACCCCTCGGAGACCGGCGAGCAGGTACGAACCCACTCCCAATCCATCGATCTCGATGGTTGATATTTAACATTCTCAACATTCGGCAGCTGTCGGTGATGGCGGGTCCGATGGCCCGATCGTACGGCGCCGCCACCATGGCCGGGAAGGATGAGCGCAACGGGCGGATCAACCCGGCGCTCGAGTCTGACGACGATCTTCCAGTGGCCGAGGCCCGTCGCATCAATCAGCAGACCGCGCAGGCGCAGGTCCAGAAGATGATCAGCGACGCCACGGGCCAGTCGGGCGGCGGGCCGGCCGGCGGAGGCGGGGGGGCCCAGGCGGGCCAGGGCGTGGTCATGCCAACCGCGGAGCACGACAACACCGCCTTCTAATGCCAGAGCCTGAGACTCCGTGAGCTTGTCCGAGGTATGGCTCGGCGTACCTTGCTGTAGATATATACATACACACCCACACCCCCACACAGGCACTGTTTCCATGTATAGTTGAAAGTGTTGCATGTTCCAATAGGTTTATACTCATAGTATACATATATACCAGCATACTTATACATCGTACGGATTTGAAAGCAATCTCTTTTCCTGAATTTACGCTTTGTTTTCGGGTGCAGGCGACGATTTTGTTGTGGATTGCGAAGGCTATATAGATATGACTAGGAAAGGACATGATGCAGGGCTTTTTTGAAAGGGCAGGCCGAAGGACGCAGGTGGATTCTTTGTTTTTGTGATTATGTTGTTGTTATGGATAACTCTATCGATTGTTGTCTGACTTTTATTTGTTATACATATATATTCTATTCTAAGACGTTGTGTATATTTATTAAAGTGCTCAGGTATTTAGTGATGTTAGCAGACAGCAGGCGGTTGACAAGGCTACGACAAATAGTAGGTTGATTTTATGATTTCCTTAGAATAATTTGCCATGAATATACTTTACTACGATTTTAGCTCAAATATTAGGTTTCCTAGGAAAATAAAGAACTAAACAAAAAAGCAAAATGTTCGATAAAGTGTCTGTAATGGTTGACTAATATCGCAGAACACTGACAAATAGCAGTTGGACAGGTTACCAAAAAGTTAGTCAAAACCTATACATATCATATACATATATATGTATAACTATACACCTTATATTATGTATGAGTAGATCAATTATCGTAAACCCAGATGAATGTATAAATGTTAAATATTGCGGGTGTCATCGGATGATTGGAAGCCTAACTAAATCGAAGTTTCAATCAGACCAAAGAAGAGGAAGAGGTGGTAAATAGGGTCTGAGACTAGAAGGAGCTCGTATGGAAAGGATATATAGTGGATTCCACAACAACAACAACAGCAACTTCATACCAAGACTCAAGTGCAGGTCCAAGGTGGAAAAGCTCGATCTATTGGTTTAGATATGTATATAAGAATAGTGGGAAAAGCTTGATGTGCGTTTCTAGAGTGGACAAGAAAGAGAGACAAGAAGAGCGCGAGGAAGATAATAAGGACTGTCTGTCCGAGGTTATTGCATTTTACAGGCCGCTACCGCGATCGCAACCTACCTTCCAACCTACCTACCGACCTGTTCCCGTCCACTCACAAAGGTCAGGAGTGAACGGTTCCTTCAGTATTTCGATGCATTTACAAGAGAAAGGGGTAGAGAGAGATAGAAAGGATAAAAGGTTAGGAAAAGAGAGAGTGGGAGGGCGAGAGACGAAACTGATCGTAGTTAGTGAAACAAAGATGTAGAAACGGTTCAAGTTCGGCTATTTTTAGTCGACTGAGCCGAGCACTAAGGGGTCTTCTATACAGAAATGCAATAGCTACGGATCACATATATACCTATATATATCGTTAGATACTAAAAGTCGATTGGCCTGCTTGTGCATAAAACTAGAACTGAATTTAAAGCCTAAGCATTGGAAAAATCTGATAGTATAATTTAGGATAATACAAACAAGTATTACAAAAGGAACATATCAAGGTGAAGCCTTTGAAGCCATCCTTCCCCATCCTCGGTCCTCAGATCCGTAGAAGTTTAGGCAACAAGGGTCCGCTCTCTGATGGTTGGAGTTGGAGCAGCAACAAGAGCGTCCTTCCGCCGACCACAGCACGATACCCAATACCTTGGAAACTAAAAATCCAATCGATACATATCGTACTAGAACTAACCAAAGTCAATATACATATCAAGGCGATAGTCGCCAACTAAATAACGAATACATATCATTTTGAAGTAAAGAGTTAGACCTATACATACATATATATAGAAATAGAAAATTATTATATTGCAAGTAATGTAATGCGACCTAATCATAAGTGAAGAGTGCATCATGAATTATCCCAAAAAACAGAAACAAAAAACCAAAAGAGGACTCAAAGAGTTGCATAGTATTTATAAATTTATGAATAAAGAGGTGAAGAATATTATAGTTGTTATAATTGGTGAAGTACGAACAAAGAAATTGGTACCTATAGTAAGAGAATACAACTGCATTCACACACACTCACACACTTTACCTGAGACAAAACGTGAAAACGAAACATACAAACAAACATATCGAGAACTCGATATACCTACCTATTATATATACATATATATACTTTTTTTATTTCCGCCTTTGTGAATGTATTTGTATTTGTTATTGTTATTTCTTTCCTGTTTGAATTTTGGACTCTAACTAAAAACAAGGTATTCCTGGAACCTGTATTAAAAACTAATAAAACAAAGACACACACACACAAATATAAATATATATATAGACAATGTTGAGATTATAGTTATTCACCGTGTTATGAGAATTCCTTATCTCGATTTTCGAATGTTTCTTCATGATCGTGTTTTTCCTCCCCTCCATGTGTTTTTCGTTCGATAATGATGTTTGTATTAATGAGGAATATCGTAATGATGACGATGACTGCTTTTGTGTGAAGATCTTAGTGGAAGATGAATAAAGTTACTCATGTTATTATTATTCGATTACTAAATGAGCATATATATATATATATATACATAAATATATATTAATTAATTGATTGATTGATTGTTTAATAAATGTCATTGGAAGAATAAAAATATTACTGAATATGAAGTCGCAAGCGGTGTATTAATATATCTAAGTGGAGGATTTAATTAAGCTCTTCGGGTCCGTAGGGTGGCGAAACCAGAGAGTTGTCGAAACTTGGGAAATCGTCCATTTGGGCGCTCCAATTGGAGGCCAGACGCCCAAATGCGCAGAGATGTCGATGGGGAAATTGAAGGAAATGAACCATTTTCCGAGGAAACCCATTTCGTTCACATCAGACGACTCTCGATCTCTTTGTCTTTCCATCTGCCTGTCTGGCCCTCTGCCTGTGGTCCGTTGCCAGCTCCGCGTCGTTCCATTGCGGATGAAGTGGCGACTGCCGTGTGTCGTCTGTGGTTTGTCGTCTGTCGCCTGGCCCTGGGAATCGCAGTCGAGCTCGTAATGGGCCAGATAATCGCCCAGCCATGGCCATTGTTCGGGCCGGAGCCACGGCGCCATTGCATTGCATAAGCCTGAACTGGGTCTCGTGCAGATCCAGTGCCGGGACCCGCTGATAAGCTCGAAACCAACCAACAACAACCTCTTTCCCTTCCCTAGGAAGAGAAGTGTCTTTGATTTTTTTGTTTTCATACAAAACAGATACTACTTTATTTGTTACAAACTTGTGTTTACTTAAGAATTAATTAACTACGCATACGAACAAGTACAAAATACAAAATTATAATAATAATAATAATGGTAAAATATTTCTGATGACAAAACATGAACGTTTACAATCAAACATCTCGGAAAAGTCGCATCGTCACACTGCGCGCGAATGGGAGAGAGAGCGGGGAACAGCAATGAACAGGGGTGAGCGAGAGGGAGGTTGTGGTTGGGGTCGATGAAATTAAGGCACTGGCATCGGAGCCGCTGGTTCGTCAGGCGGCCCCGGCTCCGTTGGCTGCGGGTCTCGCCGCTCACTTCTTGTACGTGTAGCCGCCGTCGGCCGAGTAGCTCTGGGGGATGGTCTCGGGGATCTTGCTGGGGGCTCCGTAGCTGGACGAGGGGGCCGAGGGGTAGCCGCCGGAGCTGCCGCCTGCTGCGGGGGCTCCGTAGCTGGACGACGGAGCTGCAGGTGCTCCGTAGCTGGACGAGGGGGCTGCAGGTGCTCCGTAGCTGGACGAGGGAGCTGCAGGTGCCCCGTAGCTGGAGGAGGGGGCTGCAGGTGCTCCGTAGCTCGAGGATGGCGCGGCTGGAGCTCCATAGCTCGATGAGGGAGCTGCGGGGGCTCCGTAACTGGACGAAGGTGCCGAGGGAGCTCCATAGCTGGACGAGGGCGCGGACGAGCTCGAGTATCCACCGCTAGAAACGGACACAGACGGGGCTCCGTAGGACGAGGAGGGCGCAGCAGGGGCTCCGTAGCTGGAGGAGGGCGCGGCTGGGGCGCCGTAACTCGAGGATGGAGCGGCTGGGGCGCCGTAACTCGATGATGGAGCAGCAGGTGCTCCGTAGCTGGATGACGGGGCCGTCGGGGCTCCGTAGCTGGACGAGGGCGCCTTGGCGGGGGCTCCGTAGGACGAGGAGGGGGCGGTGGGAGCGCCGTAGCTGGACGAGGGAGCCGGGGCCGGACCTACGGGGGCGCCGTAGCTGGAGGAGGGCGCCGATGGGGCGCCGTACGAGGACGAGGGCGCTGTGGGTGCTCCGTAGCTCGACGAGGGAGCGGCTGGGGCTCCGTAGGACGACGAGGGTGCGGCAGGGGCGCCGTAGCTCGAGGAGGGCGCCTTGGCGGGGGCTCCGTAGGACGACGAGGGCGCAGTTGGAGCGCCATAGCTGGACGACGGAGCGGTGGGGGCTCCGTAGCTAGACGAGGGCGCTGGGGCGGCGGCGGGTCCGGAGGCCGGGGCGCCGTAGCTCGACGATGGGACGGAGGGCGCGCCGTAGCTCGATGAGGGCGCCTTGGCGGGGGCTCCGTAGGAGGATGAGGGCGCCGTGGGGGCTCCGTAACTGCTGGATGGGGCCTTGGCGGGCGCTCCGTAGCTCGAGGACGGCGCCGGGGCCGAGGGCACGCCGTAGCTGGTCGAGGGCGGCGACACCTTCGGGGCGCCGTAACTCGAGGAGGGCGCAGCGGGTGCTCCGTAGCTGGACGAGGGTGCAGCAGGGGCTCCGTAGCTCGAGGCCGGGGCTCGGGCAGGGGCTCCGTAGCTCGACGAGGGCGCCGCCGGAGCGCCGTAGCTGGACGACGGGGCCGAGGGGGCGCCGTACGAGCTGGACGGCTTCGAGGGAGCGCCGTAGCTGGACGAGGGGCGCGAGGGCGGCGGGCCGTACGAGCTGGAGGGCTTCGAGGGGGCGCCGTAGCTGGATGAGGGCGGCGAGGACTTCGGCGGGCCGTAGCTCGACGAGGGCCGGCTGGGCGGAGGGCCGTAGCTGGACGAGGGGCGGCGGGCGCCCGACGACTTCTTGGGCGGCAGGTAGCTGGAGCTGGGCCGACTCGGCGGCGGGCCGTAGCTGGACGAGGGCCGGCTGGGCGGGGGGCCGTACGAGCTGCTGGGCCGGGCGGGCGGCGCCGCCGGGGCCGAGGGCGCGCCGTAGCTGGACGAGGGCGCGCTCGGGTAGGGGCCGCCGGAGGGGGCGCTCGGGGCGTAGCTGCTCGAGCCGCGGCTGTAGGACGAGGGCAGGGCCGGGCCCGAGGCGGGCGGCAGGTACGAGCTGGAGGGCGAGGGCGAGCCGTACTTGGTCGAGGGCCGCTGGCCGGACGTCGGCGGCAGATAGCTCGTGATGGGGGCCTCGCGCTTGCCGGCCTCGGCGCCCGCCAGGCAGCAGAGGGCGGCGCACAGCACCTGCGAACGAGAGGGAGAGCGAGAGCGAGAGGGAGAGAGGACGTTAGTCGCCATGTCGTTGGTTCAGCAGCCCCTCTGGGCGTCGTCGGCGAAAACTCACCGTTGCTGTCGAGATCCACGTCATGGCGCCGGAGTCCGCTGCTCTGTCTGTCTCTTTCTGGCTACCGGAGCGCGGTCTGCTGGAGTCGTGCCTGTGGCGAGCGGGCGATCGAGCTGTGGTTGGTTGGATCGATCGATCGATGAATCGAGATGGAGTCACGAGGCACGGTCGACCTGAAAGTGTGGAGGGGAGGGAGGGAATCGATTAGGACATGTTCGGCTGTGTCGGTGGCGTATGCGCAACGTCGCCGCTCCACTTTGTTGCTCACGGCGATCTGGGGCACCGGAGGCCACAAACCTGGCCAACTGCGTGTGGCAAGAAGAAGAGCCGACAATGTTGCAACTCGAGGAAGAGACGAAATCGAGACAAGTTCGAGACAGAAGAGCCGAGAATTGACTGGGACGAAGGAAGTCTCGGTGTCGACCTCAGCCGCCAGTGTACGGTGCAAACTTCGAAGCAAGGCTGAAGATTCGCGTTGTTGTCGGATGTTCTTGTTCTTGTTCTTGTTGACTGCCGCGATTTACGAGCCGCGTCTTCCGCGAAGGCAGCCGCCGAGTTCCGAATGCAACGAGGCACTGAAGGGCATCGAGAGGCCGCCTCGACGCAGTTCGATCGGACGGTTGGATGGTCGGGCGATCGGCTCGAGTCGGTTGGTCGACGCGTTCGTTCGGTCAGTCGGTCGGTCGGCTCGAGAGGTCGATCGTCGACCTGGCGTGATGTGTGGCTTCCGACTCGGAGCCGACGGCCGCGAGTCGTCGGCTGTGGATGGCGATTGAAGTGATTGCTTGAAGTTCAATGCGACGACGCGGCTCCCAATTGCAATTAGTTAGAAATCAGTCCGCCCATCTGTCCGGCTCTCTGTTTGTTGGAGGCCCCGGTGCTCCCATGCAGCTCTTGTCTCCTCTGAATCGGGCGACGAGTGATTCGGGTGATGTCGTCAGTCTATTGGATGGCCGACAGATCGATGGATTCCGACGGACTCCAGCAGTAACGGATTTCGTGGAAAATTCACATTATGCAAAGCCTCGCGTTCGCACGTAGTTTTTCGCAAGATTTTCGCCTGCCGTCGGCGCGTCTTCGGTCGTGACGAGTGCGAATGAAAATAGCAACAAAATACAAACGCAAATCAGCCCAAGCATTATGCGAGACGGGGAATCGCGGTGGCCTCTCGTGGTGCGAGTTCGTGCTCTCGCGGCGTCCGAGAATTTCGTTGTCGGGACTGTTGCAAGAGCCGCCGATCAATTGGTTGCGGCTCCGAGACACCATTCAAATCGAATTCCCATCGTCGCCGACCGAATTCGTCTCGACTCCCTGTCGTCAACGAACCCACAATCAACTGCGTCAACCGGCTCCAGCATCGGCTTCAACTTGTCGGCGACTCTTCAACCGCAAGAAGGTCTTTGTCTATGTCTCCATCTCGGCGTTCAAGGGCCTTTTCCCCAATCACGGGAGCCTGACGCCAATGGCCGGCTTCCACCGGCGCCCTCAATCACGACCGAGACCCCGATGCGCCTCGCCCTCCCGGAGTCCTCACTCGAACTATTATGAAAATGTTGACAATAACGCCCATAAAAACGACATCAAACTCATCATAAGACCGGTGCCGGAAAATCCCATCAAAGTCTACTGTCTCCACAGCCTCCACCTGTCTGTCTTTCCGTCGGTCTGTCTCTTGGTCGGTCTGTCTTTCGGTCCTTCGTCGTCCCCTTCAAAGACACGAGAAGCAAAAACAACGAGGCGATTGGGAATTTCCTCGAGACCGCTCAGGGGTTTTGTCCCACCTGTCGCCGTCCTTGTCGCGCCCTCCGTCGTCTCGGCATCGATGCCCACGTGTCGGAGCGGGTCAGCAGGAGGCTGTGCGGAATTGTTTTTTTCAGGTGCTTGGCATGGTTGCATTTCCTCTGGCCGAAGATTAGAAATAAATTAAAAGTCGTAAACGAGGCGAGGCGAAGCGAGGAAGACAAACGAAAACAAAAGGAGACACAGCAAAAGAAAATAATAAAAAAATAAAACACAGTACAATAATATAAAATGAATGAAACGAAGTGAAAAACGAACTTCCTCATGAACGCTTTTCAATGTTACTCCCCTCTCTGTCTCTCTGTCTGTCTCTCAACCGTCTGTCTGTCCGTCAATATGTCGGTGTTAAAGTTGAGTGCCAATTCGTCACGTGGCGTTATGCAAGTTTTGGAGCGAACATCGCGAGCCATCGATGAGTTTCGCCGTCTCTTTCCGCCGCATTTAAATGTGTTTTCCTCGACGCCTTTATTTTAATCTCCCGTAATTCGTGCTCACCCTCGTCCCCAGCCACGAGGCCGCGCGAGCCGCAGACTCCGCGGAAATCGCAACCGAATCGAATCGAGTGCGAGGAAGTCGTGGAAAAATGTCGTTCATTTCGATCTGGAATTCTATGAGAAAAAAATGAGGCTGAATTTCCGGAAAAAGTGTTTCGTATTAAAGTCTTTCGATTTTCTCCAACACGCGCTTAATTGCTTGGTAGTTTGGTACTTTGGTAGTTCTTTGCCAGAAGTATGCTAATAAAACAATCGGATTTCGTCTTCCCTGTAATGGCAGGTGTAGACGATTTGAACAATGAAAGAAAAGGGAAATCGTGAGAGTCGCGAACCCGTGTGTGAAACGAGTGCAGCGAATCAGTCTGTTTCCCTCTCCGATTAGCCTCCGTCTTCCTCGGAGCCCATTCGTCTTCCCACTTCCTGCTATCTATCATCGGCAATCGGCTCCCCCGGCGCCCTGGGAACCGACATGAGCCGCCCCGACTCTGCATATTCTTACTTCGGTCAACTCTGCACAGGGTTGCCATCCGTTTGCCTTCTGTACTTTGTATTCACCAAGCGCGAGGAACCTTCGGCGACGGATTTACGACCTGTTCGATTTGGTAATTAGTTGTACTGTGGTGTGGGGAATAATGTCGGCGATCATCTCGGAGGGAAACATTTTCACCTACATTTGAGACGATCGACCTTTGACGGATTTTTGATTATTAGCGATTTAATATCTATCGTCCTTGCAAAACGATAGATATTCGACCTTCACCCGAAGGATCCGACTTAATCGCGGCACTTTTTCAAATTGTTTTCCCGACTTTCAGTCAATTTCACATTTTAATTTTGAAATTCATCTCCCAAAAATCTCCCCTTTTGCTGTTTAAAATCACTTCTTGTTCACTTTTTTTAACACTAACTCCATCCTTCAGGACTCTTGACGACTTTTAAAAAAATTGTTTCTCAAAATTGTTTGAGATTTGTGGAGATTTCGCTATAACAATTACTAAGTGTGAGGGGAAGAAGATGAGGAAGAACTAACCCGGATGGTGGTGATTGGGATAATCCAAAGTTCGGTCGACGCCTGGGCGAGGATCGGCAGCTGATGCAGTCGGCGGCGACACTGAGTGAATGAGATAGAGATGAGGATGGAGATGATGGCGATGTCTATTCCGATAGTCGAATGTAAACTACGTCGTCTACCGGGCTACACATCCGTTTTTATACCCGAACTCGAGCTCGACTCAGCCCGGTTCATCATCAGCTCGCTTCAGTTCGGCCCGCTTCAGTTCGCTTCGGCTGGGCTCGGTTCGGTTCGGTTTGGTTGGTTTCCCTGTTCCGCGGCAGAGGTGCATGCATTGTTGTTGCCAATGGTGTTACTGTTTTCGTTGTTGTTGTTGTTGGGGGGCTTGATTTTTCTCTTTTGCTACGATGCGTTGATGTGTTGTTGTTGCTGTTGTTGATATGGTTTTGTTTTGTTTGGCTTTGCTTTGCTTCGCTGAAATCTATTACATTCCTATTACAAAAACAAACACGGCTACCAGCAGAGCCGAAACAAAAACGACAGCAGCGACAACAACAACAGTTCACAATGAGAGCAATGCGAATCGAGTGTACAACAATGAATCTTCATCATCTTCATCATCAACGGCGACGACATCGGCGTCCACAGCAACAACAACCACGACTTCTCTCTTCTCGTCCGTCGATCGCTCCATCGGGGGCTGTCGAGGGCCGTCGTTGCAGTCGCCGCGCAGGCGCCCGGTCGGCTCCAACCGCACCACGCGACCTCACCGAGCCCCCGCCCCTTTGCTTCATCATCACTTCACGCCTCCTCTCGCCTCATCGACGTCGGCGTCTGGAGAGCGGTTTCACTTTCGTTGCATGACCCACGCTCTCGTTACCTCCCGCCGTCGCCGTCACCATCGCCATCTCTCTTCGCTTCCGACTAGCTCCGTCTTCACGGGCTCTCGCACAGCTGGCTCGTGCTCTGGTTCTTCACTCTCCGCTGACTCGTTCTCTGGTCGCTCCCTCTCGCCGAATTTCGCTCTCTGCGTTTTCGCTCCGCAGTCGTTCGTTCTCTGCTTGATCGTTCACTCCGCGCACTCGGTGGCGACCGACGGAGCTTCGGCAGTCGCCTTCTGCGGATGCTCCAGTTGGGAGTCGGGGCGGAGGTCGTCGAGGGTCTGCGACGACGACTTTCATTTACGCAAGAACGTCGAAGTGAATTTCGTGGCTTGCAGAGATTTGGGGAACTGAGAAAGAGGAAGTCACGTGCTCGAATTTGAGCGCCTTGCAGAAATCCAATTAAAACCTAACCGGAACCGGCACAACAACAACAACAACAAAACCCTGCCAATATTTCTGGGTTTCGGGATCGAAATTCATTTGAAATTGATATGAATTTTGGTCAATGTCATCGGTCGTCACCACAAGAGGCTCCTCCAGGCGCTCCGATGTTGACAAATATTTGATAATTGAAGGTGTTGCCATTGTAGTTATGGATGTTGTTAGTGTTGTTGTTGTTGTTGCAATTAAATATTTCATTACTTACGCATTGTTGCTTCGCATGTCGCAGTCACCGACTCGCTCAACCTCGGGCCTCAATGATTGATGATTAACTGCATCGATTCCACTGGTGTGTGTGTGTATGTGTGCGGGTGTGTGTTTGTGTTATGTGGGAATCGTGTTTTGGTTGTAACCGCAGCTAAACGGATCATTTATGGGGCAATTGTTGTAATGTCCAGTGATTTAGCAATGGAACAGCGAACAACCAGCCGTGGAAGTTTCTCATTTCCATCCATCTCGGTCGATCTCTGGCTCTC
Source organism: Coelopa pilipes (assembly GCA_947389925.1). Taxonomy (NCBI): domain Eukaryota; kingdom Metazoa; phylum Arthropoda; class Insecta; order Diptera; family Coelopidae; genus Coelopa; species Coelopa pilipes. The sequence continues at coordinate 41,082,032 of OX376697.1, read as the reverse complement.
TTTCTCTCCCCTCTCTCTCCATCCCCTTTCATGGTCTGCGCTCCAACCTCGCGTCGTGTTTGTCCCCTGGAAGAAATGGAAAAAATTGTCGAAATAGTGGAAACAAACTCGATTTCGAGCACCCCGAACTCCTCAAGCCCATCGCCTAACCTTCCATTAGCCACGCCCCACCTCCTTTGAGCAACGCCCCCCACCCTCTCAACCACGCCCTCTTCCCCGAATTCCCCCAAATTCATTCCCGGTAAAACTTCTCGCTCGTTGACGAACGAGGGGACGATTTTTTCTTTCATCCCCTTGGGGTCGTCGTTCTCGTCATCTCCGACGAACTTTTGGCGCTCGCCACCTGTTGACCTGCTGACCTTTCGACCTCCGCCCGCCTGTCCTTCTGGGAAGTTTTCCTGGCCAACTCGTTGCCAACTCTCCGTCATCGACCCCGCACACCCCGATTGCGCTAACTTGGCCAACAAGTTTGGCTCGACGCTTTCGTTCCCGAAAACTTTCCGCAGATCTTCGGGAAAACTCGATCGAGTCCGGCAACTGGACTCGCAAACTTCACAGAGGCCTCGGCTTGGCTTCGGAGGCGACCTCGCAGCCAGCGAGGTGTCCGTCCGGCCCTGTCGCCGTGTGCAACGCAATGGGCTCTAATTAGGGCCAACAATAGTAAGAACAATGGCACTCACTAACAATAGCACTAACAATAGCAATAGCAATAGCAATAGTAATAGCAATAACAATAGGAACAAAAACGACAACGAGCTCAGAAACAACTGGGGCTCCCTCGAAGAACAACCTGCCCAAATGTGGAGCCCCCAAAGAAGCGGGGCCCACAACGTGACGCTGGCTCTGATAACGATCTCCTCCGAACTCCTACGAACCCTCCGAAGTCTCCAACCGCGAAGACGAAGCCGAAATCGAAATCGAGACCATCTGCAGACCATGATGCAGATGGCCCAGTGGGTCGCTTGGGGTCTGGTGATTTAGACTCAGTCGACTCGGATGCAGCCGCGAGTGCTTCGCCGGAGACTTCAGAGGTTGCTCAAGCCGGAGCCACTGGGTAATAACTCGGCAATGGTAATGGGAAGACATAAAAGTCAACGAACGAGATCTTCATCTGGCGACGACGGCGGCGATGCTCGACACGAGTTGGGCCGCAGTCGATCTAGAAGCACCTGTCGCCGTAAGGCCTTCTGCGCGGAAATGGAAAATGGGCCGCCAGACGTATTGGGAAACTCCCAGCCGAGCAGACTCCGGCGCGCGGTTCCCATGGACGCGGGAGGGAAACTAATTGCCGTGGCAAGTTATTAAGATCGAGGCAGATGAGCTGGAGGAGACGAGAGCGAAAGAGAGTGGAAGTAGTAGAGAAGCGGTTGGAAAACCTTTCTCAAGACGACCTTCAGTCGCAGTTATGAAAACGATCCGGGGTCGTCGTCGATGACTCAGTTGGGCTGCAATCGGGGGCTCCTGGGCGAGTGACTGCCGGCTTGGGAGCAGCGACCACGATGACGAGGATGATAAGGGAACAAGGGAAAAAAAGGGGAACAAGAGACTACAACAGAGAACAGAACAATTACAACATTTATTGGACTAATTCAGCAAGAACATCAAAGTTGTCCCTCCAGGGGACGACGGCAACGACACCGGGAGCGGGGTCGGGCGATATCGTGGTCCTCATCCAAGTCCGGTAGAAGTGGGAGTCGCGGCGCAGGTGGAACTGGAGCGGGAAGAGCCCGAGGCAGACGTCGGAGAGCCAGAAGAGCTCGTGCCGCAGCCGCTGCTGCTGCTGGCTGAGGAAGAGCCAGCGCTGCTCGCTGATCGGGTAGACGTACGTGCGGTCGAGGGCGTTGCGGTGGGCGGTGAACGAGTCGATGTCGGCCAGGCGGACCGAGCGGCGGACCTGCTCGGGCGACAGCTCGAAGAACTCGCGGATCAGCGCCAGGTGCGCCTCGTCCGCCAGGATCGGCGGCCCCGAGCGCAGGATCGAGTCGAACGTGGCCTGGGGCCGGTCGTGCGGCGTCACGGCCAGCAGCGAGGTGAGGGCCGTCGAGTAGACCTGGGAGACGGCCAGGCAGCCGAAGGCGACCAGCTGCTTGCAGAGCGCGATCCGCAGCAGGAGGAACCAGGGCAGCGAGCGGCGGCTGCGCGCCGGCACCAGCTCGGGCGGCGCGGCGGCCAGGATCAGGGCCAGGGCCGCGAACAGCCCGTCGCCGCAGGTGGCCGGCGGCGTGGTCGGGCTCGAAGCCGTTGGCGAGGCTGCGCCGTGGTCGTGGTCGTGGCCGTGGCCGTGGCCGAGGCGGTGCAGGCGGCCCCAGACCAGGCCGAAGGCGCCCACGAAGGCGCCGACCAGGAGCCACACCTGCCAGCGCAGCGGCTTCACCAGGTACAGCCGGCGCGAGACGCCGCTGTCCAGGGGCAGGGCCAGGCAGCGCTTGGTCGTGATGTACGGGTAGCTGAGGTCGACGGCGTCGAGGCCGGGCACGGGCGCGGACTTGGTCAGGTGGGGGCTGATCTCGATGCGCCCGCTGGCGATCAGGTCGACGATGCGGGCGACGTCGAGGCTCTCGGAGACGTTCGGCGGCAGGCGGTACCGGCGCACGGTCACGTTCAGGTGGTCCATCAGGGTCTGGAAGATCGTGCCGCCGAGGCCGCTCAGCCGGGGCCGGCCGTGCTCGAGGTAGAGGAAGGTCTGGGGCAGGTCGAGCTGCATCGGCACCTCGATCTCGTAGCCGCGCATGTCGCGCGCCACGTCCGGCGGGAAGCGCGCACCGGCCGCGGCGCCGTCGACGTTGCGCACGCGCAGCCGCGGGTACGGGTCGAGCGTGTAGAAGTGGGCGGCGGGCGTGACCAGCAGCGGGTTCCGCACCTGCTCGCGCCAGAGCCGCTCGAAGAGGCGCCGCCGCTCCGGCGCCCCGCCTCCGCCTCCGCCCACCAGGACCAGCACCGTGGGCACGTGGCGCCGGTGCGTCAGCGCCTCGATGGCCCGCCCGAGCAGGGCGTCCTCGGCGTCGCGCGCCACCACCACGGCCAGGTTGTCGTCGCGGTCCATCGTCGTGTCGAACCGGAAGGAGGCGTGGCCCGAGCCGGTGGTCAGCGGCAGCCGGAGCTGCTGCAGCCGCCCGAAGAAGGCGTCCAGGTCGATCTGTTCCTCCTTGGCCAGCGCGCGGTTCACGAAGGCGACCACGTGCCGCACGCGCTTCAGCCGCACGAAGTCCTCGACGAACGTCAGGGCCGCCGCCAGCTGGGCCTGGGTCCGGGTCTGGGCCTCGGTCTGGGTCTGAGCCTGAGTCAGACGCTGGGACCGATCCTGATCCGGAACCTGGGTCTGGGCCCGACCTGGGGCCTGAGTCAGAGCTTGAACCAGACTTTGATCCTGACTTTGAGGCTGACTCCCGGCCCCCCGCGCGACGAGGCCGCCCACCAGGAGCGCGGCGAGGAGCTGCCGAAACGCGCACATCCTGCTCGATGGAGGCCCGAGTGCGAACTGAAGGCGAGGCCCAGCCACGAGCCACGAGCCACGAGCCGCGAGCCCCGAGGACACGGGACGACCCGAAGCAGATCGAAGCGATTTCCCGGCTGTTTGCTCTCGGTTTGCCCCCCGAGGAGCCCCGCCCATGGTCCCCGAGGAGCCTCCCGTCCATGTTGGCCCAGTCGAGAGAATTAAAACTGGACGCTGTTTGCTTTTGTCGATTCACTCTTGATCTTTATTCACATCACAAATCGCCTGTTGACTCGGCCGGCTGGATCGGGTTCTAGGCCAGGGTGGGGGGGTTCATCGGCTGCTTCCAGATCCAGTTGGGCCAGGGGATGCACTCGCGGAGCAGGTGCATGTAGGCGGTGCCCTCGGGGCAGGCGCGCTCGACGGCCGGCACGTTCAGCTCCTGGCAGAACCAGTAGTGCGTGGGGTTGTTGTGGTGGGGGTAGGTCTTGCCCACCTCGGTGGGGTCGCGGCATCCCGACTGGCCGCCCTCGGCGGACACGAGCGCGACGGCCAGGACGGCGAACAGGGCGAGGCAGAAGGCTGCAATTGGCGAGAATTGGCGAGAATTAGCGAGATAATCGTGCAATGTCGATGTGGAGCTCGAGGCCAAATCTTGATTTCAAAGGTCAAAGGTTGCTTCGAGGTCCGAAATCGATTATATCTGCATTATTTTTATAAAATGTCGACGTAGTTTTTCCGAATTAGTCTGTAAATTTTGCCAATTAACTCGATTTTACACGATTCCCCCATTAAATTTACACCGAATTTCGTGATTTATTTTACGTTATTCTACGCTCTTCTCCCTATGCTATTCTTACCGAATTTCATGTTGATTGATTTGATTTGAAGTGGCGAAAGCACTGGAAATGTATGACCGACGACCCACGCTATACGGCTATATATACGGCCGACATATATGTATGTTGTTCTGATTGAATCACGCCCGTGTTCGCCGTTATCAGAACACGGGTTTTTCGCAATCGATCGCGAATCGCTTTGGACACGTGTCCACCGTGTCGCGACACTCGAGGTCACGGGCCGTGAGGCTCGAGCAATTAGCGGGACCGATAGCGAGCCGGCCGAAGGGATTTCCGGGAGGTCTCGCAGTCCCAGAGCCAAGGCGAGGACGACCCGGCCAAGGACTCCTCGAGGTGGCGCCCCGGCGATCTGGGTCCCGACCTCTCGGCCAGCCGAGCCGGCCACTCGGAGCCGAGGCCCGGCTCACGATCTCATCCGCGATCGCTGGTATTCGAAAAATCCAAATGGGTTTTTTGTTTCTCCGTGATTGTTCGGCTTGCAACATCCGCAGTCGATCAGAAGCGAGCCACGAAAGGCGGCCAAGCGGCGAAAAGCGAACTCCGAAACCGGGTTCGAGTTCGAACGATCGCCTCGTTTGTACCGTTTGGGGCCCTTGATTGGATAATTTCTCGGGCCCCGGGGCGGTCGTAGCGGGGGGAGGGGGGTTCGGGGAGCGAAGTCGTTAAATTTGCAAACGCCAAACTTGACACTCGAGCGCTCCGTGAGCTAACGTGGATAATTGCGGCCTACACCGATCCGATCCCGGCCGATGACGACCGAGTCCATTGTGCTGCCGATGACGATGACGATGGCGATGATGATGATGGGAAGACGGTGATGATGGGAGATGGCGATGGGGTCGATGAGGATGGCCGCGGTGCCACCTCAGACAACGGCCTGCGGGCGCCTTGATGAAAGTGAGTTGGCAACACTTGCCAATCGATGCCCAGCGACAATTTGTAAGCCACTTGTTGTCGTTGTCGTCGTTGTTGTTGTGGCCGAGCATTTTTGATATTTTTTCTCGTCCCCCTCTTCTGTGGCCCGTTCATTTTGGGGTCTCTTAAGTAGGCTGCAGCTCCGAAATTCCCATGTTGTTGTTGTGGTTGTTGTTGCTAAACACTTTGCCATCGTTGGTGATGTTGCCGGATTTTGCAATTGCTGCAACTCTCCAGCTTTAAGTGTTTTTTAATAACCCTCGGCCCCTCGCTCGAAATCGCATCGGTTCCGCCGCCCCCTCCACCGGGTCGACGGCGATCGGTGGGTCGAGGGCTCGTTGGCCGCCCAGCCGACCTGCCTCTAATGATGGGAGACCACGTCGGTCGACGATCGATCGATCGATGGATGGATCGCTTTCGGATCGACCGTGTGATTGATGGCGATCGGAGTACAGGAGCTGTTGATAGAACGGTGAACACACGATTGGACAGAGCCACGACCACAAATTTGGGCGATTGATTGATTGACCGGAGCCGATTTTGAGGGTTTCCGCGAGTGGCGGGGCGGCGAAGATGGATGGATGGATCGATGGTTGGTTGAACGGTTGGTCAATAGGATCAACTTTGGCCCAAAGATGCCTTGGACGCGGTCGTTGAAAGGCGTTCGGAGGCTCGCGTGGAGAGGAGCTGGACGCGGAGGATGAGAGGGAGGACGAGCAGATCGAGGAGGACGTTGAAGACGCGGTTGGCCACGTTGTCCGAAACCCTAATTGAAATATTTCATTATCTGCGGAGATAACGTCGCCCGACAAGTGTCAATTTGGTCGATCGGCAGGAGTTGGGGGCGGCGGAGGAGGGGGGCGGTCGAGGAGGCGTCGGGGCGACTCGCGAAGTGGGTTTGCGTGTTTTCGCCTAATTGATTCTACAAATAAGTGCATGAACTCGATAAGAGCGGCGGACGCAGGTCGCCAGATTCGGTATAAAACGGCGCCGCGGTTCGGGGAAAGCCATCAATTGGGACTCGTTTTCTTCCTTGAGCCAAACTGACGAAATCGCCGAAAATGCACAAACGTACGAAAGTCGATTCTCGAATTTCCTTTTTCCAATCCTTTCCCGCTCAAACGCCTTTCATTGACCTCTTTCTCTGTGTTGCAGTTGTTGTTGTCGTCGCCCTCCTGCTCGCGGCCGTGGCCAGCATCGACGCCGCCGCCCGATACAGCGGCCAGGACATCTACGCCGAGCCCGACTGCTCGCTCGTGACCGACCACTCGCGCATGTTCCGCGACATCAACGACCCGACCCACTACTGGGTCTGCCCCGAGGGCGCCGCCAAGGCCGAGTACCTGCAGTGCGTCGAGAACCACGCCTTCATGGAGGACCAGCAGAAGTGCGTCGCCTGGGAGCAGTGGAAGTGGCTGGAGCCCTACACCCACCTCGAGTAGGCCCCGGACCCCTCCGGCCCCGCCTAAGGTGACCCCTCCTGGACCGAGCCAGCGGCCTCGTGGGCGCGAATCACGATCGTTTGCTCTTGTTTTGCTTTGTGATATCAATTAAATAAACAGTAAACCATTAGCTTCCAATTCCCCGTGGGCTTCTTCAATGAATTCTTCTTTGACTCACTCTCTTCACTGGGGACGTGCGACGATTTCGTCGCGTTGGCCACGAGCGACATCCGGTTCCGGCCGCGCCTCCGACGACGACGCGGCCGCTTCCACCGCCTCCACCTCCGCCTCCGTTGCCGCCACTGCCCCCTCCTCTATCGACACCTGGTCACCCGAGGGCGGTCGGCGGGCATGGCTGGAGCGGGGAACGGGAACGGGAACGAGTAGCGAGAACGGGGAGCGAGAGGGCTGGTGACGAGTGACGAGAAACGATAAACGAAATAGCGTGGGGCGAGAGAGTGCGAGGAGGCGTGCGACGAGAGGGCGTGGAACGTGATGGCGAGGAACGAGGAACGAGTAACGAGAGCGGAAGAGAGCGAGGAGTGACGCAAGGCGACCCTCGAGCCGCTGCGGCGTCGTGACCGACCTCCTTCGCTCTCGGCCGCGTGGGCTTCGAGTGCCGCTCGCGACGCCCCACAAACGCCCCAAGTACCGTTGGCTTCACGTAATCGCCCAACGAAAACGCAAACGCGAACCAAAATAAACAGAAACGAGAGAGAACAAAAGAAAAATAGAAAAAACAACACACCAGCAAAAACAACACGAAAACTCAAATAAACAAAATTTTAACAACTTCTCTCATCATTCACATAATTTTTATCTTTATGGTTGTTTATTTTGTTCATATATTTTTTTACCAATCGTAATTATTTTTTCTTGTTTTCGTGTTATTTAAAATGCTCTAGTTTTTAATTTGGTTTCGGGGAATTCAACAACGAACTTCACCGGCTAAGGCGATGACAATCATGACAACAATGACAATAACAACAACAAATGTGGCGATAGCAACAATAACAACGCGTACGAAAACGTCGATTATGACAACAACAATGAAAATATTGAGAATTACAGTAACGACAAGATTGACAATTACAACAACAACAATAGGTAGTGACAAACCGTTGCGTGTCTTCGAGCAGTGGTCAGGAGTTGGAGAGAGGGAGAGCGAGAGCGAGAGCGAGAGGAAAGAACGGAGAAGAGCGGAACGGATGAAAGCGGGCTCACGTGCAAACGCCGAAAAAGGCGTAGAAATCTCACCGATGGCGACAAAAACAAAAGAACAAGAAAAGACCAGGAACAAAAATATCAATAAAAAAGAAATTAAATGATATGAAACTAAATAACATTGAATGAAATTATCTATATTGAATTAAATGAATTTTAATGAAATGATAAAAAATTAAATGAAATGAATGAAGTTGAAAAAAAATTGTCATTGGCTTCCATATCTAACATTCAAGCGGCCCGTGTCTTCGGTTGTCGTCGGTGTTTTTATTTATTTTGATTACGTTTTTCCCCTCCATAACAAGTTAACAGCTCAATAATAATTAAGAGGAAAATGTGTCATGTTTCGGCAACGTCATGTGATTTAATTAATTGCCCACCTTCAGTCAAAATAATCGATTTCGAATCACGTTAAGTTGTTCGCCAGCTTCCACCATCCATCGAACCGTCCGTCGACCCACCAATCGCAGCATCTCAGTCCAACCCGTGGGCCGGCGATCGGTCCATCTCATCTCATCCATCAGTCCATCCACCAGTCCAGCAGTCGCTTGATTGACTGGACTTCATTTCATTGGCTTCTTATGCAAGTTTTTACGTGCTTTGTTTAGTTAGTGGCTAATTAAAAGATGCCATCGTATTAGTCACACTTTAGACGGTAGTCTTTTTGCGTTTGTTGTTGTTGTTGTTGTTGTGGATGCTGTTGTTCCTGTGCCACGCCCTCCCTCGAAGGTCCCACTGCCGAGAAACCCCTTGAAAACTACTTGGAGAGCGTTGGAGTCTCTTCGGGCCAGGCCGAGGAACCCGGCTTCAAGGGCTTGAGACTTCAACATGCTCGCGGCCGGAGGCAACAATAGCAACAACAACAACAACACCCAGCCCCCTCCACGGACGCTCGGTACGAGCCTACAACAACATTTGGTTGGTTATTATTTGCTCAAGTGAACTGTTTTTGGCCTCTTTGTTCCAACGACATTTCATTGCTATTGCTGCTGCTTCTTCTTCTCCTTCTCCTTCGCCGTCTCGCGGCTTTCTGGGTTAATGGCTTTGAATTATTGATACGTTATAAGTTGGTTGGTGCCGCTGTTGTTGTTGTTGTTGTCCCTCGGTCCCTTCGGAGCTCGCCGATTGCATCACGTTCTGCGGCTCGGCATTCAAATTCCAAGCACTTCGATGGGGTATCAAAGCACAACAACAACAGCAACAACAACAGCAACACCAACAACAATAACAAACACTGTAAAATACAGTAGCAAACATGCTTTGCGCCCTTGAAATATTGAAATTGTATCGTTTAGATCTGAGTATCTTAAGCCTGATGTGAATTGGGGAAAATTCTAGAAACTACTTCCGAAATTACTTCTGTTGCAGAAAGACGTGTCTTCGGCTGTGTTTCCAAAGTTGTGTTTCCAAAGTTACAGCAGCGATTGCGAGAACTGCGAGAATGATCAGGAATGCGTCGAAGCTGCAGCAGAGGCAGCCGGAAGGGCCTCGTCAAGAACCCTTCCCCAGAACGAGGGCAAAGCACCTGCCAGGTACGTAGCCAAGGCGGAGCCGTCTGCTGTCGACCCGCAGTCCCAATGTCTTTGACCTAGCGACCATTTCAGAAACCACTTCCAAAGTTACTTCTCCTGAATAAGGACGTGTGTTTCACGTGTGTTTTGAAAAGTGTTTCTTGCGTCTCCACGAAAACAACAACAACAAGTAGAAGAGGCCCTTAGGCAAGATCTCGGCAGAGATTTTGACATTGAGCCAGGTGTTGATGGGTCGAATTGTTGTTGTTGCTGTTGTTTTTTGATCTGGCATTTGCATTGTTTGGCCCGCCATTTCCATGGACTTTGGTTCAAATTACACCCTCAAATATTATTTTGCATATTTTTTCGTCCGTCAAACTCATGGCTCTGTTCACAATTTTAAGAAAATGGGTTTCTTTTTTGTGATCGACGTAATTGTCGATCAATCGCTCGTCTCGGCAACACTCGTCGGTGTCGGCTCCGACGACTGCACTGTGAGAAAATCGCAGCGAAGGCCGGCCGCAGCTCGGAGGCGACGACAGCAAGAGCGAACGCGAAAAGTCGCCTCGCTCGACGAATGGCGAGTGGTCGGTGACGAGCGTTGCTGTGGTGTTGTTGTTGTTGTTGTTGTTGTTGTTATTGTTGTTGTCATGATTATTGTTGTTACTGTTGTCGCTGCTCGCCTCCATCTGTCCGGAAAATCAATCGATGTCACCTTCGTCGCGATGAGTTCTCGACGAACTGATTGTGTTTTTATTATTTCATTTTTTCGAAGTGTTATTTCTCGTAGTGATTTTTGTTGTTGTTGCAAAAATATTTCCGTTTGTCATTGTCATTGGGTGAAATTTGTTGTGATCTGAGTTGGTTTTTGTTTTTGTCTCACCTGCCTCGATTTCTGGTCAAGCAGCTGGAGCTCGGCTCACGTTCAAGCGCCGCTCGTTCTAGCGATCGCTCGAGCGGTCTCAAGTTCAATGTGGCCTCCCCCCCTCCCCCCCTCGCCGGACCCCCGGACTCGCCTGCCTGGCTGACCTTTCGAATCAAGCGAATCGCATCGATTTGAACCTGCCGCCTGTCGATCGACTGAACGATCTGTCATTATTCCACACGAGGCGAGGATGAATCCGGTCGCCTGTCGCCTGTCTCTCTCACTCTCCCTGTCTCCGCTCCTTCGACCGGGAAGGCCGAAAGTTCAAGGAGACGCAGCCCAGGCGAGTAGTGCGAGCGGGAGTCGCCAGGGGGCGCCGGGAGCGACATTAATTCAGGTGAAAAACATTGTCGGAAATGATTGATGGACTGATTGGGGGATTCACGACTCCCAGGCCGCACGAGACGGAGCTCGAAGGAGCTCGAATGGCACCGAATGAGCCGAATTCGCAGACTGGCGACTGGGGGCCGCGAGCGGGAGGTTTCGGGGCGGACCGTGGGGCTGGGGGCGGAGGCTCCGGGGCAGAGGGCGACAGGCAATTTACCTACGCCCACGCCAGCGCCTAACGACGATGACGGAGACCGAAGGTTCCGCCCCCAACGCGTGACGTCGACGCCATGACGACCCGGGGCGGCCCGGGGCGACGAAAAACAGTCCCGAAAGCCGTCGACGCCGTGGAATCAAAGTGGAAGTGGAAGGGAGGGGAATCAGAAAGGGATCAGCGAGGGCTTCGAATAAGTCGAGGAGGTTTGTGTTAATTTCGAAGCTGGGCGAGGGAGGCGGAGGCGGAGGCGAAAGAAAAAAAGAGTCTTCTGCGGATCTTCTTCGGACGGATGTAACTCGAGTCCCGCCATCCGGACCTCGTCCCCGTCGACCGACCCTCGTCCCCGTCTCGCCGCGCCTCGTCGTGGCTGCGGCCGACCCTCGTCAGGCCCGCGCGTTGACGTCAATGCATCCTGGGCAGGTCGAGCTGTCGCCCATTAGCCGGGAACTTTTGCGCTGTCTCTCTCTCGCTCTGGCGCCTGTCCTTCTCTCTGTCTGGCTGTCCTTCCACCTGCGTCCCTGTCTCTCTCTCTCTCTCAGTTCGTCTGTCTTTCCCTCTGTCACGTTGTCAGTCACTCCATGCTGGCCTTTGTTATTGTTGCTGTTGGCCGCATTAAAAATTTAAAGCCTGGCCAAAATATTCCAACCTCCCCTCGCTCCTCCCCCTCCCCTCGCTCCATCCCCTCTCCTCGCCCTCCCTCCCCTCTCCTGGCGGATCGAGGTTTCAATCCAATTCGGGGAAGCCGCGGACAAATGGCCAACAATATTTCATACCGAGATTCATTAGCGCGGGAAGGTCTTCCCTTTCGCCCCCAATCCATCTCTCTCTTTCTTATTCCCCCACTCCGCTCTCTCCCTCTTTCTCTCCCCGTTGCTCCCCGCTCCCCCAAGGACGACCGTGCGTTGAACTTGAGAACGAGAACGCGAGCGCGAAATCGCATTGAGTTTGGCTGCGAAATTTCACACACACACACACATATTTATATACACCTCACACACACACACACCCCGCCGCCGCCGTCTTCACCCCGGAGAGGGGCCGGGCGAGAGGAGGGAGCGGGTCAGACGCTTGGCTTTGCACGCGACCGACTCGAGCATGCGGGGCGATCGAGGGCGAGGGCGAGCGCGAGGGCACGAGGTGAGGAGAGCATGAGACCAGGGCCGAGAGAGGGTAGCGGAGGGAGAGAGCGAGAGAGGGAGGGGGAGTGGGGGAGAGGGCCCCGGTACTGCGCCTCAGACAGGCCGGAGCTCGCCTTGCGTAACTCCGCGAAGGCCCCCAGGCCGCGGGTCGCGTTCGCGCCGCCCACTCGAGATCGAACCCGATACGGAGGCCTGGCGCTAAAAATAGACGGCTTCGGTTTCGGCAGACTCGCGGTTTTATTTCCAAAAAGTCGTCTTTTCGAATACTTTTTAATATTACTTGAGGAAATATTCATACAAATGTGCATGTGAAAAAATGTTTCAAAAATGATGGCTTTTGTGTTTTTAATTTTCATAACTAAATTCTTTGAGGATGAAGAAATGTTCCGAAAAAATCGTTTAGTGAGATCAATAATGAGATCAGTTGATTGTCGAAGTTTTAATTCGAGACGTGAGCAATTAAAATGATTAAAATTCTGGTGCCCGGTTTCATTTCCTTGGATGATTTATGGAGTTCGCCTTTTCTGTATTAAATCGACAGAGGCGGAGATCGATGTAGGGCAGTCGACGTCCTCCAGATATTTATCTATCATCTCCGATAAGATAAGCCGCCTGGCGAACTCGACTGCAGTCGTGCATTCAAAAGTCGGAAGGCGAACCTCCAGCGAGGGTTTGCTATAAAAAGCTCCTCCTCTCTCTCGCCTCTGGCCTCCCCTGCTCATGTCGGGCCTCGGCGCCGAGAATTCCCCTGCCGAGGAACATAAGCAAACAGCTGATTTATATTTACTCTCTCTCTCTCTCTCTCTCTCTCTCTCCGTCTTCCCCTGTGGACTCCGGAGAGATTTGTCCCCTCGCTCGCTCTCGCTTCCAGTGGGTCGGTGGCTCGGTCTCCACTCTCTCCTGAAAGCTGTTGGAAGCGCTCTCTTCCCGGCTCTGCCTACCATGCGCCGTCTGGCCCTCGGCCGAAGTTCAAGTGCTCCAAGGACTGGAAGGCGCTTCCACTGGAACCGATTCATTCCGCACGGGCCGCCGAGCGTCGGAGCCCTCGCTCCGGAGAACGTCTCCGCCTCCACCCACACAGGCTCACTCGCACATCCTCCTCGATATCCTTCCATGGAACCGCGCGCCGGTGTTGGTGAGGGAGCTGTGGCTGTGTGGGTGTGCGGCCTAGGCCACTCCTCCGCGGCCATATTGAATTAAATGTCAAATTTTCAGCTGCTGAAAACTGCGCTGAACGCGTCGGCAGGCAGCAGCCGAGGGGGGCGCGGGGGAGAAAGGCCAAAGTGAGAGCGAGATAGAGAGGGAGAGAGAGGGAAATAACGTCTAAGGAGAGGGGGAAACTGTGCAAAACGGTCGATAATTTCATTAGGCGAAACGTGGACAGGACACGGGGCGCTGCAGAGTGGTTGGCGGAGGGGGCGGAGAAGAGGAGCTGAAATAAGTAATTGTGGAAGGGAACGCCGTGGAAGCGGAACGCGTGTGGCCCGGATGCCGCTGCGTTCCGCATGCAAGCAATTTAGGTTAAGTTGAGCGAGCAGCGATAAAAACACAACAACAAGAGCTGGGACAGGAACAACAACAACAGAAACAACAAAAACGCGAGCATCTGAAGCAAGAACAACAACAGCATGAACAACAAAAACAAGAACAACAAAAACAACAATATCGGAACATCCAGAACAACAAGAGCACAACAACAACAACAACAACAAGTCTCAGTCCCCGTGCAATTGCTGACAATGTTTTTTCACACCATTGTCGTTGTAGCCGTCGTCCTCGTAGTTGTAGTTGTTTTTGTTTTTGTTGTTCTTGCTGTTGTTGTTGCGTTTCCCTGTATCCGTTTGTAAGGTCATCGAAATGTCAAAAGTAACATTAAGCGTTTAACACAACAACAACAACAACAGCAACCGCACAACGACAACAACAACGGCAACTCAGTAGCGCGGCGACATCGCCTCAGTTTGGCAACACTGTTCTGTCGCTCCCTCTCGCTCGCACTCACCCCGACACACACACACACACACACACACAAAGTTTCCATTTTCACATGTTTCCCATTGATTTTATTTGTTTCTCGTCAACTGGCAGTTGTGCGAGCGGGCGAGTGCGGTTCGCCTGGGTGTGTGTGTGTGTGTGAAATCCTTTGGCCAACATGCCACACCAACACACACACGATGTACACAAAAACAGGCGACCGGCCCCGACCGCCCGGCCCCGGCCCCGGCGGTCGAGGTTTCGTGCGCCTGTGACGTCTTCCATTTTAGTTTGGGTTTCGGCCTCGGCAGCCATTTGCAATTTATTCATCGTTTGTGCGGCGGCCCCCATTTCCTGACCCCCCACCCCTCTGCCCCCCTGTCGCCCAATTTCCCCCTCCCGACGGTCCGGTGGCTTCGGTGTCGCGGACTCGGCTGCGACTCGAATTCCACCACTTCGCCAACTGCTCTGGAATGCGGAGCGCTGGCGTGTGTGTGTCTGTGTTGTGTAGGTGTGTGTGTGTGGTGGGCCGGGGGACGTTGGGTAAGGGATCGCGGTCGATAGAGGGGGCAGAGGGGAGGGGGAGGTGGAGCTGCGAGTTCTTTGCCGCCGAATCTGCTCAGAAGTAAATTTATTGTTTGGCGATTGTCGTTTCCTCGCCACTCACTTCGACACCCATACCTTCCCCCCCCCCCCCCCCGCCCTCTCGCTCTGCCCGCTCTCTCTCGTCGTTGGTTGCGTTGTTTCAATCGATCTGGCCGTCCCTGTCTGGCTCGTGCGCCCCAAGTGCGAATATTTGGGACACATTTGGCTCTGTCCCCTGATACAATTGCGTTTCTCCCTCGCTCGGTCTCTCTCTCTCTCCCTCTCTCTCCCTCTCTCTCTGTCACTGTCCCAATGTCGTCCTGTTTTTCTCAGTAAACACTCGTTGTGGACGCCTCGTTCCGATTGCACCCGACCCCGCGCCCCCTGCAACCCGCACATAGTCAGACATTTACATCGCGCTAATTGTATTGGGAAATTGATTTCCGCATTCGCCGCATCTGCCCAAGTGGTCTTAATTAATAATTCGCCTGCTAATTGCGGCCAATTCTATCGCGGTCATTTTTCACGCTAATTTTGTGCACTTTCGCAGTAACCGGGGCCGGGGTCAGGGCCGAGGAGGCGATGGAGGGGCGAGGAATCGAGGGCTTTCCCGGGCCCTCGAGATCCCGCCTCACCCCAGCCGCCAAGCTCCTGCAGCTCGTGGCTGCAAGTGCTTTTCCCCGACTCCCGACTCACGACTCCCGCCGCCGCGACCGGGATCCCATCGGAACTCGCGAGCGCCGGAATGAAAGGACGAACTTTGCTAAGCATGGATTTGACATTGAGCCGCGACTCAGGCCACCCGCGGCGCTCCTCCTTCCCCCAGCCCTCCTCCGGCTTAAGCGATTTCAATGCCCTCCTCACTCCGGGGCTCAGGGGGCTCCGGAGGATCATCCACTCGAGAAGCAGAAATCGCAATTTCAAAAATTCATCAGGAAGCGGGAAAATTCTATTATTGCGCCCCCACCCCCGCCCTCAACCCAGCCGTTGCTCTTATGACGGCAGAAAGTGCAGTTCGGGGACTCGGAGAAGTTCCGGAAATATCGGGGTGGGGCTGACGGTGGCGGTGGCAACAGCAACAAAGACGCAGCCACCTGCAGCGCAGTCGACGGCGAGACCGGGCCACGGAGGAGGAGCGCATGGGGCGCATGGGAGGGAACGGGAGGGAACGGGAGGGAAGGAAGGGTGAAGTGAGACGAAGGAGAGGTGCAGGGGCTGACGGAAATGGTGGGAGTGACAGACAGGTGGGCAGCGGGAGGGCGCGCGTGGCCTGGGCAACTGAGTGATTGAGCAACTGGGCGGCTGAGAGGGCGAGGGACGGGGCCGAGGCCGAGGCGGAAAATCGCACTCGCTTGATGGGTTGGGCAGGTGTCGAGAGGGGGCGGATGAGCATGAGGATCAGGATGAGGACGAGGATGAGGATGCGGATGATTCGCAGAAGAGGAAAAGTCGCTGAAATTGCATTAGGCCGCTGGGGTCGAGCGGGCGGCCGGGACGAGGGGCAGGACGCATTTGTTGGACCGAAGGACCGACGGACGGACGGGTGGACAGGCGGACGGCTGGATCGAGCGACAGAAGGCCGAGCGGCCGATGAAAAAAGCCGGCCGGAGAGGGAGACGGCGATTGCCGCAATTGCGATTGGAAAGAACCTCGAGTTAAACTCCCTTTGACGGCCAATGAAAGCCTTCCGGCAATCGAGTTTCGAGCCGGGGCTGGAGCGGGCGGGCGTGCCGGGGATCCTTCGAGGAAGCCCGGCCGCCTGTCAGCCATCGAAGCGATCCTCGAATGAAGCCCCGATGCCGCCCACGCAGGGCGCGCTCAGGCTGCGTCCTGTTGTTGCTCGCCTCAACCTGCCACGCCCCCGGCCTCCGCCTTTGCCTCGTTCTCGCTATCAGTCGACGCGTCGTTGCATATTTTATGGCCGAAAAAACATCGACATCATGTGACTCTTGTCATATCAATGTCTGTCTCTCTCCCCACTCTCCCTCTGTCGCTCTCCAGCTCGCTTTCTCTCCCCTTCCTCTGTGCCTTTGTCGCTGGCTCGTAATGGGATTTTTAATTCATGCCCAGCCCCTTGTTCGGGTCGTTAACCCTGTCTAATAATTGATGGAGCTCTGATTTAATCGTCATTCAAGGCTTAAACCCGGCGCCGTTTTTTGTTAAAGGACATCAATGAGCTTTCTCTTGTCCAAAAGGCCAATTAGGCAATTGCAGATGTTTCAGTGTAAAGTGTATTTTTTGCGAAAGATAATTGGTTTGTTGCCGTAGAAAAGTAAAATATTTGAACATGTTTTCCTTTCTATTTGAAGCGCATTTTGGTTTCAATTCAATCGTCAGGACCTCGTGGCAAATTTTGCTCCATCGACGGCTCATCTCCCCGCACCCTCGTCTCCCCAGTTCACGAGAAATTCCCACCAGTTCGGGCTGCCTCTGGCCAGGGCCCAGGGTGGCCCCAGACACGACTCGATATGATTCGAGACGACGTGAGACGGGACGGGACGACATGACGTGTCGCATCAGCCCGATTGGATTTTCCGGGAATCGCTCGCTGCGCTCTGCGGTTAAAGTTCCAATCAATTACCGAAACAAGTGGCGGGGAGACAGAGAGAGACGGCGACATAATAATAATTACTTATGAAGACGACGCAACTTCGAATGATGGATTTTGCGACAGGCAACGGCAACAACAACGGAATGCGGCAATGCCAGAGGTAAATAAAACGACAATCAGGAGTGGGAATGAGAGACAGACAGACGGAGAGAGGGGTAAAGGGAGAGGGAGGGGGAGCGAGTGGGAGAGGGAGCTGAAGGTGAAGCAGAAACGCAAACAAAATCAACTAATTAGAAAGAAACCAGCAGCAAGGACAGCGTCAACAACATCTGGTCAGAACAGCAAGGCCGCAAAGACGAGGGGCAGCGGGCGAAGGGCGGGTGTGGAGGAGGGGTGGGGAGGGGAGGGGAGGGAGGAGAAGACAAGATAAAAGGAACGCCAGGAGCAGACTGAAGCCCTATTATGGATAGAAAATATAATTTTAATGTTTATTTTCACTTATAATCGCTCCTTTCCTGCCAGCCTCGAGAGCGGCATCAACAGCCGAGGGTGGTAGAGAGGGAGAGAGAGGGGGAGAGGGCGATAGCGACAGGTTTTACCTTTTGGCAAATTAACAACAAAACAGAAACCGAGAACGAAAACAAATCCACAACTACAACAACGACGACGACTATAATTGAAACTCAACCCTTAAGAGAGGGTGGCCTTAAGTGGACGGCGACGTCGGCGTCGGCGTCGTGCCTTCAAAATATCGATTTGCATTTGCTGTTGTTGTTGCTGATAGTCTTCTTCTTATTCTTCTTGTTGCTGGCGTCACTGGCTGGCGACGTCGTTGTTGTTGCTGGCCGTGTCCGCCCCGTCATCGGACCCCGAGGGCGCCGCAATCACAGCCAGGTTTAAACTTCCCATACGCCCGCCGGAGCCCCGTCGGTCCTGCGTAAATCTCAAATAATTGCTTCCGCCGAGCCCGCACCCCTGGACAAAGGGCGCTCCAGGAGGCTGCGGCGGCCGAGGGTTCTTCGTCCCGAGAGGGGCGCCTGCGGTTTCCTGGCAGGGGCCCGGCGCCCAGGGCAGCAGCCACGGTCCTGGATCCAGCGGCCAGCGGCGGGAGCCACGAGCCACGAGCCTGGAGCCCAACGGCCGGTGCCTCAGGCGGCTTCCCTCGTGCCCTCCTCCTCCTCCTCCCTCGAGAACTGGAGTCCACATGACACGGTCTGAGTCTCAGCCTCCTTCGACCGCCTGCAACTATTTCGCGATTGGCTCCAGGAGGACCCCGCAGTGGAACCCCATTAAAACACCATTTTGAGGCCCTTCTTGCACCGCATTTCCAGGAATAATGGCGTTGAATTTGCATTGCGATTTTTCTCCGACGCAGTCGAACTAATGCGAATCCTCTGGACGCAAAGTGCATTTGCATTTGCAGAGCCGGCGACTTTTCAAATTCGCTGCCTCGAAGTCCGCCAAAGGGTGGGGCGAGGGGCTTCGAGGACGAGAGGGCGCAGGAACCACAAACCAAGCTCTCCGTGGCCTCGGACAGAATTCGAAACTAAAACTGACGCATGCACTTTTCAGACACTGACCGACTGACGATGTGATTTATGCACATATGCACGCGCGGACATCTCTGATGGACGGACAGATGTGCTCAAGGTGGGGGCTGAGCGCAGGGACCGGAGGCAGCGGTCACAAGACGAACCACAACCACAACAAATGAGAAATTTCATTTCTGCCCGGACGAGTGCGGGATGACAAAATTTCCGGTCCGGGAATCGGCTTCCCATTGGAACCTCCTCGCACGTTCTCCTTTTCTGATTTGAATTCATCTATTTGAAGAACTCGCGGCGATGAATCTCGGATCCTGAACTCCTTCTCCTTTTGTACTTAGTCAAGACCGATCCCGCTGAGCCCCGATCACTCCGAAACACCTCGGATAGAATCGATGGCACCGGATCCACACTAGGTTTACTCGCTCTCCATTCACTTCCACGCTACGCTTTCTACTCAGTGGAAGCCATGGCACCTCAGACAGAGGGAGAGGGAGTCAGGAGTTAATGGCAGCGTTCAGCGAGAATGGGAGCAGGCGAGGGACGAATAACTCCAGCTTATTTGCTCGGGGAGTGCGGACTGGGGCGGGCTTGGCACGATTGCGATGTGTGTGGTTTTTAATTAGGACACGTTGCCGCAGACAGAACGAGGTGCGGGGCGTGAGGCGAGAATCGAGGCCACCGCAGGCGAGGATTGAGTTTCATTCTTCATTCTTTCTCTTGTTCATATGAATGAGCCTAGTAAGTGGGTGGGCAGAGGAAACCAAGCGAATGCGAGAGAACAGAAATTGCCATTTGTCTGTGAATGAGGATTGACCAGGGTTTTTACTGCTCGACTAACTGCGAATGAGCTCGATCTGGGCACCTCGAGGAGTGCTGAAAACGAAGATTGGTTCGGCGATTCCTACCGAGGACCTTCTCCGAATGACTCCCTTAATCTCAGTCGAGGTCTGTGGTGAATTCCTGTTAATCCTCCACCCCAGACCGCCGACCTAAACAGAAATCCAGGAAGTCGGGGCCGCGAAGGACTTTGACGCCTCTGCGTCGTCTCGTCCTGCCATTCACAAATGTCGACCTGCCGCGAACACCAGCCGCCCCCGTCCCCGAGCCCCGAGCCCCGATGCGAATCCTTTGCCGGATCCAGCGAAGGCCAATTAAATATTCAGAGCGTTGAAGGCAGTCGACCGGGTGAATGCGCGGACGGGTCCGCGACGAGGAATCAATGAAAGGCCCTTCCACGCAGCCCCAGACCCTGCCTCGGACCTCCCCGATCCTCCATCGGCCCGCCCTCCCGGCCTCCGGCATCCTGGCTCGAACTGCGAACCATGTCGGGCCCTGCAGGCTTGCGTCGAAGTTTCGTCGCAGGCGGGGGGTCGGAGCGAGTTTGGCGGGACGGTGGGAGGTCGGTTCGAGGGACGTGACGGGGCCGGGCCGGGGGTCGCCGATCGAGGGGGCCTCGCGACTTGTTACGAAAGCGCCTCCAATGACGCTGGCGGTGGCGACGACGACGGCTTCACGTGTTTTCCCCAGTTGACCGGGCGTCAAATAGTTTTGAACCGAAGGGGGGTGGAGTGGGAGGGGAGGGGGTGGAGGGTCGATTTATATGTATTGGTAAATGCTGAGGCCTCGCATGTTCGCGGGAGATTCGGTTCGGTTGGTTTTTGGAAAGTTTCGCTCGCTCGCCATCCTCGGCTTCACCGCGCCCTCACTCCGGGCCTCCCTCGCTTGTCCCTGTGTGTGTGTGTGTGGGGGGGGGGGGGTTCCCACACCTGTGTGTGTGTGTGTGCGCTGGTGTGCTTGTGTACTGAGTTAAATACCAGCGAATCGTAGTTATCGATCGATGTTTATTTTCCTAGCTTTCCTTCGAGGTGGCTTCGAAAATTTTTGGTGTTGGCCCCTTAGTAGTTGTTGTTGTTGTTGTTGTTGCGGTGCTATTTTTTGAGATTGTGTTTTTGTGTATTTCGTACCTTTCCATGGCGTTCTTTTTGGCGATTAAATTTGTGTTTGTTTTAATGCCTTCGTTCGTTTTGTGAGGAAACAAACCGAGCGTAGGCTGAAAGTTCGAAGTTCGTGGGAACACGCGAGCCGGCTCTTCTTCTGCTTCTCCTCCGCCTCCACCTCCGCCTCGTCCGTCCGCCACCACCGTCAACTCGCCGAATCGTGTCAGGGACCGTCGTCCATAG
Organism: Coelopa pilipes; assembly: GCA_947389925.1. Taxonomy (NCBI): domain Eukaryota; kingdom Metazoa; phylum Arthropoda; class Insecta; order Diptera; family Coelopidae; genus Coelopa; species Coelopa pilipes. Next base: position 41,061,202 of record OX376697.1, on the reverse strand, counting down.
CACGATTAAAATTATCCTTGAGCTAATGCAGGATTTGCCAGCGGATCCGGCACCGGCTCCGGCCATCGCCATCGCCATCGGACCGGATCTCATTTCGTTTGAGTGCTTTTTATTTGCATAAAGAACCTCTCGCTCTCTCATCCCCCCTCCCACTCGCTCCCCCTCTGGTCTACAATGTTGAATTGAAATTTTTATGGCCCCATCGTTGGATTTGCTTTGGTTTTTGCTCGGTATTTTATCCTTGAGGAATTTCCACGATCCGCCTTATAGAGAGGGATTAAAAATGTTGAAATTTCCAAAATCGAAATCGCCTTCCCCGCCGACAAAAGGAAGGAAGGCAGGGCCGGGGTGAAAGCGAGAGACAAGGACATGGAATCGCTCTCAGGACGATTATGACTTTATTAAACATCACTCGCAGATCTCCAGGCGACGGGCATATGTTGGGGCAATGAATCGCCACGAAATTCATTGGCAGCACTCGAGGAGCACTTTCGGAAGAGGGAGGGGCAGGTGGAGGTGGAGGTGGAGCTGAGCAGCTTCTGGCAAACGTTTCCCCAGCGCGACCTCCCGAAGCCCGCCCCGGCCCAAATGCAGACAAATGGCAAGCGAATGGCGGCCAGGTGGAAATAAACGGCGAATTATGTGCGGCATCTGTGCGAAGCTCGAGCGAGGACACGGCACTTGGGCTTCCTCTCCTTCTCGCGGTTCTGCCCCAGCTCCTCGGCCCCTCGTGTCCTCGAGGCCGTCCTCGGCGCCGCAGGAGATAAAATCGCCCTTATTTGTAAGAAAAGACCGCCGCAATCTGGCATGTGTCAGCAGATATCAATCAGGCGCTTCCGCAGGACACAATTGAGTCGGCAGGACATTGGCGGAGGTTCGGGCCGCGTTGGTCGGGCGAATCGGCCGGATTCGGAGTGGGCTGGGATGGCTTGAAGGAAATTCGAAATTCCATGGGTGTTCCAAATAATCTCCAGGAATTTGCGATTGCCGTTCGGGACTTTGGAGTAGTTTTTTTCTTGTTTTTTTGCGGAGTCCTCTCCAGCAACGCCACCGTCCTGAACTCGGTGGTTGGCCCGAGTGATTGCCTCGGTTTTCTACTCCAATTAGCGCGCGTTCATTTGTGGAAGTCCTCGATGGGCCCGGTCGTTTAAGGGTATCATTAGCGATAATTAAGGCGGCGTTTGGGGATTCTTTTCGTTGTTTTTAGCACAGAGAAAATAGCATAATTAGAAAATACATAATTCGTTTAATGAAATTCTGCATTTTATTAAGGAAAAATTCCGCGAATTACGTCTTTTCCTAAAGTTTCGTATTCATCGATGTGGAGTTTCGGGAAATTTGTATTCAGAATTATACAAAGCCTGAGCCAATTACAGGGAAACCCAGTTTCTGCTCTCCTGGGCATGGAGGGACATCGGCCATAGATAGATGTACACGGCGATATATCATTGCTCAATTGCGAGAACGCGATAATTCGCGACACCTTCGACGCCAGGCACTCCAAAGGACGAGCTGTGATGTAACACGGCCAGCGGAACGAAGGAACGAGCGAGCGAAGGAACGCCGGGCCGTGGAACAGAGCAGCAAGCAGAGAGCAGCGAGCCGCGGAACGAGCGGAACTGCTCAATAAAACAATAAACCATAACCGCCCGAAGGAACGCAGAGAGGGGGGAGAGAATTCAGCAAACGCTCGCTGGAGCGGAGGAGGAGGGAGGGGGTTCGTTGGAATTGCAGCTGTGTTCGACCATGTGAAATAATGCCATGGGAAGCGGCCAGAGGCGCCGAGCTTCTTCTCTCCAATTGGACGGTGCGTGGCGGCGCCCGACGAGTGGCGGCGAGGGCGCAGGCGCCGGGCTCGTGCCGTCGGCGTTGGCGGGGGCCGGGGCCGGGGCCGGGACGAGACGATGACACCTTGCGGTGCGCCGTGGAAAAGCCAGTCGTTTCCATGGTCGGGCGGGTGCGCGGCGGGTGGCCGGGGTCGTCGGAGGGGTGGAGGGGGAGGTTGTGGCGCGGATGCCACAGCACGGAGTCGGTCGGACTGGTTGGAACGCGCGCACGGGCCGACCCGAGCCGAGCCGAGCCGAGCAGGGCCGAGTGGAGGCGAGCAGGCTTCCAGGCCGAACGACGGCGGTATACACAGGCTCGGCCGGGACTCGACTCGACGGCTGCCAGACAGAATTTACCTTTGCTCTGGCCTGGACGACGCCGACGACGACGACGCACGGCGGCCGACTGGTGTTCAACCATTGTGTGAGTGTGTGCAGGATATTCTTTTGCCTATTTTCAAACGCAAACCGCCAGCGGGCATCGTCTCGAAAAATAATAAAAAAATTATCATTATTTAAAAAACATAAAATAGAATAGAACGAAGTAAATTCAGTTCGAGTTGTTTCAACGCCATCCTGTCGAACTGCAGTGTTGAGTGCGAGATCCGAGATACGAGATCCAGAGCGAGACAGAGTGAAAAATTACAGCCCACAGCTCGCCTTTCTCGAGTGTCCCCATTAAATTCGGTGCCAAGGAATCGTTTCGAAGTTGCGTAAAAGTGTGAAAGGTCGGACGAGAGGGCGAGAGTGAGGCGAGAGTGCGAGGCTCGAACTCGATCGCGAGAGGGCGAGCGACGGGCGAACGAGTGGACGAGCGGACGAGCGAGAGGGAAAGAGAGAGAACCCTTGGGATTCGCAGCGAGTAGAGGTTCGCACAGTTCGACGGTGGCGTCCAACGAGGCAAACAGCAGCGCCGCAGGCAGTGGCAGTGGCAGCGGCGAATCCACCGCCCTGTTCTCCAAACTCCGAAGCTTCTCCATCGGCAGCGGGCCCAACTCGCCGCAGCGAGTGGTCTCGAACCTCCGCGGGTTCCTCACGCACCGCCTGAGCAACATCGGCCCCAGCGACACAGGTGAGTCCGCCACCCACCCAGCCTGGGCTTCCTCCCCATCGGTATCTATCCACCTGCCAGTGGTGGACGCCAGCCCGCGATTATATAAGCGCGTGCCTTCGCAGGCCGTGGAGGATCCCCCGAACCCTGGGGCTTCCGTGCAAAATAATTATCGATCGTTGCGTCGGACAAAACTATTTCGGGAGAAAACCGTTTCGCCAGCACTGCTTGGCCTCCTTTCGTTGTAGTTGTTGTTGTTGTCGGGACTTTGAATTCGCCATCGATTCGCTGGAGGAACCGGGTGGAAGTGGAACAGTGCAGTACACTGTTTTCCAACTGAATTCGTAGAACTTGTTTTTGTTGTTTGAAAAAGTATTGTCTATTAATCGCATTATTTTTGACATGAATTCTGCCAATTGTTTGTACAGAATTCAAAATTTTTTTTTTTTAAGTTTTTCCCATTCAACACACTAATAGTTCTGTGTTGTCGTCCAATTTTGCAATATCGGCAACGGGTGGGAACAATTGACACACAATCAGTTGACAACACTTTTTTGTTTTCAACCTTTTCCCGATTGGGTTCCGTGACGGCAATTGATACAGGCGTAAATTCCCTGAACTTGTTCTCGGCATTCGACAATGGAATGTGCGATAAAAGTACTTTCGAATATATCAGAAGTATCCGGCTTTGGAAAAATTATCCCATCATTGCGCAACGATGTTATGTGAACGCCGAAACGTCTTCAAATCGTTAAAAAAATCTTCAATTTGTTGCTGTTCAATTTCACTCGCCCTCTGGCCACTTGGGAGAAAACTTTCGACGCTTCGGGTAACGAACACAAGAACAACACCAAACCGAAGCAAAAACAAAAGTAAAAGCCAAAGAAGCGGCAATCGAAGTAAATCTGGAGCATTTTGAAGATCTGCCCACCGACGTTACACAAGAGCCAGCGAGTGAACGAGACCACGAGCGACTGCAAGTGGCAGCGTGCGCGAATGACTGTGAGTGTGACTGGGATGGCGAGTGCGACTGGCTGAGTGACTGCAAGTGCGATGGTGCTGGCGGTTGCGAGGGTCCGTGTGTGGGATCTCGAGGGCCCGTGGCCAAAGTGGCTCCGACTCGGGCTCCACTCGGGCTCCACTTGGCGCACATGAAAGCGATTCGAGCCGCCCGAGCCATCATCAGCCGATCTCGATCTCGAGTTGGGATCTTCAAACCCTTGGTTTCTCTCGCGTGGCCACCGGCGATCGGCGGCGCATCAACGACGAGACCGCAAGAGAAACTTCACCCGAGATCGATGGCTTTTCTAAGATTTTCTCCCAAAACGGCGATCGCTCCATGCGCCGGATGGCGACGGGTTTCTCTGGGATCTTGGGAGGGGTTCGGGAGGCTAAAGAAGGAGTCCTTTAAATACACTTCCGTTGGACTTACACGAGCTTCCCCGGCTCATTGGAGAAGGGAGAACGCGGGAGAACGCGGGGGAGGGAGGGGCAGGTGAGGAGAGAGACCGATATCTCGACAAATTTGCTAATTGCCTTTCGAGGTATCGGCGCGCCCCATCAACCGATACCCGGCGTCGCCTCAAATCGAATCGAATCGACGGAGACAGCGACGTCGACAACAACAACAACGGGATCGACAACGAGAACAGCAACGACAACAACATCGACATCGACATCGACATCGGCATCTGTGTACATGTCGACATGGAGGTAGACGACGACATCGACTGTGGCGAGCGGGACGCGGCGAGGGTTGCCAGATGTTTGGCTTGGCAAAGGCCGAATTTCGGGCGTCGCATCAAATGGAGAGTTGAGGAGCACAGGAAACGCCAGATATGCTTGGCGCAGGTGTCGGTGTAGAGATAATTGCCAATGTCAGATAAGATTCGCCCATTCACCAGTTCTCGAGCCGTCCCTCCACCCGTCCGCCCCCCGATGCCTCCACATGCCGACGGCCTTAGTCATCATGTCAACTGGCGGTTTTCTTAGAAGACACTGGAAAACTTTCAGCCGCCTTTGGGAGAAGAGGACGAAGCGACGCGCCGATGGGCTTCAATCACAATTAAACTGACAACTTAATTACTCCCTCGGCCCAGAGCCGCTGACACCGAGGGGCGGCGCGACGATTGGCGTTATGAAATTTCAAATCTAATTACGACGACAGGTTACGTGGCGGCATGTTGTTGTAGTTGCTGTTGTTCCTGGTGTTGCTGTTGTAGTTTGTTGTTTTAATTGCTGCGGTCGTCGAGTTTGTTGCCATGTCCCGGCGACAGACGACGACAAGCCGCCGTAAACGAGTTAATTGGCGGCGGCAGGAGAGACAGGGACAGATACAGCAGCTAGAGGTGGAGGGTTCTCGTTCGCGCTGCAATTTTCTCGAGGTTGGGGATATCGACAGGATTCCTTCGGACCCAAACTTGCAGTTGATCGCCGTCTGCTCGCAGGCCCGCGCAGACCAGGCCGTGATCGGTGGCGAAAGGGCTGAGGCTTACAGGGCATCCAGGTCCATCCATCTCCCTCCGGGCCGAGCTTCGGGACCCTCCACGGCCGCACCAAGGCTCCAGCTGGGCTGTCGGCGCTCCGGTCTGATCCCACAGCATGTCTTCTTCCAGTCTTCCATCACGAACATTTGCATTTCCTTCGCTCAACTCAACTCAATTCCACTGCCATGCAGGGCGAGGAGGGGAGGGTGGAGAACCCCGACCCTTTCTGTGAAGGCTTTTTTGCCGTGCCGTGCCGTCCTTTGTCTTGCCTTACCCTGGCAATAACAAAGGCAATAAATATAAATTTCCCTATCATCCCGGCCCGGCCTGGCCTCGCATCCCTTCTCGTCCCCGGCAGCCTCGTGTCGTCCCCCACCTTCCCAACCCCCGTAGTCCGCTCGCCTCCCCTGTCGTCCTCGTTCGTGCCTCCATTCGTTCCGGCCCTCGACTCGGAAGCTGCCTGCTCGTTGTGCGTCTTAATGCAGGATGTTTTCATAGCGGTTTTGTGTCAAAACAAAGGGGATCAGCGGAGTGATACGCGAGCCCTAATACACCGACACACACACACACACACACAACGGCCACACACACAGCCACGCCGTCGCCATTTGTCGGGATGTCTTCTTATCGCGCCGGAAATGGTGTTAAGACCAGGGATGATCGCCCTTATCGGGGAACATCGGAACTCGTTTGTAGCCCTGATTGTTGTTCTTGTTGTTCTTGTTGTTGGTAATGTTCTCTATGGAGCGCTCGTTGTTGTTGTCGTTGCTGCTGCTGGTGTCGATTGTCACGGAGCAAATGCTACATTTCTCGTTAGCATTGTTGTTGTTGCTGCCATTCCGGCCCCTTTCCGACAACGCAAATTGGCTTCGGCCGTGTTTGGGCGGGAAATTAAAAATTAAACCGGGTCCCTTTCGGTCCCAGGCCCCGCCCTGTCATTTTTTTTTTGTTTTTTGTCTGCCTTTGTTTACTCTTCTAAAAGTCTTTCCATGTTGTGCATTTTAATGGCCTCGACTTTCGGAGATTCCGTCGTGATCCGACGGGTCCCGAGCTGGGATTTGCGTCCTCGGCCCTCCTCCTGCTGGCCTCGTGTCGCACTTGAGAACAAGAAATACATGTCCGACTCCGACATGGAAGCCGCCCCCTCCTCCTGCTCCGAGTCCCTCGACATCTCTGCTTCCGAACTAATTATCAAAATTGAAAACATCTGCCGACCTGCCGGAAAGTTTTCTGCTGCAGACGGAGAAATCATTGGAACAAGTGTTCTTTATATTTGCGAGGAGAAATTATTGAACAGAAGTTTCCTTTTCTCTCCATCTTTGAGGGTATAAATTTTGACAGAAATTTCCTGTTTCGTTTGGTAGGCGAAAATAGTGAAGGGAATTTTCCTGTTCTCACCTCTGTATGGAGAAGTTGGTGAAAAGAGTTATTTCTCTCTTTTGGATGGCGAAAACATTAAAAGCAATTTTCTTTCCTCGTCTCTTCTTTTGCGTTGAGAAATCGGTGAAAAGAGTTTTCCTTTTCTTTGCCTCTTGATGGCTAAAAATTGAATTTTATATGAATATATTGACAAAAATTGCCTGCTTCTTCTTTGAGAAGAAATTATTGACATCAGTTTTCTGTTCTGTCTTTTGGAAGCGGAAAGCAGTGAGGGGAATTTTGCTGCTTCTTCACTGAAAGAAATTTCCTTCACCACATTTCGCTTCACATTACATCGACTTGACGTCCTTGGCGGTGAGAAGAGAAAAAAACTCTCTCGAAACTGTCGAAACTCAAACTCAATTTGCAAAGTGCACTGGAAAAGTTTGCGAACGCCTCGGGTCTCCCGGGAGGCCCGACCTAGACGGGATTGCAGGAGACCTTCATTAGGGAGTCGATACAATCACACCAATACTTGCCCGTGTGCACACACACACAGAGTGGACGGGTGCACGCGGCACATACACACACACATGGACACATGTCGATATACACACATGAACTCCGGCTCGGAGGCGCAAAAACTGTCTAAACGTAGATTAACCGCTCTCGGGGGAGGCCTCACGCACACAGGCGCCCTCACACGCACACACACGGGCTGGCGGGAAACGAGGCTCGTTTTACGAGTTCGCGTAAAGCGGGTGAGTGAAAAGTGCCGAGAGACGCGCGGGGACGAGGCTCGAGACCGTGGGCGAGCAGCAGAAATTTATGGGAAGACCAATTGGAGGCGGCCGCCGATGGGCAGCGTCATGAACACCAGAACAACAACAACGACAGCAGCGACAACAATAACAATAAAACTACCATAAACAACATCAGCAAGATTGGCTCCCGAAGACGAAGACATTGTAGCACAAGCCATCGACGACGCCCACCCAGGCACGCCCACTTAATGTTTTGATTTATGCTTACGCTCCACTTTCCCCCTGTCCCGCTCTCCTCGCGGCCCGCCCTCTCTCCCTGCCTCTCTCGGTCCCTCCCGGCCCCGCAAGACGTCGTTACGTGAATGCGTTACGGCAGCACGTCAGTCGAACCCGAGCGCAAAGTGTTTGTCATCCCAGTCCTCGTTCTCTTCCTGGTCCTCCTTCTGAACCTAGAGCTCGACTTCATCCTCCTCCTCTCGCTACCGTCCTTTCTCGAGGGCCTCGGGCCGCCTCAGCTCGAACATGGGAGGCAGAGGCCAGCCAGAGAGAGAGAGAGAAGGACTCGGTCTCCGAGGAATTGATAAATATTTTAGAGCCCTCCGCTCCTGCCCTTCGGCTCCGCTTCAGCCGGCGAGGAATTAAATTGAGAGTGAATTTTGCCCGGATCAGATCTTGGTGGAGGGAGTCGGAAGGGACGAAAACCTGGGACGTGTCGATTTCCGACGGAGATAAACCGATACAGACAGAGGGGGGGGAGAGGGGGGGGAGAGAGAGGGGGAGGTATAGATAGGGGATTAAAACCCATTTAGTGGAAATTCCCGCCCTGCGAGCACTGCAGACTCCGCAGCCCCAGGGGACCGCGAAAGGCGCCCTGACAGGTAGGGAAGAACTCGAGACGCCTGCAGGGCCCGAGCCGGGCTGCAGGTGAGGAGCGGCCGCGGGGTCCAGCGCCGGCGCCGTGGTCGGGTGAAGGCCGGGCGGCCGATAATCCCGCCATGGCCCGTAAGCCGAGCCGCAATCAATCGAGAAGCGCCCGTCGATTGCCGTTCGACTGCACCGCATCGCGATGCACTTGAAATCGGCGGGACAGAGCGGTTAAGGGCTGACGACGGCTAAGCCACCGGCTGCGGGGTCCCCTCGTCCCGCCGGTCGTCGGGCGTCCGTCCGTCGTGTTCAATTAACCCAGAAGAGAAACCTGAGGCGCTTAAGCACGTATTAGCCTAATCGTCGTGGCCAAAAGTGGGGCGAATGGCGAGGGACGCGGACCGAGAATCCGGGCGAACGGCGGCGACTCAAGGCTGCCCGCCTTCGGTTTGATTGCCAAGAGCCAGGGACTCGACGACGATCCACGAACTCCCACGGCCTCCCCTCGAACCGCAACTAATTTGCCGCCTCCGCCTCGTCCTCGTCCCGGATCCTCGCCACGTCCCTGTGACCCGGTGTCATTAACCGAACCCCAGCTCGAGCTCATTAGGCGGCGGCAGCCCTAACGAATCGCTTCCAACTCATTGGGTTCTCGATGGGCCCGGCCCTCGCCCGGCGGGCAGCACGAGGAGCGATAAATTAAGACGCACGCCATGCCGAGGGCCTGGTCCGACCTCGTCGAGTCCGAGCAGGCGGCCTCGCCTCGGTGCGCACACGAGAGGACACGAGACGGCACGGCAGCGGCAGCGGCATCGACAACCCCTGGGCAGAGGGGAGGTTTCTTCCCTTGTCGTCTCGGTCGTCCTCGACTCGACTCGTCCTTGTTCCCCCGTCCCGCTTCCCGCGAATGCGCAATCGTCACGTGAGCGCGTGATAAATAGTTCTTATGGAAATAAATCCCCGTGCAAAGCAATATTTTGACTCGTTTCTCCATTGTCCACGGGTGCAGAGGAGGGCAGGCAGGAATGGATGGCGGACTGACGGATGGGCGGAAGGACGGGGGTGACGAAACACCCGGGAAACTCCGCAGACCGCAGAACCCGACCAACAGCAGGGACATCGCGTACTCAGAGAGAGGGAAAGACAAATAAGCGATGAAGAATAAACGAAATTAAAAGGGACCAAACCGGGCATTGGAGAACAGAAACCAGATCAAAGAAACACAACGCGAAATTGTAAAATAATTGCTCTTGACATTTCCGGACGCGCTCGTCCTCGTTCCCCGAAGTGCTCGCGGTGAAATCGGAGTTGTCTTTAGAGTCAAGAGACTCCCGTCGCCTCCCCTTCCCCCTCTCCTTTCTCGCTCCTCCCCTCGCCGCCCGTCCTTAAGTACTTGTGGAATCGGAAGGGTATCCTCGCGGTCCCGCCCATCGAGTGGAGGCAACGGCTCGAAATTGGTTTCGTTTGTTTGCTTTAAATGCATTAACGTTTGCATTGGACGTTGTGTTCGAGTGGGCGGGGGCGGGCGGCCTCCCACTCTCGGCCCCAATCGAATTGTTGGTGGTCGTCAACCAAAAGGTAACGATCGTTAGCCCAGTCGCCTGGAACTCGTTACGTATCTCTCGTGGTACTCGCGCCCTCTGATTCGAAACACAAACCCCGAGCAAAATTAGGAAGAGTCGCAACAACTCGAGCAAGTGCCGTCTGTGACAGGGACAGACAGAGGGGAAGCGAAGCGCAGGGGAGGGAGCGAGACCGAATCCTGTGCAAGGAGGAGGAGACTCGGCCGAGACGGAGACGAGACTGAATATTCCATTTGATGGAAATCATTAGAACGGACGGACGGCGGACGGACGGCGGAGGGATGGAGGAAGGCACGAACTGGGGGTTGAACGTCGCAGGTACGCAGCTATCTATTACAGCATGTCTGGTCTCGTATGTCCTGGGCATGTCCTCGCCGGCGCGAGACGACGACATGTGGCGGCTCATGAAAAATTCACACATCCTCCGCTCTTCCATTAATAACCGAGCCCGGCTCCGGTTCCCGCCAGCTCCGCAGCCCTCGGCGGATCATATTTTTAGCTCCGGAGCTCGAGCTCCCCCCTCTCTCTCTCTCTCTCTCTGTAGATGTCTCTCTCCTGTTCCTTGAGAGCAGGAGGCTTCGGATGTCTGAAGGCGGAGAAGAGCGGAAAGGCCAAAGGCTCTAGTTGTAATTATTTCTGAATAATTTATCAAAGGACGACAGCGGAGACGACGACGGCACCTTTGACTCGCCGAAGGAGCAACTGCGGCTGCGACATCGAGCACGCTCCCAACGTCGGCCACAACCGTGCCATAAACCCTGAAACTGAAACACTTTTCCGGCGAATGTCGGTGTTTGTGACACCAGCACGAGCTCCAGTTTCCAAGGTGGGCCAAGGTGGGCGGCTTTAAAAACACTCGGAGGGCCCTTGAACAGAACGAGCCGAGGGGACGCGGGCTCAGGTGCGGCTGGAGAGGAGGAGGAAGAGCTGGAGAGCGGGTGGCCTCGCCTGAAGCCTCCTGGAAACACGATAGGCAAATGGGCAAGCGGGCCAGGACCTCCGTCACAGCTCGCCCCATCATCGTCGCCATAACCCAGTTCCAGACAACGTCATCGCGATTTTGGACAATTGGGCCAACGTCATCGTGAGTCCGAGACACTGAAGCGAAACCCGAGCCTAAAAATGACTCCTGCGCGCCGCTCTGAAGGGCCCTTCGGGGACGCCAGCCTGGAGGCTGGAAAACTGAAGCGAACTCGTTTATAAATAAATTTCCCTAAATGCGCGCATTCGTCAAAATGTTTCTCCATTTCTTTGATTCATGGCTCGCTGAACTTTCGCCGCGGCAGGGGGCGCTTGGGCGAGGGGTGAGGGGCGTCCGGGGTGGCTGCGGGCCAGCGGTGGGAACGCGAGCAGCAGCTCGATGGGCCGAGGGAGCGACCCCGGCGATGAGGTTGCAACCTCCGGCCGGTCGTAATTTTGAATTCAAAGGACTCCGTCCTCGCCCGCCCCGCTCTGGCCGCGCTGAGTTATGGCTCGACACCTGCCGCGGTTTCCACGAGTAATTTCTGAGAGGACTGAAGCGAAAGATCGAGAGGCAGGCCCAGGGCGGTGGAGAAAGACAGAGGGAGGTAGGGGGAGCCAGACGGATAGACAGAGCTCATAAATATTTATTCGCGCGAGAGTATTTTTCCCGTCGGCTGCGCTTGGGGAGGGCGCGACATGGCGATCGTTGCGGCGGGCGGGGTCGCAGGCATTAAGTTAAGCTCTTCCGCTCCTCCGCTGATCTCGGCCATCGGCCCTCGAGCCAAACCACCCCTGACCCTCCGCCCTTGCCGCTCGAAACGGACCCCGGAGCAGGTCTCGATAATTTGGCGCCGCGGTCGATGGGCCGGGGTCCTCAAATTACACACGACAATTTCCTTGGCAATTCCATTTGAGGACCCTTCGGGCCAGGCCCTCGGCCAGGACTAACCAGCACACACACCAATGTACGAACAACAACAACTCACACGAACACAAATCGAAAAACACCCCGGACGGCGGGCGAAGAAATCGAAGCACGTGGAAGGTGCGGCAAAGTGTAATTATAATTATTATTTCTGCCCCACACACACCGCACCACTCCCCACGTCATACACACACCCCCCAAACACACACACACACACACGCAATCGAGTTCCTGCCGGCGGCCACTTCAGGGCCGAGCTACGCGACGGCGCCGAGGAATGAAATTTTCATGACCATGTCGTGCCGCTCTGGTGGTCCTTGTTGTTGTCGGAACTCACTCGACTCCGGCAAGGGGGTGTGTGCGCCTGGCTGTGTGTGTGTGTGTGTGTGTGTGTCGCTACTTGAGTCAATTATTTCCTCTTTTGCCCTTTCAAATTCAAATGTTCGCGTCCGCGTCCGCGCTGCGTCCGTTCGTGCCAGCGTTGGCGGCGTCGCAGGTGGTGAGTCCGGGTCACCGGGGGCGGCTCGGCTTGCACTGAAGTGTCCTGACGAGTCAAGAGCGAAAACGTGCTGCAGCAACATGCAACGGCTCCCCCTTTCAGCTCTCTCGGCCCTCTCTCGTCGTCGCCGCTCGGCCGTGATCCACGAAAGCCCTCTCGACATCGACGCGCACATGCCGCGCTTTTGTCGGGCAGCAGGGCGGAGAATGGGATGGAGGAACCGGCGAGGGCCGGCATTGGCGAGGTTGGGTTTCGAGTTCACCTCCTTTCTCTCTCAATCATCTTCCTATCCTAAATGAGGCCGAGCTACGTTCTGTGTATTGAAGGAAGCAGGAGAAAAAAATCCGAATTCAAGTCCGAAACTGACCCAAGTCCCGACTCTCCATGAATCGCGTTCCCCGTCCATCGTCCATCCCACCTTCCTTTCTCCGCCATCCGCCCCCTTCCCAGTCTTCGTTTTTCCTTCTTCATTTTTTCATTTCCTGCTGCCCTCGTCCTGCGCGAGCCGTCGATCGATTTTCGCCGCCCTCCGACGACGACGGCGCGAACACACCTGCATTTTCTCTCGCATTTTCCCAGACAGACGGCGCTCCTTTCATTTCCTTCCACATCCCGTCTCTCTCCCTCTCTCTCTCTCTCTCTCTCTGTCTGTCCCTTTCCCTCCACACGGCCGGCTTTAAAATAAGGTCGTTGTGTTAAGCATTTCACGCCGAGTTGGGCTCGATTTTTGCGTTGCGTGTTTCCTCTCCGAGTTTTCGCCGTCTTCTCGTTTTCCGTGCTTGCTCCTCCCGTCGTCCACCTCCTCCTCTTCTTCTTCTTCTTCTCCTTCCCCTCTCCCTCGTTCGCCTTCCCCTGGCTGGTGGTTTTTTCGCTTTTGTTTCCTCGAAGGCATTCGGGTGTTGTTGGCGGGCCTGACATGAAAGGCGCGGGCCGCAGCCCTCGGCGCTCAACCACAACAAACACGACCACGACACCAACAACAAGACTCTAGAACGACAACAACAGCGAGCCACGGCCCGTCGTTAGTCGTCGAACTCCCGCCTCCGTCTCCGCCCCGGCCCGGCCAGGCGCCTGCCCCGAGGCCCGCTCGCCTCACCGCACAATGCGTAGCAATTAAACAAAATCACAAAAGGCAAATTGCTGGGGAATTATTAACGACGAGTGTTGTTCTTGTTATTGTTCCCGTTCTTCTTCCTGTTCCCGTTCTTGTTATTGTGGCCGCTCTTGTGTTCGATCCCCACATTCGGAATCGGTGGATGGGAGGGCACGAGTGTGAGTGGGGAACCTGGCCTTGTGTTTGGGGAGTCGCCCCTTCCGCCGGCCACGAACGAGTGCCGGACGACTCCGGCATCAGGGGTCGATGGGTCGAGGAGCTGAGGGGTCGAGGGGTCGAGGGGCCGACGGGTGCCACCGCTGACGTCACGTCACCGGCACTCGCCGTTCCGAGGGTTCCACGAGGGCCTCGTCTGGTTTTATGATTGAAATGTGTGTCGCTAGTGAAAAGAAAACCCCAAAACACCAACGTTCGAATCGGCAAATCATCCATCCGCAATCAATGGCGATGGCGACGGCGACGATATCGCTTGATATCGCTAAGTGGAACGCAATTAAATTAATCGAACCCCACATCGATGAATAGAGCGTGATTGAATCAGTCGATAAGTCCAATAAATAGCAAATAGTTAATCGCGATAGAGGAAGATAAAACAAAAACCAATCGAAATCACAGTCTAAACTAATCCAAATTTCACAAAAATCGAGATTAATTAATTCATTGTACTTGTGGACGATAAAACAGCTTGAGTGAGCTCGAACCGAGTGGCTTCTAAATTCGGGACATCCTTTCTCTTCACAGAAACAACATTTCAATCATAAACACAGAAGAAAACTGAAAAAAATAAAACAAAACCAAACATAATGACGACTATTGATGATGTTGATGATGATGATGATCGACAGAGGACGGAGTTTTTGGAAACGTTTTTCTCACCACTTAGGCGGTGAGAGAAAATTTCTAAAAACAGTGAGAAATGCTAAGAACGAAAGAATATAATTTAAGAAATAACAAATACGAAAACAAAATATTTTGATAATTGAAGTAAAAGAAAACACAAAGAAAACATGAAAATAAAAGACAAAGCAAACTAACGAAATCTTGTTTCTGTGTCGTTAAAGGTTGTCCAGACGGATGCCAACATCACTAGACTAAACCGGGCCACCACCGAGCCTACAGCAACAACAACAACAACAACAACAAGAACAAGAACAAGAACAACAACAAAAAGAACCACCGTCACGAATTCGAGCCCCGTCGAGTCGAGAGCAAACGAAACACACAAATGAAAGCAAAGCAATGAGCGAACACGGCACGGCCGCAGGAGCACGAGACCGAGAACACGAACGAGAACAAGAACAAGCACAAGCACAAGCACACAAAGATGGCGTCGCCGCCGGAAGCCACCAGGAGCAGCCGGAAGGTTAGGCACACATCGGCCGCAGGAGCGGAGGGAGCGAAATGAGAGCAAGGACATCGACGTCGTTCGGAAATCGAGCACACGCAACGAGCCAGCCAGAGACACAGGGCAAGCCCAGTTGCCCCCTCTCACTCTCACTCTCACTGTCACCCTCACTGTCACTCTAACGCTCGCGCACCCACCGGTCGCACACACGAGGATTCACCGCGGTAAACCACAGTCACAGAGACACAGACGGCACAGAGAGCAGACAGAGACAGAGGTAGTCGAGTCCCGAAGGCGACCCTGAGCGGAGGAGTCCGGAGCGCGCCAAGATGGCGTCGTTCAAGATACCGCTGATCAACCTGGAGATCCGCGAGGTGAAGGAGATCGTGTGGGAGAAGATCCAGGAGCCGGTCAACCAGCGGCGGCTGATCCTGGTGATCGTCTCGATCGCCCTGCTCCTCGACAACATGCTCTACATGGTGATCGTGCCGATCATTCCCGACTACTTGCGCGAGATCGGCGGCTTCGACGACGGCACCCCGGTCCCCCTGCTGCGGGACAATCGCACCGGCAAGATCATACCCTTCCACCACGACCACCACGGCCAGGACTCGGCCACCGGGGTGCTCTTCGCGTCGAAGGCCATCGTCCAGCTGATGGTGAACCCCTTCTCGGGCGCCCTCATCGACAAGATCGGCTACGACCTGCCGATGATGATCGGGCTCACGATCATGTTCTTCTCGACGGCCGTCTTCGCGTGCGGCCGCAGCTACAGCGTCCTGTTCTTCGCGCGCTCGCTGCAGGGCGCCGGATCCGCGTTCGCGGACACCTCGGGCCTGGCGATGATCGCCGACCGGTTCACCGAGGAGAACGAGCGGTCGCAGGCGCTCGGCATCGCGCTGGCCTTCATCAGCTTCGGCTGCCTGGTGGCGCCCCCGTTCGGCGGCGCGCTCTACCAGTTCGCCGGCAAGGAGGTGCCCTTTCTGATCCTGGCCCTCGTCTGCCTGATCGACGGCCTGATGCTGCTGCTGGTGATGAAGCCCCTCAAGGAGCAGATCAAGCAGAGCAAGGAGGTCCATCAGGAGACGATCCCGATCTGGCGGCTCCTCATGGACCCCTACATCGCGGTCTGCGCCGGCGCGCTCACGATGTCGAACGTGGCCCTGGCCTTCCTCGAGCCGACCATCTCGCTCTGGATGGAGGACAACCTGACGACGGACAACTGGAAGATCGGCATGGTCTGGCTGCCGGCGTTCTTCCCGCACGTCCTCGGCGTGGTCATCACCGTGAAGATGGCGAAAAAGTACCCGCACCACCAGTGGCTGATGGCCGCCGTCGGGCTGGCCCTCGAGGGCCTCTCGTGCTTCATCATTCCGTTCTCCAGCTCGTACAAGGTCCTGATGATTCCGATCTGCGTGATCTGCTTCGGCATCGCCCTGATCGACACCGCGCTCCTGCCCACGCTCGGCTACCTGGTGGACGTTCGCTACGTCTCGGTCTACGGCAGCATCTACGCGATCGCCGACATCTCGTACTCGATCGCCTACGCCGTGGGGCCGATCATCGCCGGCGGCGTGGTCGAGGCGATCGGGTTCACGGCCCTCAACTTCCTGATCGCGTTCTCGAACCTGCTGTACGTGCCGGTGCTGCGGAAGCTGCGCAACATCTACGACTTCAAGCCGTTCGAGAACGAGGCGAACATCCTGATGCAGGACCCGCCGAACAAGGAGTACCAGACGTACGTCATGCACGACCAGCAGCAGCAGCCCGTCGACGGCGAGCTCAAGAACCACCTCGAGTACGGCCAGCAGTACCAGCAGGAGCAGGAGACCAACCTCGACGAGGCCACCGGCTACGGCTACCAGCAGCAGGGCGGAGTCGGCGGCTACCAGCAGGACCATCACCACTCGCAGCAGTACCAGCAGCAGCAGCAGCAGCAGCCGTACCAGCCCGGCTACCAGGAGCAGGGCGGCAGCTACCAGCAGCAGTCGGAGACGCGCCACCTGCCCCAGCAGCGCGTCGCGAACCCCTTCCAACAGCAGCAGCAGCAGCAGTCGCGAGGGCCCTCCGAGGGCGTGGGCGGGAGTAGAGGGGCGGGCGGTCCGGCGAATCCGTTCAGACAAGGATTTTAAACTGTTGTCTTACACAAAACTAGCGGTAATTTATGTTTGTTTGTACATTGTCGATCGAATAGCGTATATTTTCCGTTGAGCTCCAACGCTAGCTCCAGCCTAGCCCGCTACACCATACCACACCATACCATACTACTAGCTGGTACCAGGACAAGGGCTGCTCGGAGAAACCTTTTCCCGGTCTCATCCAGCCCTGGCAGAAGGCCATTAGGCCACTAGAAAGATATAAGAAAAGACGAACGATTGCAAAGCATCCCTGTGTCATACACCCTCAGTAATCGAGGATATCTGCGCTCACACTAACTACTATACCCACGAATAGTCGTCGTACATATAAACGCAAAAGCCTCCATCTTATACATCTTATGTTCCCAGCTCTTAAGGAAGACGCGTTCACGAAAGTGCAGGGCAGCACTTAAGAGAGATGGTCAGCAATGAAACTTAGTCTAGGTCTAGCATTAAAAAGGGCGACTGCACGATCTCAAACGAACGGGATTTCAAGTTGAGATCATGGACTCGATTCGATCGATCCACAGGTGGAATGGGATAGAATATTTTAGTAGGATTTTAGTTCAATTTGTAGTTAAGAGGCTTCGTTTGTAGCTTCGGAGGGGTGCCAGAGGGTGGTCCCTGGTCATCGACTCGAGTCGGTTGTTGGCTGCTCGATGCCATCGATGGATCGGTGGCAGAACCGAGGCCTACCAGGGTTTGGCCACCCCTCACGGCGCCCTCCGAGGCCGCTTGAAGAGTTCGTTTCGTTCGTACAACCGTGAACCGCTGCCATGGACCCCGTGAGTTCCTGTACATACACAACACAACACCACACATACACACATGTGTGCAAGTGACCCGCTTTCCTTTCGAACCCCAAAAAGAAGAAAGAGAAAGAGAAAAAGAAGAACCCAACCAATTGTACATCAAACCGAGAAGCAGAAAGAGAATCTCACTAAGCTAGAAATACCAAAGTAACAGACTAGGCCTAAGAATGATATATACTTATACCTAAACATAGATACATATGAAATTATATGCATATGCAACACTAGCGTGTAGAGCCCGTGGGCAGGGCGAGGGGCTCGAGCACTGGCCGAGGGTCTGAGGAGAAAGAGCTCGCATCCATATCGCATACATATCAAATACTGCACAAATCTTGACAAAGAACCCCAACTTCGGGTGCTGAGCCCGACTCGGAGCCCCAGCCCGCCAGCCCCCCAGCCCCGCTCTGCCGGGTGAGGGGAGTTTTTTCGGTTCGTTTACTCGTATTCTTTTCGCATCGCCTCCCATCGCTCGATGGGGCCGGTGCGGCCCGTTTTAGATGAGAATCTTAGTCCTAAGACACAACCAAGGTAACGATACATATCAGAGTCGCATGACTCGCCTGTTAAAAATTACCAAAGTGATATTAACTATTGCTATTCAAACATATACATAACACCTACTAAGTAAGGAACCTACCATATGACTTTCTAATTATCTACATATACTTATACATCAGTATATACATCACATATACATGAAGTTAGATTATGTTAGTGAGTAATATTAAAGGAAATTCTTTAGCCTGTAAACTCTGTAAACATTTTAATCGAGAAGTTGAATCTTATTTGGGAATGCACTGAAAATTCAGAGCCTCCAGAAGTTGGGGGCCCAAATGTATTTATACACCATTTTCTCCTCAGTGTAGATTTTTGTATTTTTTGCTTTTTAACAAGCATTTAGCAAACAAATTTTATCGAACAAATTTTATGTGTATATAGATACAATATATATAAATATATATATATACATATATACTGTTGGATATTCGTATTTACCTACCAATCAATTATCATTTGCCGGCGACCTCCGACCCGACCCCCATCGGGGGGCAGCAGAGCGTCGGGGGTCCTGAAGTTATAGCATGAGTACCTTATGTAGAGGAAGAGAGAAAAGCAAAACAAATTCAATTCAATTCAATTCAGTTCAATTGAATGCAGCACAGAATGATATATATTATACACCGTTTACTCATATTTTACATGTATAGATGTCGATTTTACCACGTAATTATATGCATACATATGTGCTCTATATATACACCTATATATAACGAACTATACATAGCTAAATCCGTAAACATATCAGAGAATACGGCCATTTTAAGCAGCCCCCGGCACTGCCTGGGCCACTGCGTCCTTATTGGCTGATCCTTGACAGGCCTCTTTCACTACCTTTTCACTCCGCTTTTCACAGATCTTTTCCCTCCCCTTCCACACTCCTTTTCCTTCCCAATTTCACTCCCCTTCTGATTTCAACACTGCTTCTGCAGACACCCACAGTCACTCACACTTTCCTGCATACATCCCGCTTCCCCTCACATGCCCACATGTATATCTACATATATATACGCTGTATGCAACTATATATAGTGAATGTCTCACACTCGAGCAAGGTATAATAAAGTGGGTCGTTTGATTTGGAAAACTAAACTAAATTAAATGCAAACAAATGAAACTCATACAAAAATCTCCCATCAAAAAGTATCAATTAAAACGTAAACTGCAAAGTAATTAAACGTATATATCAAGGACATGCATATTTATAAAATATTTATATGGATATTATTGTAAATTACACACACACTCACACACACACACACACACAAATCGTTGTATATTTAAATGAGAAGAAAAAAGCAAAAAAAGAAAAACATGCAAAACTATGTAAAATAACGTCGAACTCACATTTCGTATATACAAACTATATAGTTTATTAGTTCAATGTAAATAATGGAATACTATGTTAGTTTCAAGACAAACAAACAAGAATAAGGAAAATATTTTAAACAAAACCAATGGTTGAATTTTAACTAGGATATGCTTTAAATTACCGTTATGCAAACCTTTCCAACACACCCTGGTCGGTTGCAAGTCACAACCTAACTTGTGAGACGACACACGCATACAACATAGAGGAACAAAACCTAAACCTAAAAGCAATATTTATATATAGTTGAAGTCGGCCAGACAGGCACAGGCACAGCCAGATGCAGATGCAGATGCAGACTCTCGATAGACTCTTATTAGAACCAAAATGTTCACCCCCCCCCCCCTTTTGTACTCACTCTAGAAAGCAACACAAAGCCCTACTATTTGGAGCGATGTCAGGTCAAACCCTAAAAAACTGTCCTTCAATGGCGTATGATTTCCGAATCCATATGGAACGGCCGGTGGATTTCCCGGCAATTAAGAGTCCGACTTCGCCACGATTTCTCGCGGCAGTTCCTTGATCTTTCGTTGGTTTCATTTACAGTCGAGCAACAGATTTACTCAGAAATAGAGTTTGAGCAACAAAACCGAAAACAAAAACCGAAAACAAAACCCAAAACCAGAACAAACACGAGTTATTGTCGTTCTTCGATAACCACCAAGAGTAGATATTCTAGAGTTAAGAGTAATAATTAATAGTAATAATAATGATTATCATTATGATGTTGATGAAGGTTAAATTTAGGAATATGAACAGTGCCGGAAAATGTGTAATATTAGAAGAGAGGTGGAAGCAACCCTGGCCATTGGTGGATGAGGGAGGGAGAGGGGGAGAACGCAGTAGCTGTAGGTGGATCATGTAGTCTAAAGGGACGCAAGTCGAAGATGGCTGCTGTGCTGCAAGCGAACTACGCTAGTAATTAACGAACAAGTACATGTCGATCGAAGCCAGTGGCAGGTTTGGACCGTGTCGCTAGTCCGATAAGTTTCCGCACCACTTACGTACATACAGATATATATCGTTTCTCGTCGAGATCTAGTTTCGTTCACCGTGTTTCGCCGCTCGATTTATGGGCGGTCGTGTCCGCGATAAGATAGGGGGATAGGGACAAGGGCTTGGGGCAAGGGCCTTCTGGGGCTCTGTCCTCGGGTTTATGGCCCAATCACACTTACCACCAGACAGGTCCCAACCGATTCGATCGCAGAGCTATTAAAATGTAATCGCGATTGGTCGGTTGGACGGAACGACGCGGAAATGACTTCGCCCGGGCCATGAACAAACATAGTTCAGTCCACGTATTTTGGAGATAACACGAAATCTTTTCGAATATAGCGTTCTGTTGGCTCCTGGCTTCTTAGGATCTTTGCAAACTTCTTCTCTATCTCTAGCTCTATCTCCCACTTATACACGTTGCGTTCTGCGTAGTTCTATGGTAGATAAATATCGAAAAAGTTCTCTGAAAACTGCTTTTGAATCTGTTGTCGGTGAAATTCGAAGAAATACTTATACTTAACATATATACAAAGCAAAGCCCAACCAAGCAAAGCAAAAACTAACTAAGGACGTTGTATCGTTAATGGAGGATTTAAATTTAATAAAGTAAATTACATGTGAATTTAATATAGTTAGCAAATTTTTTCATTCCACAACAAAACAGAAGAAAATTTATGACAAAATAAAAATTGAAAAATTGAAAGGCGTTTAAGTGTTTTCTAATATATATTCATTATAACTAAAAAGAAACTAAAAAACGACGACCTCAATTTTGATCAAACCTAAAGTTGAGATTCTTTTACTCATGCAGATGATGCGAAGCAAAATAATTAAATATTTCGTTCTTTTAGATTGAACAAACTCTGAACAAACACGTTGAACACCTTGCGATATTACAACAGATTATTATTATTATCATTAGACTATATAAATAAACACACACATATATATATATATACAAACATATCGGTCGAAAGTGTTCTAAAAATAAAACTAATAGAAAAATTACAAAAATATATACAACAAACCAGTAAATTAATTGAAAACCCTGTATGGATTCTCATGAAAGAGCATAGAAGGAGAAAAAACAACAAAACAAAACGAATACGCAGACAGAAGCAGACAAAATAAAGATTAAAATGAAGACAAGCAGACAAAATAAAGATTAAAATGAAGACAAAAATAAAAAAAAACCTAAAAAAAAGAAAACAACAAACACAATGTAAAATGCTATAAAAATGATATACTATTAAAATATAATTGTTAACCAGACAACGAGTATTTTTGTACTATTCGAAGTTGGTCGGGTCAAATTCTGCCCTCCTGGTCCGGCTCCCCCCCTCCTGTTCTTGCCAAAAGACCCGATGTCCTTGGGAAGGACATTAGCAGCGCCATAAACCCATAAAAATATGATTGTCTCCGAGAGGGCGGCGGCGCCACCCTCAGCCCCCACCCCATCCTCCGCACCCTTCCGCCCACTGTGTTTCGGCCTCCGTTACGGCCACTTATACCGTTACATTGGCGCAGATCATAATTCCATTAGAAGTACATCTGCTACATTTCAGCTCCATTGGCCGCCCCACCCGTTCCACCCTCCGCAATGGCTCGTGAGGGCGCGGAGAACGAGGAAAGGCCCGAGGAGTCCTCGATAAATCATCGCCTGTGTTGAAGCCGTCGATGGCCGGCGGGAGGGGATGGTGCGGGACGGGATGGGCTCGACAAGGCCCGGCTGGGAAGTCGAGGGCTGGCGTGTGAACGAAGTGCTTCTGTCCCAAGAGTTCGCTCCGCTCGCTTTTGCACGGGCCGCGAGAGCGAACCCTTTGAAATGTGGCCATAACTTTTGCTCTGCTCCCGTCGTCCTCCCACCGCCCACCGCTGGAGCACGAAGGCGCCATCGCCATAGAATGGAGAAATTTTGCCCAAAGTTCTTCATCAGTCCCTCAGTTCTTCATTCTGGGCGGTTGTGGCTGGGGGCGTCTGGAGGAAAACGTCCCAGGTGTCCGGGCCAGGCCGCCGTTCCTCGGCTGGGCTGTTGTTCACTTGCTGCTTCTCTCTCCCGCCCGCCCGCCGGCCCGCCAGCGCCCTGCGGTCCTGCTCGCTCGTCCACCCTCGCTGCCAGAGACAACGTGTTTATTTAACCAACATTATTATTGCCTACAACGGATCCATTCGCCATGGTTACGACCGCGCGTCATGGCGGCGCGGTGGAGGGCGAGTGAGGATGAGGGGAGAGAGGGCGAGGGCGAGGGCGAGGGAGACAGTGGGTGGGTGGGGGCGACAGCTCCGAGCCGGGGGCGAAGTTCGGCCAGATCCGGCCACCCCTCGATGAAAAAAGTTAAATTGTAAACAAACACAAAAACAATAAGGCCTGTAACAACTCTGTAACAACAACACCGTAGTACCAACAACAACAGTGTAGCAGAAACAACAACAGCACAGAGACTACAACAACAACTGCCTCTATAACATGACGACGACGACGATGACGCGACGTCTGCAACAACATCAAGAGTCAGCTGCGACTTCGGCCACGGAGCGAGGGGAGAATTTTTCGCCTCTGGCGATGGTGATGGTGATGGTAATGATGTTGTTGTAGTTGCTGTTGTTGCTTGTTCTTGTCGTTCTTCCTGCTCGTTGTTTTCGCCGTTTGTTCTTGATGTTGTTGTAATTTGTTGCTGGTGTTTGTTGTCTGTCGTCTGTTGTTGGTTTTGTTCCAGCCGCCTCTGCCTCTGTTTGTCTTTCTGTTTGCCGACTGTGGGTCGGGCGGGCGTGAGGCTTGTGGGGGATCAGCACGGTTGTTGTTCTTGTTGTTGTCGATGTCGTTGTTGGCACTGTTGCTGCTCCTGCTCCTGCTCCTGCCGGTCGTCATCGCTGTTGTCGTTGTTGTTGTCGTGTGGTTGTTGCTGCAGCAACGGATGCTCTTATTTGAGCTGCATATTAAATTGTAATTCAATGTCGCTGTCCGTCTCCGACTCCGTCTGAGACCCAGACCCAGACCCAGCCGCCTCCCTCCCCGCCCCGCTCCTCGCTGCGATTTTGGCGAAACTTCGCCTTTAATGCATCTCCTTAGTATTCCGAGAGAGGATTCGCAGGAGCGGCGCGTGCTCTTGAGATCTGAAGACCTTAAAGCTCGCCTCGCCCTCCTCCCCTTTCGCCCTTCGCTCACCCTCTCTCGAGCCGGATCCGGATCCGGACGCGACCCGACGTCCGCAGCATCAGCTGCCGCCTCGACGCACGGACAGGAAACGGAAATCATCGACTAAATCACGTCCGATCGAGCGCCAGCGAACGTGTTCCCTTGTATTTGTCTGCATGTGTGTATGCGAAGAGAATTTACTGGTGATGAGCCCGGCACAAATTCGTGCGTTCCTAACTCGTATCGTCCGTCGAGAAGAGCCCGAGCTCGCAGTGGAAATTGAAACATAAAACCAGTGCCAGGACCTGGACCTGGGCCCGGAGCTGCAGCAGGAGCCGGAGCCGGAGCCGGAGCCGGTCGCTCCCCGATGACCCGGCAGGTCTTCGTGTTCTGGTCAGATGAGTTCATCCCGGCGGCCGGTGGTGGGTTTCTGTATACCTAGCGTGGCCTCGGCGGCCGGTTCCGAGAAACCACCCTCGCCGCCCATCAGCGGCCTATTGCGTGCACCTTTAGTACACCTTTAAAGCTTTCATCCCCATCGAGCGGCCCCGGGCGTCGCCTGGTCTGGACCTCGGCTCGCCGTCGCTCCTTTGATGGCCTCTGGGCGAGGGCGATCGGGCATTTGCCAATATTTGCCTGAATTCCGCTTTCATTAACTAATTTGTCGACTACCACGGCAAGATGTTGTGTGTAGATTATCAACAAACTGCGATCTGACGCCGGTCTGACGGCGATTTAATCCATTTTCCCTAATGAATTGCAGTCGCTCGCCCGCCGCCGGAGGACCTGGGGATGGAGTTTCATCGAATCCACTGCAACCTTCTCAATATTGCCAACGACTCCTCCAACGTTTCCACCGATGCGATGACTCCGATGGTTGGCTTGGATTCCTCCATTGGGTACTCTGTTAATCGAGGCTTGATTGCGACCAGCTCTGAGGATGAGGACTCCAAAAAATTCTTATTTCCACCTTTCCCAAGAATGTTCAGAAGTATTTTTTTGTTAGTGCGAAGCAGCTTTCGCTACCCGAGGTTTCTCCCCCGACCTCGGGGATTTCGAAGCCAGCGACACCGTCCTCGGCCACCCAAACCAACCCAATCCACAGCCAGCCAAAGCCCGCGAAACCGAGACCCCACCCCGCGAGCCTCGCAGTCGCCACTCAATTAGAATTCGACATGCGTTTTCGGGGATTTGCGACAGGTCGGAGTGGGAGCGAGAGCGAGAGAGGGGCGAACAAAGGTACGGCGCAAGGCGGCACTTGGTAGGGATTCCTTGGCACGTCATTTGGGGATTTGAAACTCCCGCCAAAAGAACAATTGTGTGTGACCGACCGAATGAAAGAACCCGAACCGACCCGACCCGACCCGACCCCAGCCAAGGCCAGGAGGAAGACATGAATGAATGGAGAGTGGAGGGCGTGTGGTGCGGGAGGGAGGCCTGCAAGGGGCTGGATACAACAATGGCAACAAGGGCAACGACAACCAGACGGGGACCAGAAACCGAAACAGAAACAGAAACGGAAACAGAACGGGCGAAGCTTGTTAGGAAATCCCGTAAAGGATTTACGGCTCAATTCCTGCGTTTGTACGCCTGTCAACCCCCTTTTGAAGTTCAAACAAATGAATGAATGAATGAACGGGCGAGCGAGCGAGGACGCAAAGGAAGGAAGGACCGGAGACGGCGACGGCGAACGAGAAACGAATGAGTGGAGAGACGGATGGATGCAGGACGCGACCCCTGGTACCAGAGCCGACACCCCGCCCCGTGGCTGGTGTCGGTGGTCGGCGGTCGTGTAGCGAAGGGCGCGCGGGGGTGGGCCGTGCATGCCGCGTGCCCTGCTCTGGCGGCATTTAAATTCTTCTCCTTCATTGGGCCGGCCGCGCCGGCATCTGGCGGCGCTGCTGGAGTCGCCCCAGCCCCGACTCTAATGAGGGGCCCGGGTGCGCTGATGATTGTTGCCTTTGTTTTCGACAGCGTCGCAGGCGGTCGGCGGGAGCGGGGGTAGCAGGCGGCAGGCGGTCGGCGGCTGTTGGTGTTTCATCGGTCGTGTCGCGGGCCGCCCATAACTTGGGTTGGATTAGATTTTGATCGCCCCCTGACAGAGGCCGTGATTCTCGCAGCTTCATCGACGGGTCGGATTCAGCGGGTGGCGGCCGGCACTCGCGGAGGACCAGGCGCGAGGGGCGACAGCGCGACGACGAGGGCAGAGGGAGTTTCCGGATGTTTTTGGCATATGTTTCCTGCCGTCGTCGCTCGCGTCGGAGGGCAGCTCATTACGGCGAGAAGTCGGCCAATAACTGCGAAAGGTTCGCCAGATGCGCTCGTTCGCTCTCGCCGGCCGCGGGGCAGCCAGCGACGATGGAGTTGAAGACGGCCAAAAACCGAGGCAAAACCAGGCCAAAGATGTCCCCGAAAAAGATGAGAAACGGCCGCAGAGGGAACGAGAGACGAGGGAGATAGAGAGATGGACAGTTCGACTGCCAGCCAGACCCCAGTTGGACCTTCGGCAACCCGGGGGCGGGCCGGCTTCATGAATTGGTAATACATCAATCCGGCCATTAGCGGCAGGCACACAAAAGAACGAGACACAAAATAATTTCCTCAAGAGCTCAGCGGAGGAGGGTAGAAGCCCAAGAAGAAGAAGACAAGGGTCGGCTCGGGTCGGAGAAGGCGGAAAGAACGCAAATTGGAGCTGGCAGTTGCCTAAAAATATGCAACAAAATGATGAACGACCCGAGGCGAATCCCAGGGAGCGGAAATTGGCAACTGTGTGCGTGCGTGAGAGGTGTGGGGGTGTGTGTGAGTCGTGTATGCGTCGTGGTTAGTGGCGAATGAATATGTAATGAGGGAGGGAGGCGTGGAAAGCGGGGAGCGGAAGGAGGAAGGGGGCAGGGGGGAGGAAATCAATGCGATCAATCAATTGGAAAATTAGATCATGATTAACAATGCCATCGGCCGACGGTGCAATCGAGGGGACGCGGAGGGGCGACGGCGCTTGAGGAATAATTTGATAAGACACGGCGATAGAGCCGTCGAGCAATAGCAAGCGACGGAGACAGCGGGAATGAGAACGAGACGGTGGGAGCGACATGGGCTGGTGAGAATCGAAGATCCGCTCTCGACTCTCCCCACACTCCCGCAACCCCTCGGTACCTCCCCCCCCCCCTCTCACTCTCTCTCCCAATCTTCTCCTTTCTCATCCTTCCCTCTCGTTCAGACTCCTTCATTTCCTCCTCCTTTTGCAGCATCATGTCCACGCCTGCCTCGCCCCCTCCGCCTCCTCCTCTCAATGACAAATGCAATATTATTCATATTATTAATATAATATAATGGTTTTCCCTATTACGATCATGGCATAAAATAAATATTGAGAAAAGCCGATGACGACGCCGACGAGGCAAACAAAACGTTTCTCCAGCCGAACAATGATGTCAAATTTAATGCAATTTATTATCCTTTTTCATTACCTCCCGCCCTCCACGCTGCGGGTTTGTTTTGTCGCCGCACGTCCCCCGGCTGTCTGTCGGCCTAGCTGTCCGTCTGCCTTCCTGTCCGTCCGCCTCGCTCACAATGGAGCGGAGGCAATTTTACAACGAAGTCACGTGGCTCCAATTTGAGCGTCCGTTCGGCTCCCGCTCCCGCTCCCGCCCGGCTTCAGCCTCTTCGTTAACCTTTCGTTGCGGTCGTCCGACTGCCAGCCGGCCGTCCCTCCGTCCGGCGTCTGCCCGCCAGACCGCAACGGCTCGAGTCGTCGTCGTCGTCCGTCGTCCTTCGTGCCGCGATCCTTCCGACGATTAGATAGTGAATTAATGTTGGGGTTGCGGCTCTAACAAGATTCCGGGTGCGTACCGTGGCACACGACCTCGCCGACGCCGACGACGGCAACTGCAACAACAACGACAGCGACAGCGACGAGAAAAATAACAACAGTAGCAACAACAACGGCAGCAACATCACCACCAAGCACACCAACAAAGGGTCGCGAGGGCCCCAGTGGATCGCAATAAATCCCAACGAGCACTTGAACGAGTCGCCAGAGAGAGAGAGAGAGAGAGGGAGAGAGTGGGGAGGAAGCGAGAGAGCGAATAAATTCAAATTAAGTAATTAACATTGTTGGTGCCGCGGCGGTGGGCGGAGGGCGGAGGGCGGGTCGCCCCGGCTAATATTTCATGTAATCTCATTAGATAAAAGGATGATGGTGTCGCCGTGATATTGTTTGATGCATTGTCCACTGGGCGGCGGAGGGCGAGAGAGAGGGAGATGGGGTGGTGGACACTCAATTAAGCGATGACGTTGAGTGCGACGGTGGGCGGTGGGCGAAGGCAAAATTTCATTCTTTTCTCTCCTTCTCGCTCCTTCCCTTTCCGCCGCAGGGAAGACTTCAAAAAACAGTTGAAAAGGTCAAAGGCATTGGTGGACTCGACTTCGGTCCATCCAACAACAGCCGTATCCGAATACATGGAATGTCCTTATTATCCGGGAACCCCTCCTAAATCCACGGAGACCCCTCGAGCCCATCGTTCTCCGGCCGGCCGACCCGAGGGCCGTGGCAACCCACGGCAGCCCGGCGACGCCCTGCGATCCGAACCTCGCCAAGGGCGCCCGGGCCGCACGAAAACGCGCCCTAATGACCTGTAATTCAATTCACAGCCGCAACTTTCCGTCGGCTCACGGATCAAGTGCCAGCATCAGCCGAGGCGGCAGGTGAGAGGGAGACGGAGTCGAGAGGGCGAGAGATGGGTGAAATTCATATGAAATTTCAATTAGGAACTTTTCGCCAAAGGATGAAAATTGAATAAATTGCATTATCTCATGTTGCGTGATGCAGGCGCGAAACGACGCCGCCACCAGGCCCGGGAGCGACGAGGGGCGACGACGGGACTCGACGGATCGCGAGACACCCACGACCGCCGAGGGCACGTCGGAGGCCGCTGGAAGCCGAGCAAAGGCTGCAGCAGAACTTTCTCCGCTCCTGCTGGCTTCTCTTCGCCCACTCCACGCCACTGCCACTCCCTGCTCTCTCCCTCTGACTCCCACCCCCCGCACGCCCGTTTCGCCCAGGACTAGAGCAAGTGCGGCGCACTTCGATGCTCCTTTCTCGGATAGAACGGATCGAAATCCGCTCGTCTTCCCAGAGATTTGAGGCTTTCGGCAGCATCGAGTTGCTTCCGCCGCCCGACCGTCGACCTCCAGCCTCGCCCCAGCCTCGCCCCAGCCTGCCCAGAGCCTGCTCCGATAACAATTGCACCCTCGATTGGTTCTGGACAAAGGGCGGCCGGAGCCGGACAAAGCCTTCCGAGGAGGCGGCGCTGGGGCCGGGGTCGGTCGTTGACGACCTGCGGCAGCCAGAGAGACCTGACCCGCCTTCTTCTTCTTCTTCTCCATTCCCCCCTCCCGCACCTTCCACTTGCTCATCCTCGTCTTCCTCGGCGGCGTCGTCGTCGTCGTCGTCGTCTTCGTCTCTTCCTGGCCGTCCTTTTGTGTTTCGAGTGTCGTTTTAATCAAAAACCTCGTGAGGAGCGAACCTGCGATAAATTCCGCAAAGACAAGGGAGGGAGCGAGAGAAAAGCAGAAGCAGAAGCAAAAGAAGAAGAAGCACGTTGGAGGCAGACAGAGACAGGCGTTTGAGAAAATCGTGCCTGGGAACCTGTGGAGACGAGGCCGGAGGCGGAGGCGGAGGCGGAGGCGGAGGCGAAAACGGAACCGGATCGATTTTCGCGCATCCCACTTGAGCTCGTCTTTCACTCGCCGGCGACTACTTTCAGTCGACTACTTACGACTGTCGTCGTGGCGCCCCGCCCGCCCCACGTCTGGCTCGAGTGCATTGGGTTCGTCCTTTTTATCGCTGCAAATTAAATTAGGACCCGTCCTTTGTCGCTCCCTCCGCTCGCCGCTGTCCTTTTCGTTAGACGTCTCCTTTCTTTTCTCGCAATTTTATCTATTTTTTTCACTTTGTTGTCGGTCCTTTCTTTCATCTCAATTGCATTTCAACTATTTTCCTACGCCACCTATTTCGGTTTTTATTTCGTATTTTGTCGACCCCCGCCCCCGGGCTCATCACGGGAAGTCGCCAACCTCCCCCCCCCCCCACTTGCCCGTCTTCTTCCCGGCTTCCGGTTTCGGAGGCCGCGGCCTTCGCCCGGCTCGAGTGCCTGGCCTCGAGTGTTCTCGACGAACCGCTCCCGGATTTCGGTTCCGCCGCCGCCTCCCGCTCAGCCCGCCCTCGGACTCGGTCTCTCTCCCTCTTTCTGTGCCCCTCGCTCTGAGGCCGTTGGGCAATAAAGCGACCGACGGCAATTTCCGCTCGTTCATTTCTAATTCGACCGGTCCACATCCGGCGATTGCGGCCGGGTGGGCGGGCGCTCACGGCCAAGAGGCAGGGGGCAACCGCTCGGTCGGTCGGCGGGAGAGGGAAGGAGGAAGGTCCAAGGCGAATAATTAAATTGGCGGTTCCGGCGAAGCGTCCGAAGCTCCCTGTAGAGAGAGGAATTTGTTTCTTTTCCTTCGTCCCGCAAAGACCCAGACCCGTGACCCGAGTGTGTGGCGGGAGGCCTCGCGTC
Organism: Coelopa pilipes; assembly: GCA_947389925.1. Classification (NCBI taxonomy): domain Eukaryota; kingdom Metazoa; phylum Arthropoda; class Insecta; order Diptera; family Coelopidae; genus Coelopa; species Coelopa pilipes. Next base: position 41,030,854 of record OX376697.1, on the reverse strand, counting down.
GCCCCGGCGACTCCTCGAAACATGCGATTCTCCAGCCACAATCACTCCACACTTACTCCTTGATGCTCCTTCCTGGGTTCCCGTTCCTCCAGCCGTCCTTCGTCACCCACCTGTCCTGGATCCTGCCCACTGTCCCGGGGCCCGGCTCGACACGAGCCGTCGTTAGGGCTCAACCGCCCCGTCCCACGCGAAGGTCACCGGCAGCAGGGCCAGAAAATTTCACCAAAATAATTGAAAAATCCCCCGCTGAGAGCCGCTTGAATTTTTCATATCAAAGCGAACCAATCACAGCGAGGGAATGAGGGGAAGCGTGAGCGAGAAAGGAGGGGGTGCGGGGGAGGGAGATGAAAAGAGGGGGGAGGGGGAGGGAGACGCCAGGTAACCAGAGGCGTGCGACGAGCGACTGAGGGCGGCGGCCGGGATTTCGGTTGAGACATGTAAATAATTATTTTGGAGCACTCGGCTGTGCTGGTGCTTACTGGTGTGTGTGTGTGTGTGTGGATGTCTGTGTGTGTGTGTGTGCGGTTGGGGTTGTGTTCGCCCACGGCGAGGGCTTTAGGCCCGCCTTCCGTAGCACGTGGCGTTTTAATTCACCAGGGCCCGGCCGCTGGCCCGAGTCGGCCCCATTCCGTGCCCCGTCGGCAACGGCCTGCGCCCCAGCCGCGAGCGAGACGCGAGCGAGCCGCGATATTTGCATTTCTAATCACGGACCCCAGCAGAAGGGCGCACGAGAATGTTCAGCCCTTCGCCGAGTGAAGGGGGTTGAACACGACGAGCGAGCGAAAGCCCTTTTTGCCCTCCCTTCAAGGCGGGCAAAAAAAGCGCGAACGGAAATGTGGGCAGCAGGGGGCGTGAGGGGGGGTGGGGGGCGTGGGTGAGCGAGGGGGTGGAAAGGGACGTGTGAAAAGCCCCGAGACGGAGCTTCGCCGTCTTCGGATGGACTCGGAGGCGCAACCGGCCCCAACCCCAACCCCGAAGCCGGACCATTCGGGGCGCGATCCGTCCTTTAATGAAATTCCCCACCCGTCGCGGATTCCGACCCAAGCCCTAATTAATCTCCGTGCGGGCGGACGAAGAGAGAGCGAACAAGGGGGACCGAGGGGAAGGGGACCGAGGCTGGAGTCCAAGAAGGACGCCAGAGTTGGGAATTAGACGAGGTCCGGCCGACCTCGGTCGTTTTGGGGCCCGAACGATGTCCACCGGACTCGGCGCGACCGACCGATTACGTCGTCGACAGCGATTTTGGCGATGCTATCGAGAAGCCCGACAACCAGAACAGCGTTGTTGATCCCATAATGAGCTCTGCCGCCGGTCGACCGGGCTCGGTGGTCAGCGTCGGACCATGCGTGGAATCCTCTAATTATGGCCACGATTGACACGGATGGCTTGCTCCATTGGCTGATTGATTGATTGATTGATTGATTGATTGGTCGGCAAATTGCTCGCCTCCCCCCGCAAAGGTCGCAGCCCTCGCCGGTGACCCACGGCACTGACGCGTCCCTCGATTCGGATCTCGACGAAGAGAGTTTCATTTCGTTCGATTCATCGTTTTTTGTTTCCTTTGTCTCATTTCAGGATGGAAGGACTCGATTCTCTCGCTCCCCAAGAAATGGCTTTCCACAGCGGAGTCGACGGACGAATTCGGATTCCCTCACGTAAGTCGCTGAGAAGGAACTCGGCAGGATAAAATATTTGAAATGAAATAAAATAAAACACAATCCTTACGTGGTGCAAGGACATGGGGAAGGGACATGGGAGGTGGTTGGTCCAGTCCCCCGGGAACTGGACAGAGACACAGACCCCGACACAGACGACAGACAGACAGACGGATGGACGGACGGGCGGACGGATGGAAGCCAGGACAAACATGTCTCCGCACACAGGAACAACAATGCGAGAGGAAGCAATTTCATTTAAATCTCCCTGTGTTGACTTTTCCGGCACTTGTCACACCGAGCACAAAGCGTTGCCACCCCACGAAGAGAGAGAAGAACCTGGCTACAGGACTAATCCTGTTTGCTATAATTAGTAATGCAAATAATGAAAAGCAGACTCCGGTATTTTTATTTGCCTTCATCCACCGGCGACCACGACGACGACGACGAGGACGATGACGAGGACTCAACCTCAACTCGCCCCCTAACGTCCTTGGTGACCCGAAAATGGCGGCTGCTGTTGACTTCCGGCAGCTTCCATTGTTGCTGCCGCTGTGCCGGCGACGATGACGATGACGACGACGACGACAATGACAACGACGACTGTCATGACAATGAAGCTGTGTTGTCAATTGTGTCAGATGGCGAGTGGGGTGGGGAGCGGGGACGGGGCACGAATCGGGGACGAACGGAGGCAACACAACAAAGGCCAGGTGCTGGGATGCTGGAGGAAAGAAGTTACTTTAAAGTAACACGAGTGCGGGGACGACTCGAGGCGAAGGCGGAACTTCTCCGAACGCAGTTCCTCGTACTTCCCTCGGCCCACCCCCCGCCCCCCGTCTGGCTCGGCAGCCCGCTACGTCTTGACCCAGTCGCCGTGAGTTGAAGTGAACTTTCGCAGAAATTCGTACCTGCCCCGCCAGCAACCGCGCCCCTCGCCGCGCACACCCCGCCTAACGATTTCCATTCAGACGGCAGGTCCCAGGGGGAATCCCTCGACCCCCTCCGCCCCCGGCGTGGCCATCGCCGGGAAAGAAATCAAACTTTCGTCTGACGGCACAAATTTCCTCTGGGCGAGCGGTGGCGGCGGCGGGCAGGCGTTGGAGTCGGGTGGTCCCGGCGCTCGCTCCGGCAGCTGAAGGGATCCACGCCGCGTCCCAAGGTACAACTAATGGCTTCGCCGATGCTCTGGTTTGTCGTTGTTAATCTTGCTGGTGCTGCCGGCGTCGCTCGTGTTCGCGTGTTGATGACGCTTTGGCCTGATGGGGGTGCTTGGTGGTTGGACGGATCTCGGGCCTGGCAGCACCCGCAGTCGCAGGGACGAGGTAATTTTCTATTTTATATGCGAGGAGAGGAAATAAATGCATTACGACGATTCGGGGGAATCAGCGGCGTCGCCCGAGGCAGGGTGGCGGCGACGGCGACAACAGCGACAAAGTAACGGCACAGCCGCCGCTCCCCTCATCGACGCCGCACAACTTTCCGAGCCGCCCTCGGGGATTTCGTGTGTCGCGCCCGCCCCCGCTTTCGCTCTCCGGGAGGGTGAATTCGATTTGAATTCGAATTGAACGACTGAACGACTGACAGATGGACGGCCCACAGACAGCCGGACGGACATACACACACACAGTCAGGTGGAGGGGCGCCCGAACGTGTTGCATACAAATGGGCCGAGTTCTGGCCACCACTCCAGGACTCCAGGGTTTCACATGGGTTCGGCTGGCTGGGGTCGTGCAGGGCCCAGTCGGTGGGTTCGTTTCGACTTCCCCTTGTTGATGTTCGTCCTCTTGCTCGTTGCAGACACTCCCGAAGGTGCCGGTGCCGCCGCTGGAGCAGACGATGGCCGACTACGTGCGCGCCCTGGAGCCCATCACGACGCCGGCCCAGCTCGAGCGGACCAAGGCGATCATCAAGCAGTTCACGGCCCCCAACGGGCTCGGCCCGAAGCTGCACCAGTACTTGCTGGACAAGCGCGAGGCGGAGGACAACTGGGTGAGTTCGCGGCAGGCTGCGATCCCGGCCTCCATGGGGCGGGGCGGGGCGTGGCGGTAGCGAGTCCAAGGACAAGGGGTGAATCGATAGCCAGACTGACCCGTCGACCACCGACGACTCAAGGCGGAAGCGAATAATAGCGTCGGATAACACTCGACGCCGAGGAGGACGGAGTAAACACGGCAATTAAACTTAGACCGTTTAGTCATCGCGTCGTATCGGCCCCTTATCGGCGGAATTCGGCGGACTCGCCGCGAGATAAGAGCGCCCAAGAGCGTAGCCGAGGATGCCGCCGAAGCCCCAGACAAGGCGACCGCGAAAGCGAAAACATGTCACCCCAAAATAACCGATCGGCGGGTATCGAGTACCGAGTTTATGATAACTTCCTTCAACGAGAACGGGCCGCCGAAATGCCGCGTTGTTTTCGCCGGCCCAAGAGAAAAAAACGGCCGACAGGGCGTTCGCAGTTGGTTCTCGAGTACGCTGTATTTTCATGGATCATGGATCATGGATCATTGATAGTGTTCACAAGATATTCTCACAACATGCTATGGGTGCGGGTGCCGAGGGTCCCGATCAGGCGTCCACAGACGGCGGCTCGACCTCCACCACTGGCGGAGTCGGCAGCGGGGTTTCCGGGGTCGGGACGTCGGTCGCCGGCGGGGAGGGGGGTCCGTCCACCTCCGTGGTTGTTGTTGTTTCGGTGGTCTCCTCAACGGCCTCCGTGGTTGCTTCCGTGGTCTCCTCAACGGCCTCCGTTGTGGTTGTTGGTGCCTCGGTGGTCTCCTCAACGGCCTCCGTTGTGGTTGTTGTTGCCTCCGTTGTGGTCGTGGCCTCCGTGGACGGCGGGTAATGAGGCGTCGGGTAGGTGGAGCTTGAGGTTGCCGCCGTCGTCGTCGTCGTCGTCGTCGTCGTCGTAGCTGTTGTGGTGGTCGTTGTTGGACTCGCTGTGGTCGTCGTCGTCGTCGTCGTCGTGGTCGGCGGTTCTGTGGCGGCTGTGGTTGTGGTTGTGGTTGTGGCCTCGCCACCATCGTCCTCGATCGGGACGCATTGCGGCGGTTGGTGGGTCGGCAGGGACGGGCACTCGACAGCCGGGATGTACTGGGCGCAGGGCTTGCAGGCCTGCAGCACGTAGACGAAGATCTCGCCGGCGGGGCACTGAACGCGCTCGGGCCAGCCGGCCGCCAGGCACTGGATGTACTTGCTCTGGTCCTCGTAGTTCGGCCACTTGATCCTCATGTCCTCCGTATCGCAAGCGGGCTCCAGCCGCGTCGTGTACTTCTTCTCGTTCGGACAGGTGGTGACCGAGCCGGCCCGGACGTGGCCCGCCTGGGCGGCCAGCAGGATCGCCAGGACGGTATAGGCTGGAAGCAGGGAAACAACAGCGACTTTAGATCGACCAAGGCGTCGTTGGTTTTTTTGGTTTTTTGTTTTCGTTACCTACTACTCCGCGCTTCATGTTTCGATTGTCTCGCATTCGTTTCGGCTATTACTGCGTCTGATCTGGGCGGTTCTCTTAAATACTTCGGCCACGAGTTGAGGACGCCGGAGGAGCAGGCGTCGTCAGGTATATAGATCCGATCATAAAGATCGCGTTCGGCGATAAGATCCAATAAACCGCAGCCTACGCCACAGTGTGTGTGTGCTGTGAAAATTGCCCAAAACAACAATCAATAGCAATAAACCGATTACTGCGCAGACACGCCTGACTTGTTCAGCCCACGAAAGATGCCCGGTGCTCACAATTTACAATCGCGGCGATCGACAGGAATCGAGACGATCGATTCGAGGAACCGAGGCGATCCGCAGGAAGTCAGGAGCTTGTCAAAGAGGTCTGGCAGAATCGAAAAACCTCAGCCTGACCTTCATATCTTCATTTGAAAGGAAGACCCTTTTTGCCATCCCAGTGGCCAGAGAGCAGCAGTCTTCGAACTAGTCGAACTACTCGGGCTTCGAAGTAAGATCGATGACCATTACTAACCAATTACCAACTCCGGCCGAACTTCGGCCCGCCCCGCTCGCCGAGTGACAACCCGATCGCCGATAAGGCTATAATTAATGACTAATGACGAGTGGCTTGTCGTTGTGGAAATGCGTGGAACTCGCTGATCGATTAGATTCATTTGCCACCAAGCCATCTTCGCACTTGTGTGTCTGTGTGTGTGTATGTGTTTTAATCGTGGTCGGCTTTTGGTCAGCCGTTGTTGCTCCGGAACACGTTCGGAATGTCAAATAACGTAGTAGTTGACCGTATCGCTGGCGTGGGGATCTTAGCGGAATGGCGGTCATCCGAAATGCGAAGGCCTTCCAGGTGGGCTCCTGGGGCCTACAGATGATCCTGGATCGAATGGGGAAAGGGAGGCAAGAACCACTACAAACACAGGAGGTACTTGGACTTTCAATATTTTATTGCAAATAAATCACTTCGCTAACATCGCTCTATGGGAAAGGGTGAAGCGCGTGTGCGGGATCCATCGTCATTGCTATGGACCTGGGGGCCTGGTTTTAGCCCCCTAGCGACGGCACCTCCGGAGGGGTAACCACAACTACTGGCGGGGTGGGTGACGGCGTCGGTGGTAACGGTACGTCGGCATTAGTAGAAGGAGTTCCTTGAGGTCCTGGAGGGCCGTCCGCTGTTGACTGTGTCGTTGTTGTTGACTCTGTCGTTGTTGTTGACTCTGTCGTTGTTGTTGACTCTGTCGTTGTTGTTGGCGTTGTTGATGGTGTTGTCGTCGTCATTGTTGTTGTTGTTGTGGGAGCTGGAGTTGTCGTTGTAGTTGTCGTTGTTGTTGTTGTTGTTGTTGTTGTTGGAGTTGTCACGGTCGTCAATGGATATTTGGGTGTTGGTAGCGATATTGTTGTAGGTTCTGGAGTAGTTGTCGTGGTCGTGGTCGTTGGCTCTGGCGTCGTGGTCGTGGTCGTGGTCGTTGGCTCTGGCGTCGTAGTCGTGGTCGTGGTCGTGGTCGTGGTCGTTGGCTCTGGCGTCGTAGTCGTGGTCGTGGTCGTTGGCTCTGGCGTCGTAGTCGTGGTCGTCGTGGTCGTGGTCGGAATCTCAATCGGCACACAGGTAGGCGGATTCAGAGTGGGCAGGTCTTCGCACGGCACCGCCGGGAGGTACGAATTGCAGTCGACACACTCCTGCAACACGAAGCAGAAGTAACGGTTGCTGGAACAATTCATCTTAGCCGGCATGTAGGAGGTGAGGCACTGATAGTAGGAGTTCGGGTCCTCGTAGTTCGGCCACTTCACGTACACGTCCCGGCCCTGGCAGGCGGGCGTGAAGGTGGTGTTGTACTGCTTCAAGGACGGGCACGTGTCGTCGCCATGCGCGCCCACGAGCAGCACCGCTAGCAGCGGCAGTAATCCAAGTGCTGAAAAGACGTTGGCATCTTGATTAGTCCCGAGGTCAACTACTCCCGCCCGATCCTCGATCCCCGATCGCACGCAAAGGACATTCAATGGCCGGCATCCGGCGATCACCGCTTCGTTATGGACGCAGTTCTTGTAGGATTTCTCTGAGTCCGGACTCGCAATTCACATCCTCAGTCCCGCTTTGCCTTTTACATTTATTTTCTCTTCATTCTTCCTATTAATATCCATTCACACCCACCGCTTTACTCGTACCTTTTCCCATGGTGTCCTTAGTTGTTCACTTTAACTCTCTTTCGAAAACACTGACTCTGGCCGGACTCCTCGATCCGTTTTTATTCAACTCCTCCACCGACCAACTACCGCCGGCTGACGCCGTCATAATCAATATTCTTCGATTAGAATGTGTTCTGTGATTTTTGAATTCATGTTCCCGGCGGAACTAATCTATTTCGTACATGACACGACCGCTCAAGATATGTCAAGCTACAATATTTCTGATTAAGTTATTGTGAATTCCGAGGAGGCCTTTGTAATGGAAGCACTAGCAGCACCGCTGCCACTAACGGCACCGATAGCGCCAACATCTCCCGCTGAACCTGCTGCTCCGGATCCGTCCCCGCCACTCGGATCAGGTGGAAGCCGCACCAGGGCTCCGTGGAATTACACTTTGTAAAATCGATAACGTGGAAAAGGCAAAGCAGCAAACGCAGAATCCACTTCGCTGTCGATGAATAATGCATTGAGTTAAAAAGATCGGTGGACATTAGGATGGTCGGAGATGGTCGGTGGCTCTCGAATGGCTGAAACTGCTCGGAAGGCACGGATGAAATTCGGACTGCGATTTCGATCCAGGATAGGGTACGGGAAAAGGGGCCTAGGGTATGGCCGATTCGAGCCGGGAGTAACGTGGTATGCCATGGATAAAAGTAGGAAACTGTTGAACTATTCCGAGTGAGAACTCTTTGATAACCTTTCCTCGAAGAGTTTCGTTGTAGCAAGTTTCGTGTTCAGGTGGTTTGATCTTATCAGGTGACAAAAGCATCAGAAAAGAAGTTGTACTAATGTAATTGTTGGAGTTTTGAACCTCCACACTTGTAGCTGATATTTGAAACCATGCATTTGGATAAACGAAAAACGTCGAAAACAACACTATCTTGGTTTTCGCTGATATTTCATTCATTTGTCAGCGAATTCAGAAGCACTGATTGCCCGACCTGTGGCCCTACACATAAAATCGAACCTGTAATATTCAAAACCCCAATGAAATAGTTGAAGTAGTTTTTAACGAAACGCAATTAGATTGCAAAATATAGATTGCCAAATAGAGTCACTGCCTATGCCTTGTGTTCTTTTGTCAATAAGCCTATGGAAAGCTGAGAACTATTGGTACCAATCGTCTTATCAACTTTCCCATACATGTCGGAAGAAAGCAACCCAAACCGTTCATTGTTATCGGAGGTATGAAGACCCGCATGTTGGTTCAGTTATCTCCCAGATACAAAGTCAAAAGTATAATGAGCTGAATCAATAGTTTATTGGGCAAAAACCAACGCTTCATTCGCTTCGTACGGTAGAAAATGCCGTATGACGAGTGCCGAGTGCCGAATGTTGTTGGCTGGTTTCGGTGATTTACTTTTCAATTGGAACGCAGTCGTTCGGCGCATTCGAGACCTTCAACAATTCGCACGGCACCGCCGGAATATAATAAGCACAGTTGCTGCAGGTCTGTTTCACGTAGACGAAGTACTCGTTACTGGGGCACTGCTTCAGTTCGGCCTTGTTGGTGCTGACGCACACGTAGTAGGAGCTGGGGTCCTCGTAGTTCGGCCACTTCACGTGGAGGTCAGTGCCCTCGCAGGCGGGGATGATCTTGGTGTCGTACTCCTTCATCAGGGCGCAGGAGGCCATGCCCCCAACGACCAGCATCGAAAGTATCAACGAAAAGCCAAGCGCTGAAAAGACGTTGACACACTCGTTAGTCCCGGTGGATTTTGGTAACGACTGCTACCGCCCGATCCTGGCAAAGGAAATCGCCTGCCACGAGTTGTGGGCATCTAGCTATTTCCGGATTGAAACGTTAGCGATTCGTACCTTTCTCCATGGTGTCGTACGCCGTGCTGCACTCCGACTATCTGTCTGTCGAAAAGACTGATTCGCATTGGGTGCCCCAATCCGTTTTTATACAAATCCTTCTCCGCCGTCCGCCGTCCGCTCACCGACTGGCAGGTGTTTCTTGCTGAAAATAATCTATTCCAGATATGCCCCAAACTGCCCCAAGTTTCTAATTAATTGATTATCAATTCAGGCTGTTCAGGTGCCCCAAATCGCAGAGATACCTCTTGTCTCCGCAAATCCACGGGCCGGAAACAGCCAGACACCGCCAAATCGATGCCAAAGTAGTCGAAGCGGTCGGGTCGGGCGAGGATGGCGTCAGCAGTAGTATGGGACATGGCTTCCGGGTTCTCGCAATGCCTCCCCAATACAAACCGAGTGCAAATCAACATCGCCCAGACTGCGATCGCATGCATATAGAGTTCGGTGCCGTGGCGAGTGATCAGCGGCGCTTGGTTTCATAAACACACAAGTATAAATCAAAAAAAAAAAACAAGTATAAAATTCAAATTCAGATTCAATTCGATTTCGTTTTCAGTTTCAGCGGACACAAATGCAATAAGGGTTTCTTGTTCGGTTTTTTTTTTTTTTTTTGTCATCTCTCGACCAGTTCGGTTTTCGGTACATATTTATTTGAACATACACACATGTGTACATAGTATGCTAGCAATCATCGGGGGAGGGTTCTCAGGGGCAGCGGGTCAATTGGAAGGGGTCGGACTGTGGCTTCTTGAATTCGGCTCTGCGGATGGAGCCGACTTGGGATGAGTTGCGTTAAGGGGGGTGGACGTCTGCTCAGTTATTCTTAACTTTCACCGGGACCTTGGGCAATTGCTTCTTGGAGGGCTTCGTGGGGCTGGCGATCGGCTGGTCCGTGGTCAACTTGACGAGCGGGGGCGTCGGCTGTGGGGTCGGCGGCAGCGGAACCTCGGCGGCGGGCTTCGCCGGCTTGAGGCTCGGGGGCGGCTGCGGCTTGGCGGGCTTCAGCGACGACGTCGGCGGCTTCGGGATCGACGGCTTGCTGCTCGGGGGCGCCACTGCGACACTCGGACTGTCGACCTCGACGGGCTGGACCGGAGCCGAGACATGAGCCGGGGTTGGGGCCGGGGTTGGGGCCGCGGCCGGGGCCGGGGTCGGGAGGTCGACTGTCGGCGGGTGGGGGCCATCGGGCAGATGGGGCAGATGCGGCATCAGCGGGACACTCAAGCCCTGCCCCGGCATCAGAGGCTTCGGCAGCTCGGCCAGCATCGCAGGAAGGTCTGGCTTGGCGGGACCCTCGGCCAAGGTTGCTGCGACTGGCACCGCGTGCCCGCCCAACGACTGCGAGTGCGAGTGCGAGTGCGACTGGGACTGGGGCTTCTGGGACAGGTCCAGGGCGGGCGCCGAGGTCGGCAGGAGGTCCATCGCCGGGGGCGGGATGTACTTGCCGGGGGCGGTGCACATCTGCAGGACGAAGGAGAAGACCTCGCCGCGCTTGCACTCGACGGTCAGCTGGCGGCCGCCGACGTCGTCGCACACGAAGAACTTGCCGCTGTCGTGGTAGCTCGGCCAGCGGAACATTGTCTCGTGCTGGGTGCACCTGAGGAGCAGATCCGGGACTTCTCGGCCGGAAACCGCCACCAGGATGGTCGCAAGGGTCAGCGTGATCACTGCAAGTGGAACGAGTCATTGTCGTTGAACGAACGAACGCACGAGCGAACATAAGAAACAGAAAACACTTTTCATCTCGATCTCGCTACCAACAACCCCCCCACCCCCCCACTCACCTTTCATCGTATCAAAAACACTCTGCGATTCGGATCTCCGTTTAATTTAGATGAAATCGATGAACTGATTGTTTTTTATGGCTTGTCTCATTATTTATACTGCGTGTTTTTCACGTTTTGCTTAATTTTTATACACGCCCCTTACACACACACACACACACACACACACACACACACACACACACACACACACGCACACACACACCCTGCCTCTCTCCCGCTCTCCCACACTCGCTCATTCGCTCTCCGTGCAGCCACACAGGCGATGGTTGATAAGAAGATGGGCCGACATTTGAATTCCCATCAGATTCCATATTCCCCATTTGATGTGAGCGATAAGTGCCGACATCGTTCGTGTTTTCCTCTTGGTTCTCTTGTCATCGCTGTTGTCGTCTGTCGTTGATAAAAGTTCCCGAATTTCGGCGGGCCCGCCGTTATGGCAATTGAACGCATTGGTATTGCAATGTCGGGGAACTTACCAAAATAGGCGTGGCGACGACGACGACGACCGTCAACCTTGAACCGACGTCGTCTCACAGGAAACCCCTTTGTCCGTCCGTCCGTCCGTCCGTCCGTCCGTCCGCCAATGGTTCGGCCTCGTCCCCTGGCTGAGGCGGCGAAGAAGCCGCAAAACCAACTCAGCATCCCGCGCCCAAAGGTGCGTTGGGTGCGTTCGGTGCGTTTACGCCGCGGGGCTGTCGACAGATAAGGCCCGGCCGGCTGGACGCGGAGGGGCGCTTGTCAAATGGCGCGATAAGGTGGATCGTTCGACCGATCGTTCGACCGATCGTTCGAGCGATCGTGCGAGAAGAGTGATTTAATTGGGGTTTTTGGCGATTTCAGGCCTACTACTACTGGCTGAACGACATGTACATGGACGTCCGGATCCCGGTGCCCATTAATTCGAACCCCGGGATGGTGCTGCCCCCGCAGCGGTTCACGACCGTCCACGACGTGGCGCGGTTCGCGGCGCGCATCCTCGACGGGCTCGTGGAGCACAAGGAGATGCTCGACGGGGGCCGGATGCCGCAGGAGCGGGCGACGTCGCGCGAGAAGAACCAGCCGCTGTGCATGGCCCAATACTACCGGCTGCTCGGCTCCTGCCGGCGGCCGGGCATCGAGCGCGACTCGCAGTATCTGCCGGAGCGGAGCGAGGACCAGCACGTGATCGTGATCTGCCGGAACCAAATGTACTGCGTCGTCCTGAAGGCGACCGATCGCGGCCGGTTGTCCGAGAGCGAGATCGCCTCGCAGATCCTGTTCGTCCTGAGCGACGCGCCCTGCCTGCCCGCCCGGCCGCCGCCGGTGGGGCTCCTGACCGCCGAGCCGCGCTCGCGCTGGGCCCAGGACCGGGCGACCCTGCAGCTGGACGACCGGAATCAGCGCAACATCGAGCTGATCGAGACCGCCCTGATCGTGCTCTGCCTGGACGAGCCGCTGGCGACGGGCGTCTTCAACGGGCGCGGCTTCACCGGCGCCACGCCCTCGGCCCACTACGCCGGCGACCGGGACGAGACGAACATGGCCCACGAGATGATACACGGCGGCGGCAGCGCCTACAACTCGGGCAATCGGTGGTTCGACAAGACCATGCAGATCATCATCGCCACCGACGGCACCTGGGGCCTCTGCTACGAGCACTCGCCCTCGGAGGGCATCGCCGTCGTCCAGCTGCTCGAGAACATCTACAAGGGCATCGTCGAGCGGGCCGCCGACGACGACGGCGGCGTGCCCCAGCACCACCTGCCGCCGCCGGAGCGCCTCGAGTGGGAGATCGTGCCCGAGGTCGAGCAGAGGTTCGCCCAAGCCGCCGTCTCGGTCGACAAGTAGGCCCTCCTCCCCGAGTCCACGATTCTCTCAATCCCCCAACCTCTCTCTCTCTCTCTCTCTCCGTCTCTCCCCCTTTCAGGGCCATCGACGACCTGGACTTCTACGTGTACCGCTACAAGGGCTACGGGAAGAACTTCATCAAGGCCTGCCAGGTGAGCCCGGACGCCTACATCCAGCTGTCGCTGCAGCTGGCCTACTACAAGTGAGTCCCGCCCCCCTTGCTGACCCCGCCCCATCTCAGAGTTGTCTTGTGGTCATTGCAGGCTGTACGGGCACCTGGTCGCCACCTACGAGAGCGCGTCCACCAGGCGGTTCCTGCTGGTGAGTGGAGGGCGAAACGCCAACGACGGTCCGGGCACTAACGAGCACACTGGTCTTTGCAGGGTCGCGTCGACAACATCCGGTCGGCCAGCACCGAGGCGCTGCAGTGGGCCAAGGCGATGTGCCAGGACGAGGGCGCCAACGTGCCCCTGGAGAGCGACCGCGAGGAGGACGACGAGTCGCGCAAGGTCAAGTTCAGCATCTACAGCGTGAGTACCTGCGGCCCGCCGTCCGTTCGTTCCTCGTCCTTCCATCCTTTCTTTCGATCGGTCTCTCAATCGTTCGTTCGTTCGTTGCTCCCTTTCGCCCGCAGAAGGAGCGCCTGCGCGAGCTGTTCCGGTGCGCGGTGGCCCGCCAGACCGAGGTGATGGTCCAGAACATCCTCGGCCACGGCATCGACATCCCGCTGCTGGGGCTGCGCGAGGCGAGTCGCGAACACACGGGCCAGCTGCACGAGCTCTTCACCGACGAGGCCTACAAAATCGCCAACTGCTTCCTCCTGTCCACCAGCCAGGTATTTATCGGCCTCCCATCGCGGCGTCCGCAGCGGCCCAGCTCGGGCTGGCACCAAATGCAATTCGCACCAGTTCGTCCACGCGCCTTCCTCACTCCCTCCACTCCCCCACACATCCGCACAAGCATTCAGGTACTCCGACTAATGCCGTTCGCACACCACCACACCAAACCGAACACCGCCCAGCCCCGCCCTCCGCGGTGGTCCGTTGTTGATGTTGTGCTCGTTGACTGCCCCTGCCTCCCGCCCACGCTCATGCTCACACCCACAGCCTCGCACGCACGCACGCACACTCGCACCCACACATCGCAGCACCGTAGCTCCATAGCACGCTCGTCGTTTGCACCAGCCTCGAAGCACCTCCTTGGCACCGAAACGTAAGCTCGTCCATCAGGCTCGAGGCGATCATGAGAAACGCTAACCGGCGATTGTTTCCTTTCCAACCAATCCGAACCTGCTCCTGGTCCTGCTCCCGCTCCTGTTGTGGTTGCTGTGGCGACGACGACCCCTGGACGCCTGCAGGTGGCCTGCAGCACGGACAGCTTCATGGGCTACGGGCCGGTGACGCCGCGCGGCTACGGCTGCTCCTACAACCCGCACGCGGACGAGATCGTGTTCTGCGTGTCCGCGTTCTACTCCTGCGAGGACACGAGTGCCTCGCGCTACGCGAAGTCCCTGCGGGACTCGCTGGACATCATGCGGGACCTGCTGCAGAACTAGGGCGACCCGGCCAGGACCCTCAGGGGGCGACAAAAACAACAAAACAAAAACATATCAAAGAAAATACATATCGTGAAGAAGTACCTAAGTCAGTGTTAGTAGTTGAGTTTCCGTGTATCACAGAGTGTTAGTTAATTGTTAAATATACACACATATATACAAATCTATTATACATACCTACTATACATACATATACACATATACAGTTCTCTAAGTGCATATCAGTGACAGCAATTGCCTTGAAATTACCACAGATACGAACACGAAGCATTCTCTCCAATCTGTATCCGTCTGTCCGTCTAAGAACATTGCATATCTATGCGATGTTCTACGAAGTTCAATTTCCCAACCCATATACACCTTTAGATACAAGAAGTAGTTGTATTTGTAATCGAATTAAACTAGTCAATTAAATGTTGTAGCACGTTTTTTGAGAGAGTTCGCAGGGGACACCGAGGTTCACCACACTTGTTGTTGAAATGTTTATTGTTTGCTGCTCCGAAAACTGTGTGGAAACGCGGCTTCCTTGGTGAGCCGGAGGCGCTCTGGTTAGGTGTTGGTATTTGAGTAGTTTGCGTTCCAAATTGCGACAGCCTAAATGTATGCCAGAAGTTTTTTCGGTCTCTGTATGATGGGGTAAAGACCATCATGAAGTTTGTTTGCGCAATTTTCTATAATAATTCCGCTTTGAAAGTTCTCCAGGCGTGTACTGAATAAAAGTATGCACTGAAATAAAAAAAATTAAAAAGGAAATCTTCGACCGTGACAGGACTCGAACCTGCAATCTTCGGATCCGAAGTCCGACGCCTTATCCATTAGGCCACACGGTCAGCTGGGAGCGAGTTGTCAAATCTGATAATTATACTGCGTCTCTATGGAAAATCCATATGACTCACCCTATAAGCTGACCAAACGAACAGAAGCAAGCAAAGAACTATACATACACTATACTAGAATTGAAACCTTTAGAACTTATGCAAAAGCATATCGAATAGACTTGAAACCGAACAATATTTATGTGTTAACTACAAAACTACACAAACAAATAATTAAACAAATTACATTGTATTTGATTGTAGTAAATTAGTTCATGTATAGCAACTAAATCTAAGAGCAATTGGGTAAAACATCATACTATGAATAATTATTGCTGCAGAGATTTCGACGAGCCAATGTTAGGAGAAACAAATGATGGCAACAACAAATATATATACAAATCATACATAAGTATAAATATATAGATATATATATATATATATATATATATATATATATATATATATATATATATCTTGTAGCGAATAAGAAATATTATGTTAATCTGCATGTTAATTGTTTCTGCAAATAGTTGACCTATATATATGTTATTGATGAAATCTCTGATGAATATCGGTATTTAATGAAAGTTATAAAACTATACTATCCTAGCATATATATGTATATATGCATATCTGAGTTTAGGCCACGTTACGTTGTTCAGATTTTGTTGGACTTTCAAAGTTATAAATAAATGCGTTACACTTGTGTTGTGTTATGGACAACCCTTGCCGGGCTGGTTTTTTTTCTTAGTTGGATCCCCACAATTGCTAATCAACGGGAATGCCTGAACAATCGAAACTTCTGGATAGAGGCAGAGGATAAATAATAGAAAATACGCCAGTTATTTATTATTTTTCCAAGAATTCCACTCAATGAATTTTTCGTTAGCTCGTATTTTTGTCGGTGCGGCGAAGTGCGAGATCCATACGAGATGATAACCTCGATAAATAAATAAAATATTGATACAAAATTTAATTAAAAACTATATGATAAGGACATATATGGCATTTGGGGTGTCTGCGGGCATGGATATATCTCTATCTCTATCTCTATGACTATCCCTATCTCTACAACTCACATACGACGGCTCCAAATAAAAGCCGCTTGCTTGCGGTTAACGGGCGCAGTAACAATTGAAAAGAGAACTCAGCCGGTGTACCAGGTCACTCAGAAACCACAAGGAAGGATGAAACGTGAGTTGAATGAGTTTGCAATTTCCTACTGATAGACCACCAATGGTGCGTTGCAGTGATCTTTATTGTATTCAGCATTCTGCTGGCGTGCATCTTGATGGTGCCATCGATAAACTGCATCCCGACTGTCTCGACGGCCGCTCCAACACCGGGTACAGTAAGCACTGAATCCGGACCCGGAACTGTGGCCCCAACTGTCGGCACTCCTCCAATATCTACTACCACGAATTTATATGGAAACTGATAGCAATGAATCGATAACGCGAATCCTGTTTAATTTTATTAAGGGATAAACCTATTAAATCAACTACTCACTATTGAAATGAAATTGAAATGTTTGCTTTTTCTTTCTAAAAGACGATGGTAAGTTATATTACTGGGGCTTTTTCAATTCCTATGAATAGATGGCCATCCGATGGCAACTGCAGGGCAAACGTATTCGGCTCCTACCATAATCTAAATGGTATATATATTCCTGCAGATCATCTAGTATTAAAACATCATGTCTCTTGCAGTCGTTCGATGATAAGATCATTATTATTTATGCATTCCAGTATATTTTTAACGACACAGTACAAAGTTAACAAGTTAACATATACATATAAACACATTTAAATATATATATTTATTACAACATTATATAATCTCTACAAATCATACAAATGCGTGTTTTTAAAAAATACGCCATTTGTAATACACTCATATGTATATATATATATATATATGAAAGTTTGTGTAAGGCATTAAAATACTTAATTTAAGCTAAAATACATCCTAAATAACCCCTCCATTTTGACTATCTGCTTAAAATTAGAAAAATGCCCGCGACATTTATGAATATGCTACTAACATTAATTATTTAATTAATTTATTTATTTATTGAATTCATTTCACATGGGCCTCGAAGCGCAGGCTTCAATGACATATTTGGTGTTCTACTTCAACTTTGCAGCATTACGTCGAAATGAGCGACGAACCTGCTCCTGCAGGTGCTCGGTATTGAATTCCTCATCACGTCCAACCTGCGAAGAGTGCAAATAGATTCGTTTAGGGTACTATATTCTGTCAAGTATAGTTGAGCAGAAGCTAAATTACTTTGCAAAAATGATGTTCCAACAACTCAAAGGCAGTCATCCGCATTTTGGGATCATGCTGTAGACACTGATCAATGAAATCCTGGCCTTCCTGCGAGAGACTTTCAGGTGCCTCTGGTTTTTCTCCCATCCCAACTTTGAACATAATTTGAAAATTTGAATCGAATTGTGCCCATGGACGCTGTTGACCCAAGAAAACAAAACACACATGTGTATACTGACGGGCGTCGAAAGGGGAGATTGAAGGGCAGTGTTCGATGCATTACCTTTCCGGATGCCATCTCCACGACCACACATCCCACAGACCATATGTCGGCAGCACGTCCATGGCCATCGCTATTGGTTTTCGTAAAAACTTCAGGCGCCATATAAGCTGTATCAGGTATAAAAATCCCATAGATTGAGTGCTTGTGCCGGCGCACGTACAAAGCAACTAATATTTACCCTGCGTTCCAACGTAGCCTTGCAGCTCGCCCGGCACAGTTGTGTGCGCCTGTATTTTTACCGCCGAACCGAAATCGCCCAATTTCAAGCTGTTGCTGCCGTCGACTAAGAATATGTTTGCAGTCTTTATGTCACGATGGACGATGCCATGCTTATGTAGTTCGGCTACGCCGGACAGCAATTGGGCTGTAAACCGTCTGGTCAAACCCTCGGGCAACCCACCTAGTAGCTCCACAAGAGCTTCCAATGTGCCCTCGGAACACAGCTCCATGAATATAAGTAACTCTTCCTACGATAGTTCAATTCAATGAATGATTAACGAATGACATTATGTATTAGCGACTGCCAACAGTACCCTATGAATCTCTATGCCGTAGTAGCGCACGAGATTGTTATGCTTGATGCCCTCCAGAATCTTCAATTCCTCGGCGACATTTCTCAGGGCGCGGGTCTCGCCCGGCTGGATGGCAATCTCTTTCATGGCCATCAGCTCGCCGGTGTTGTTATTAACAGCTGTGTACACTTTGCCGAAACGTCCTTGGCCAATCTACAAATCAATGAAAAATATACCACAAAAATATTGCTATGCAATAGACAATCGCAGAACCTTGATGCCACGATGCCATCGGAAGTGCACGCTCCGCGCTCGGATTTGTATCTTATCGGTGGAATTGAGTGCCTTCACCTGGCCGATCAGATTACGCTCGCGTAACTTCTCCTCGAGTTCCAAGTCCAAGCGATTCACAGCATCACGCACGCGTATTTGACGCAAAGCCAAGCTGTCCCCATTATTGCTGCCGCCGTTGACCGGGGACTTGTCTGCGACAGGTGTGTTGTTTGGGACGATCAGTCGCAATTCGCCCGGCTTGGAATTCGGCATTTCCACGAAGTCCGTTGAGTCAACGGAACTGTACTCCGCTGGAGGGGATGATGCATTCGCAGCTGCTTGCTGGAGCACCTCCTCCTTCAGGCTGAACTGTGGGTGAAGGAATTTGTTGTACTGCGGCGAGTGTTGCGCACTCGAATTGACGATGATGCCGGCCGACATGGGCGAACGCGTTGGTGTGCGCGACCGGCTCGTGGCGGGCGAGGAGGTTTTTCGCGTACGCGGACTGGCCTTCTTGCGGGCGACCTTCTCCGGCTCCGACGTGATGCCGATCACATGCGATATGCAACAGTCCATTTTCTTTTTCAAATCGTCGAATTGACTTTCGTCCAAATGACGCGTGATTTGTGGGTCGCACGCCAGTATGAGGAACTCCAATCCCTGTAAAAATTAACGAAAATTGTGAATTTCATCTCGCCTCGGTCGCCGGCTTCAGTGAAGAAAGCTAGAAAGTTACCTGTGAGGCCCAGCGCGGTCTCATGCCACGACCTCGCTCACAGCGCTCCGTCACAAATTTCATCCACATTTTCGCAAACGCAATTATGCCTAGAGCCAAATCCACATCGCAGTCCTCGTCCTTGTTCACCATTATGCGTTGCTCGAACAAGCGAATCACATCCTTATTGTACTCGAAACCGAACTTATAGCCCTGGTGCAGGATTTCGCGCGTTCGTGATAGTACGGCCAAACGGTCCTGTTCCTCCAAGTCGGTCATATTGCGAGGACAGCAGCGTTCCTGGACCCGCTCTATGATCTCAGTCAGTTTGTTGCGCACGTTAAGAACGTCCTTCTGCAGCAGCTTGAAGGCTTCGTTTATATCCGGACACACAAAGTCGCGGTGCTCACAGTTGCCACTGCTTAAATATTGGTCGTAGTGTTCGCGATGGAAGTCGGTTGTTTCCACATCGCGGCAAAATGATTTTGCAAAGAACAGAACCTTCACCGAGCGCTCACGCTCCACGGTGAAGAGATATTGGGTCTCACGGCATATGGTCAGCACCTGCCACTTCAGTTGGCTCTCACTGTTCTGGGCCGATGCGTCGATCTGTATGTCCAATTCGGACGCCCGACTGACCAAACGTTCCGAGATGCTGCGCAAAAGATTACGAATTATCGTACAAAATTTCTTCGCGGCAATCGTGTGCATCCCACTGATCATGGGGCTGATTAATTTCGTGAACATCCATTCCTTTTCGAGCGCGGACTTCTGGTGTGTCTCAGGTGCGGCCACCAACACCAACTGATCGATGTAGTCGAGGTAAACCTTAAAGTACGATAAAGAGGAAAACACTGTTCAGCCTAAGGGTCTCTGACAGGGAAATTAGGGAAATACCTCGAACACGGTGCGCACGGTCGCATCGAATTGGTTCAGTATTCCCATGTAGCGCTCCCATTCGGCCTCATTTCCCACGAGGGCAGTCGTCACGTGACGCTGGTAGCGCTCACGGTGGGTCAAGGCCAAGGTCAGGCCCTCGCGCAGCTCCTTCATCAATTGCTCCAGGCTCAACGGATTCGGTTTGCTGGGCCGCGTTTCGAGGCGCATGCGTAGGAACTCGTGCATGAACTGCAACGGAATCCCGCTGAGGAACACAAACGTCGGTATGTACGAGGGCAAATTCAGCGATTGCGCCTCCGCACTCCAGTAGCCATAGCGCCGAAGCTCATCGATCTGCTCGCGACTTATCTCCGGCTCCAGACGTGGCACGTCCTCGTCTATGATTTCCGTTTCGATATCGTAGTCCTCAGTGCCGGGCTTCTCCAGGGCGATGTGGGCCTTGTAGAGCACCACGTTGTGCAGTTTGTGGAGGAAGGCAAGCGATTTGGCCAGACCCCGCGACTTAAGTACATTTTCGATGAATTTTCTAAACGTGAATGCATTAGCAGGAGCGAGATCTTAGGAATTGGGGGAATTGCTTCTTACCGATATAATATCGAGGACTGCTCGACGTTTGTATCGTGGGTGGCGTTGCCCAAGGGCTCCACACTGAATATGTTTATATCGTGCATGGAATTCTTTCGGAAATTCGCTGTTGAAGTCTCGGACAATTGACTGACTTCCGTAGTGGTGGAACTGAGAGCATAACAGAAGGTCGTTACAGGGAAGATGGGATTTCATTGGAATTAAAGCTCACTCGTTGCTGCTGGAAGACTCGCCAGGCAGATGCGAGACGTCGTTCAACAGAAATTGAACTTTCGGCAAATTGGTCGCTGTTGGCGCAACCGACAGTTTTCGATGACCGCCCTGACTCGACGTCGTTTTTGTGGAATCGACCGAATTCACCCCTGAATCGTCGTTTTCCAAGCCAGACGAGGAGGAGCCGCCGCTATCGTTGGTAATGGACGTTTGTACCGGCCACGAGAACTTCTCACCTTGAAGCCTACGATTAGAAATCGATGTTAATTGGGAAACGTGTGTGAACTAAGCGATAAACGCGAGGACAAACCTGGCCAGAATCTTTCCCAGAATCGACAATTTCAGTTGGTTCTGCTTCGTGATATTGTACCACAAGCACATGGCTTTGATGCGGCCCACAAAGCTCTCGCTCTTGTAGATGGGATGAAAGACGCCCATGGCCTGCGACGATGGGTACAACGCCTCGGCGGCCTCCAGTCTTGTCAACAACTCCTCCACCTCCTTCAGGGCGATGTCCTGCTGCTCGACACAATCCTTGCAGTACAGCGACATGCAGCCAGTGCAGTTCCTTGCCGGCGGAGAGGCTGAACAAAGCAACAAGCATAGGGGCATCGGTGATAAGATAAAAATAGAGTGTGATTATTCGAGAACGGGGCTATGGGGCTTACATGAGGAGCAGGCATTGCTGTCGGAACTAAGGCCACTGTCCGTGCTGACCGTGCTCAGGGTGCGCTTGTAACGAGGCCGGAATTTGTAGTTGATGATCTGTGTAAGTAGGTCGGGAACACCCTGGCGTGCCGCAAAGAGGTACTTGTCCTGCTGCTCCATGCTGCGGTCGGCCTGCCACGCCTGCAGCTCCAGCCAAATGAGGTCCTTCAGCTCGGTCTGCCAGGTGTGCTCCTCATGGGAGAGCTTCGCCTCCTGCCGATCGACGCTTCCCAGCTTGATCAGTTGGGCGAAGGTCTCGTGGAACTCCTTGCGTATGTTCAGCCCATGAGAGCGCCGCGCGTCCGGGCGCAGGCAGGGCACAAAAGCCGCTGGCGGCGCCGACGACCGACAGCCGATGGGCCGGGAGGAGACGCTCATGTAGCGATTGCACGATTCCACCACCTTCGGGGTGGTCCGCAGCAGGGACATGTCGCTGGTGAGGGGCGTGCACTTGTCCAGCGCTTCTGCGTGATTGTGCGCCCGCGGCTCCAGGTAGCTGATCCTGCGCGGACTGTAGCTCGCTGCGGTCGTCGGCACCGCCGCCGCCGTCGTCGCCGAGCTGAGCGAGTTCTTCATCTCGCGCTCGGCCTCGCGCAGCAGGGCCTGGGCCCGTTTGTCGCTGCGCTTGCTCTCCTCGTTCACGAACATCTCGTTCAGGAGCGCACAGTCCATCGTGTTGCGGCGTAGGACGCGCGAGCGCGCCATCCGCGTCAGGCCCTTCTTGGGCAGACCGCAGGGCGTCGCATCCGAACAGCTGGAGGAGTCAACAAAACGACATCGTCGCATTGGGATTATTAGGAGCAGAAGAACGAGTTGGGTGGGTGGTGGAAGAGGGAGAACTTACGATCCGACCGAGGCCACTGCGTGCGCCTTCTGCTTGCGCTCCCAGTCGCGAGTCTTGATCTTCATCCTAGTGCGAGGCGGGGTCGTGCCGAATTCCTCGAAGCGGGCGGCCAGCAAGTCATCGGGATGTGCGGAGGCCAGCTCTTCCTCGAGGGCACTGCTGCGGAAGCTCGCCGACTTCACCGGCGACGACTTGATGCGGAACTCCACCCTGGAAGATAAGTTCGCAGGCGATTAGGGCGGCGGCAGCTCGTCGTCCGTCAGTCCGGTGACTCCGATGGCTCCGACCGCGGTCCGATTGTCAGAGTCGATTCGATTCGATTCGATGCTGACACTCGAGCCCTCCCACACGCCGTGCCGCGGCCTCTAATTGGAAGCACTTCCGCGGGCCGGCACCACCCTACGACCGGCCTCTACCCACCGACGTCCCGACCTATGCGCCCGCTGGCTGACCAACGCGAATGGTCTCTGGTATTAGAGAGGGGTTTCCGCCTGCCTCGGCTCTACATTCGACATCGGAAAACCCTGGTGTGTAGCGTGCCATCGGTGGGAGCTGCCGCCCACTGAGTCGCTTATCAGGCCCTTCACTGAGCCGATAACTCCGACAGATAGTGACAAATGATGTGGCGCGACCTGTCGCTGTCTCGATGTCTCGATGTCTGTGGCATGGCTATTCCCAACTGGAGTGCTCGATGAGGGAATGCTGTCTGACAACAACGGACGTGATGGGCCCACCTTGGACACCTTGGACCCCTCTGGCACCGCCTGCTCTGCTCAAGGCCGCTGCAGATTCCCCCAGCCGGGATCTGCCGAGATCAGGAGGTCCACCGAGACCGAGGTACTCCGGGCTTGTTTGATACGCATCGGCAGAGGGCGATAAGCGTTATCGGCGAGCCGGACGAGTTTCGTGTCACGCCTTTAATTATGGCAAACATTCATTATAATTGGTTAATTGCCTCCGATGATTGACACCTTGTATCCGATCCCGTTTCGGGGCCGGCGGGATGTGGGTGGCGGCGGCGGCCGATGGCCGATGGCCCAAAGGGCTGAGCCCGATGGCCCGAAAATTGCATCAGCTTGGATTTTGGATTGCTCTCCGGGCTTTTAGCGCTTATCGCCACCAAGGTTCGCAGGTGGTTGTCAAATCGGACCGGGGAATGCCTGAGGGGGTGGGTGGCCGGTGGTGCCTTCGCATCTCAGCTCTTGCGCAGCGATATGGCGCGGTTGCAGCCGAACCTGACGAACGACTGCGAATGACGGACTGATTGTTGCAGGTCTGAAGGCCAAGGAGGGAGAGAGCGATTGGGGCGGTGGTGAACGAGGCGGGGGAATTATTATGTAAGCGCCCTCGTACCGACACCGACCTCGGCGACCCCCAGAGGGAAGTAAATTAATTAAAAATGTTATCATTAAGCCATTAATGTCGCAGTGACATCGATATGAATCTGGTGAATCGGACGAAGCCAATCAATCGAACTCACTTCTTGCGTCTCATGTTGCTGCGGCTCAGCTCAATCGATAGGAAATTTCAGTTCGGTTCGGTGCGGTTCACTTCTGGACCACTGCGGAAGCGTTGCCGACTTATTTAGTTCGCACTTCTGCGTGTTGTTTTGGTTGTCGTTGTCGTTGTCGTTGAACTATTGGGGTTGTTGTGCTCCAGGCGAAAAATGCCGCGAATTTCACAAAATCCACACACGCTCCCTCGCTTACGTGTCTTGTGCCTGTGTGTGGGTACAGGTAGCATGGACACACTCCCTCCCTCGCACACACGCACGCTCAGCGGCACGCACCAATTGTCTTCGAGACACAACAGCACAACAGCCAGAAGACACAACGACGTAGGCAACGGCAACAACAACAGCATGGGCAACGGCACCAAATGCTATGCCAACTAAAAGTGCAAAACACAGAATTCGCAAATTCGCAATAATATATACACATGAGTACGAGGAATCGCTCATATACAGAATATAGTACACGCTATGGCACATACATATATATCTATCTATCTATCGGAAAGTCGGTTGTTCACTAGACTGTCACATGTTCTTGAGCGAGGCTGAAGCCGAATCCGACGAATCCGACGAACCCGTCGCTCCGTCGCGACGCGCCGTCCAGCGGCCGGCGATTTTTGACCCTTTGGGCGGCGGCGACGATGGCGACAGCAACGACTACGATAGAGCTGTTGCGAATCGGCGAGGGAGGCCGGAGGGAAGCGGCGTTGGGGGCCTCCCCACCCTACTCAGATATAGGGAGTGCAATCTCGGCGAAACAATACTCGAATCGACGGTGTTTTATTTTTAGAATTTTTCTCTCCGTCTCGTTGGGCGTTTGGATAGCGGGGGATGTACATATTGGTAACATTATCACTTTCCACGGCCCCAACGACGCGAGCGCCACGACAAACACACCGAGCCGTGCCGAATTACAATGTAAATAAACAGCAATTATAACTCTAATTGCACAGAAAGAATCGAATCGGTGGAATGTCGACTATTTTCACAAGGCTACCGTCGCCGCACATCGAACGGAACGAACTGCATTTCCCGAAGAATCCACAAACACTGAAGCGACCGGCAGCGCGACGGCTTCCCGACGACCCTCGGCCGATTGTCGTAACCGAATTTCGAATTCCGGTGGCTCCGGCTCTGGCTCCGACTGCGGCTGTGGCTGCGGCTCTGCTTGCCTCGGAGCGCCGTGGTGAGTTACACGACGACCGCTTCGGGTTGACCGCGAATCGGAGAACTAATGACAACTGATGTCGCAGTCGATGCGGATGCCGAGCGAGAGATTGTTGGAGCGCCCTCGCCCGGCTGGGGGAGAACAGAGTTTCTCCGGCGACGCTGATCGACGGAGTGGGGCGAAAACACCGAGCTTCTCGGTTGGAAAGAGAAGAGAGCGAATCGTGAAAACGTAGCGAGGAAAGTCTAAGCATATAACAATCTAATATAATGATAAACATTTAGGCAACAGTAGCCAATTCAAGTTTATTTGCGTCAGAAGAATCCAGCGATAGGCATCGCGTCATGCATTTCCTAGTGGGCACTCTAAAGAGAGAAATGCTCTCTGAAAGAGAGCGCGCCCGAGAGAGTGGGAGATGGCAATGGAGAGCGTTTTGTGAGAGACTTGTGAGAGAGTAACGTACATTCAGTTCAAGTCGGAGTTTCATTCATAATTTCCCGAAATTTTCCCTCCTCCAACATAAACGAAGTCATGAACGGGAACCGATTGCCGGGTCAAAAGCGTGTCAAAAACGGTGTCATTAAATCGAATAAACAAACATGCTGTTGTTTGCAGAACTGACACGTGGGACCAGGAGAACTCTGTCTGCCTGGGACGCATCATAATAGCCTGAGGAAGTGAAAGAGGGGAGGGCCGGGAGTACGATTGGAATGTATGCAAATTAGGACGAGAAAGCGAGAAGTCCAGCGGGGAAAAGCCATGCGATAGAAGAGGAGAATCGGCGGCCGACTGAGGCGGCGGAAGGTGTATCGAATTCGTATCGGGAATGGGAACTCAGAAGTATTAATGAGAAATATTAATGAGCGACGCTTCTCGGGAAGACGAGGAAAGACGACATCATTTTCACCAGAGACAACAAAATCACAGAAGCACTAAGCGCTGACCAATTTCCAACGAATTCCAATGAAAATACTTTGCGCCTAGGTGTGAGGAGAGTGATTTTCTATTTCAGAAAAACATGACAAGCCCCAGCAAGTAGCAATAATCATAAAAAAATAATAAAGAAGTGTATAAATAAAGAATATTATAATAGGCCCAGATGCAAGGAAAGAAAGAAGAAACAACAGTAAATAGAAAATGAGAGCAATTAAAGTAAAACAAACGCCAACGCGTTGCTAATGGGAGAGGAACCAAATTGTTTATCGTAGGCTATTTTCGCTGTGTTCACACCTTATCAGGCATTCCGCGGCAATTATCAATATAGTATGTACGGGAGGAAAACAAACCCCAAGGAGTTAGAACTTCAGGAGATAAAACGACGACAGGGCCAACCAAGAAAACGCGCAACCGAAAATGTGACTGAAAAGTGGAAATCGCGAGCGATGCAAATTCAAATTTGCCTGGTTTAGTAGGAGTCACGAATTTCGAAGTTTTCCGAATTTTCGAAGTGATGCAAGAGACAGAAGGCCAGATGTTTGGGCCAGAAGTGGGACGGAGAGTGGAGTTTGACCTTCATAAGGAAGGTTCTCCATTGCCGGGGAGCTGGGGAAACGACCTCGCCGCAGCGGAGGGACACGAGTCAAATGCGTGGAGTCTCGATCGGGTTTCTCTCGTCTCCTCTCCTCTCCTGTCGGGCCGGCTCCGTCAACGGCTCCCCCCGCCCGCCTCCTCGCCACTCGCGGGTTTCTCTTTCGAGTCCGGTTTCTAATTCCTCAAGACATGCGACTGCAGACGAACGAACGCAAGGCAGTCGGCGACGAACGATCCGAAAAAGGAGAAGAAGAGCAAGCAACCCGAGAACAACCGAAATTTCCAAAAGGCACAACACTTCTCACCTGGTCGACCGCCGGCCTCCGCTCCCCGTCGCCCACCGACCACCGCCTCCCGTCGACCCAGGCCACGGGTCTGCTCCTCTCGCGTCTTTCCGTTCGTTTCGTCTGTCCGTCATTCACTTTGCAATCTCGTTGTTTACTTTGTGCTTAACTAGTTGCTTATGTTGTTGTTGCTGGTTTTGAAATTTTGTCACTTGCTTTCTTTTCTTGTTCGTCGACGTTTGACTTTGACGTCTCTCTTGCTTTTTCGCTCTCCTGCTCACAATCACACACATTCGCTCGGCCGCGTTTTTCAAATATATCACTGTCTCGCTCTCCCTCCCTCTCTCAGTGTTCTTGTTTTGTTGTTGTCACATTATTTGCTCACCTCGCGACGTCTGCGTCGTCTTCGTCGGCGGCAACGTTCGATTTCTCAAAGTCTTTGCCGTCTGCCCCGTCCGCCTCCTTGTCCAACACTTCGTACCACTTCGAACGAATCTTTTCCTTGCAATTCGACATTTTCGTGTCGAAATTTCAACTCTGCAACCTCGTAATAAACGACACGTCCACACACTTTTCCGCCGCCTTCCGCTTTGGTCAATGGTTTCTTTTGGGATTTCGTATTTCGTCCTGGGCGCGCTTTGTCGGTTTCCGGTCCTACGTTCAAATTCTAAACTTTAGGTCTTTTTCTTAACGCACAAAATCAGTCAGGTTTCATCCGCGCGTTCCAAAAACATTGCGATCTCGAATCGCGCCGCGACAGAACTAAATTTCAAACCCCAATTTCTCGTGCTCTCCGCCGGTGTAGTCGCTGTGGCTGACAAGTCGACAACGACATATGCGTCCCGCTCGCACCGCTACGTACGCAATCGTCGACCTGCGACGAAGGTTCTCCGCTCGTGTGTGCCCGATAACACGCATCGCAGACGTTGGACTGCGAACAGCTGATTCGTGTTTTTGGCTACGAACTGTCAAACGAAATCACTGCTCCCTGAAAGTATGCAAGGTAGTGCAAACTTGTGAAATGGAGATGTTTACAAACAATGTACAATTATAATATTTGCATTCATTTCATACAATATTTATATTTTTTGCCTTTAAGGACGGAAATTCGGACATAATGACACTGATTTTACAATTTGAATTTCTTTATTCCGATTTTAAGGTTAATTATTATCATTTAATTATTTTTATATGTACAACATAAAAAGCTTCCACATTAGCAGAATCCACTTAGGATCCACTAACGCCCAAAAGTATACAACGTAAGCTATATTATGATATAAAAAAAACTCAGGTTTGAGTCAAGACTACACAGGGTGTATGTGTATTTATTTTGAAATATGCGAAGTACTTTCTTGACTGCAATAATCGGACATCCGGACGTCGAAAAAAGTCCAACATCTTGATTTCCAAATTTTCTTGAGCTTCCCTACACTAACGACTCGTGGGTTTCTTTCAGATGGTTGGCAGGTTTTTCCAAACGTATTCCATGCAGAGGTCAAAACCAACAGCTATTGAGAATATTGATCATGTAATAATATGAATTGCACATTAAAAAATTTGCTAATTATTTAATGTCAGCCAAATGTGAAAGTTATTAATTATTATTTCCAAGATATTCATTTCCTCCCCCGCCACACGGGGTTTTATTATTGTTAATTTTTTTCAATTCTCCCTTCCGGGGCGGAGTCAAGTTCACGGCGCAAGGCACGAACGCCACGACTTCCACCCCAAAAGCACGGAACCACAGCACCGATACATCCAGGAAGTACACTAAGCAAAAATTCTGAATTTTCTACAACATGTAATAGTCGGGCTGGCTTCGACTCGGCCTTTTCTCAGTGTCCGAAGGGTTGGTTGGTCCGTCGCTCGACCAATGGCGCGGCCGGCCGATCGACAGCCAAACACCGCCGTCCTCGTGGTCGTCGGGGGAAGGGTACGGTAACAGGTGCGAGGACATGACAGGACAGATGGTGGATGCGGGGGCCGCGGGTGCAGGCGAATGCGCAAATTTGCTGCATTTTTTCGTGGTTAGTTTTAATGTGGCGCGTAATTTGAAACACTTTGCGTACGGCGTCGAGACCCGGCGGCAACGACTCCTTTGGCTGGCGCCTTCGTGTGGTTGGTGCGAGTGCGGGCGTCGCACACACGCACACACAGCCAAACACACCCACACGCTCACCGCCAAGTGTCCGCCTGCCGCTTGACCAACAGAGAGCTCCGCAGGATATTGACGATGGGATGGCTGGGAAGGATGGGAAGAAGGAAGGAAGGAAGGATGGAAAGACAATGCATGCAGTCAGTGCGGCGTCCGGCTGCGGAAGGAGTAGCTTGTGTTTGCGGAAGCGTCTCCGGCTCAGCGCTAATTGATCCGAACCCGAGAATCCTTTAAGGCCTCGTCGCCATCGCAATCCGCAGCCGACCGACATTCAGTGCGCAGTCCTCGCCCGACCCAGTCGTTCACTCGCCGTTCAGTCGTCCGATCGCGTTCCCGGCTTCCCCGCTCCGAGTAATTCGTTCGTTCCAACTTCCATGCTGCCGATGCAGAATCTCCGCGACGGTGTCACCGCCGTGACCGCCGTCGGGCGGGCCGCGCACCGGCCCTCGTCGCCGCGCCAGTTCTTCGAACGCCTCTACGGGCACCTGGAGCAGCGCGCGGTCGTCGCCGCCGCCGCCACCGCCACCGCCACCGACCCCGTCGACCCGTTCGACGAGGCCGCCGCGAGGAAGGACGGCGACCTCGGCGGCGACTCGAGGGTCTCGTCCAGCGTGTGCGACACGCCGCCGACCTACCAGAGCGACGGCGGCAGCGTCTCGTCGCCCGACATCTCGATCAGCGACGAAAGGTGCGCCGACCCTGTGGTTCCGACTCCCGCCCAATCGACTAATCGAATCTCTCTTTATCTGTCTCTCTATCCGTCTCTGGCGCTGTCCGGTGACGCCGTCCACTCCACAGAATCTCGGATAACAACTCGATGTACGACGCGTACGCCCAGGGCGAGTTCCAGAAGACGACCGGATACAGCGCAGCGGCCGTCGTCCACCCGACCGCCCTCGGGGCCGTGCCCTTCGGCCTGGCCGCGGAGGCTCATTTCCCGGCAGGCCTCACTGCATTCCGTAAGTTCGAGCCCAGCAGCTTCGCCTTCGCCATCCTGACGTAGGTCCCAATCGATTGCAAGTTCTCCCGCTTGATTACAAGTGGTGGATCGACTGTGGATCAACTGTGGGAAAAGAGTCTTGCCTTCTGCGGAGAAATTTATTTGATTGTATTTGACTGTTTTATCCGTGACCGCTGTTGAGTGCGAGAACATGATACCCGGAGTAGATCAATGCTAACAATCCAATCGAATTCCACCGAACAGAGCTAGAGAGAGTGCGAGCGGATATCCGAGGAGAAAATCCAACCGTACAAATTGTCTTATCAGAATCCAGTTTCACATCGAATTATTCGGAAAACATCCATTTCATAGTAGTTTATCCGCAGTCCGTGCAACAGCCTCTTTCCTAAATGAATTTATCCGACATTTCCACTTCTTACCAAACCATTCGATGATCCTTCGACTCGCCCCAGACGTTCTCACATTACGAACTCCTACCGCAAATTCCTCTACGAGGTCTTGTTTTTGATAGAAATTGTAAAAATACTTTATTCTTATGCTCGAATCGCTCGACTTTTTGATCATCCTGAAGCAGTTCTAAGTGGCGGACTTTTCTATATTGAATTATTTACAAGTGATGTGTTACAACAATTTGAGGCTAGTCCTCTTTCTTCGTGTCTTTCTGGTACTGAAGGTTCTTCAGCTCGATGCTCAGGAACATCCGCAAGTTGGGGTCCGAGATCTTGTCCAGGATGATTTCCCTGGCCTTGTCGCTGTTGCCGTCGAGCATCTTGGACAAGGTCTCCGCGTACTCGATCCACACGCAGTTCGCGCACCCGGACATGCAGCAGGTCGTCGGCTCCGGCGGCAGCTGGCGGGAGGTGGGCGTGGCGATAGAGAGAGATGAGCGTTTAATTGAGACAGGACAGTGCACAGGATTCTCACCTTGATGTCGTCCGCCTTGTCCGCGTAGATGCGGCTCAGCTGGGAGACGGTCTTCCCGGTCTGCAGCAGGAGGCTCCTCGAGCACGGCTTCCGGAGCGCGGGGTGCATCTCTGGGGCGGAAGAGAAATCGGGTTGTGGGAACCGTCAATCGATTAGGTTAAGTTAATTGTCCGAAACCCGATGCACGGACACGGGGGGGGGGGGGGGGGGAAATGAACTCAGCCGGTGCAGCGAGACTTCG
Source organism: Coelopa pilipes (assembly GCA_947389925.1). Taxonomy (NCBI): domain Eukaryota; kingdom Metazoa; phylum Arthropoda; class Insecta; order Diptera; family Coelopidae; genus Coelopa; species Coelopa pilipes. The sequence goes on along the minus strand of OX376697.1, from coordinate 40,999,671 downwards.
AAAAATGAGGAAATCTCAAGAAGCCTCCTCGGGTTCCACATCCACAAAAAGCAGCCGAATCTCGCAGCAAATCGCCGGGGGTCGGGCCAGTACGAAAGAGCCAGAGTGGGTGTGAGAGCGAGAGAGACAGAGCGAGACGGGGGTGTGCAAAATAGCGGAAAAGTCAGTCGAGTGTGAAAGGCGTCGGTCGTCGAATGAGGTTCGCTCGTTTACGCCTTGCGGTAAAACCTGTTAGTGGTCTCGTGGCCATGTGTGAACGGAAGGGAAGGGAAGGGAAGGGATTGCTTTGTAATTGATCTGAAGAGGAAGCCAAAAAAATCTGGCCAGGATTTGCCATTCATCGGATTTCACAAACCTGGCCGTTCGTTGACCAGGCCCAGGCCCCGGCACCGGACGGGACGACCTGGCACAGGAAATCGATGTTTTTATGATGATCGTTGGCCAGTCGGGCCCGGCGTTAGCGGACTCATTTAAATTCCGAAGGCCGGGTGAGGGGCGACGGCCGAGACGACACCAAGTGCTGCGTGGGAAGCTGCATCCTCTGTATGGGTGTGTGCCTGACTGTGTGTGTGTGTGTGTGAGCGGCCCAGATGTTCCCATTGTTCGCGCGTTCCCGGATCAGTCAGCCAGCCAGCCATTCAGCCATTGAGCACAACTTAGCTGAAAACGAAACCGAGAGAACGTTTCTGAAAGTTTCCGCCTGCCTCCGACCCCCTCCCACAGTCTGCCGAACTCCGTCTCGTTAGAGCCGCGACGTGGCAGTCGGCATTGTTTCAGGCAGACCACGTCGATGGGCATCAAGACATCGCCGCAGATAGTTTTCCGCACGCGATCCCCTCATCATTCTGAACGATTTACCAAATTAGCCGTTCCCGTTGTTTGCATAACTTTTGTAATGCGGGATTAATTTCAGTCCGACATCTCCATTGTGGTCGTCCCAGCCCCGCCTCCCTCGCTCGCACACGCCCTACCGCATCCCTGGTCCCGGCTGCAACCCTCCTTAGCAGCTTGTTCGAGTGTGCTTCACTCAATCCTTCAGTGCTTCACCCAATCCCGCGATCCGCGAAGGACGCTGACGCCTATGCTGGGGTGTTGAAGGGACGTGTCGTAGTTATCGGATTATCTCCCATTTCCGGGAGGCGAGAGGGAAACGATCTCCAGTCGACCACGTCGCGCCCTTCGCAGCCCTTCTCATTGCCACCTCCCCCCTCTCTGTTTGCAGTGGCCCGCCGCCGACGCAAGGAGGGCCGACAGCGGCGCCAACGGACCACCTTCAGCACGGAGCAGACCCTGCGGCTGGAGGTCGAGTTCCATCGCAACGAGTACATCTCCCGCAGCCGCCGCTTCGAGCTGGCCGAGACGCTGCGTCTGACGGAGACGCAGATCAAGATCTGGTTTCAGAATCGCCGGGCCAAGGACAAGCGCATCGAGAAGGCCCAAATCGATCAGCAGTACAGGTGAGCACGAGGCACGGGACAGGGAGAGGGACAGGGACAGGGAACAGGAGTCGAGAGGGGTGACAACGGACGAGGGGAGGGTGGGTGCGATGATAACGGGGGTAGCATCGTAATTGAAATTAATTGACAATAAAATGAGCACGCCATTCCCATCACGACTCCTACCCGCCTACCTCCCTCCCTCCCGCAGCGCTCACTCATGCATGCGTTTATCTTTAGGAACTTTGTCGTGGCCAATGGTTTTATGAGCACAATTATGGGCCAGACGTCCGCCGGCTACCACCATCATCCCTCCACGCCGACGGCGGCGACGGCGACGGCGACCATGCTAACGAATCTCCACCAGAACTTCTACCCGGCGAACGGCGTGGGCCTCATGCCGGGCCTGATGCACGGATGCGGCGGCGCGTCCACGCCCCCCGCTCCACACCAGACACCGGCCGCCGGACCCCATCCCCACCAACACCAGCACCACCACCACCAGCCACACCAGCACCACCTGACCGCGCACGGTTACCACGGAGGGCCGAGCGGTCGGGCGGTCCTGAAGGCGGCCTCCGAAAATAATAGCACCTTAAATTCGGTTGTAAATTCGTGTTAGCAATTAATCGAGGAGGTGGAGGTGGAGGTGGAGGCGAGGGCGGGGGCTCGTTGCGAGCCGAGGCCCAACGACGGCGTGGACGAGGCGGTGGCGGTCATCGATTCCACCGCGGGCCACCGGCCGGGCGACACAAACAAACAATAACTCATCTGGAGCGGGAGTTTTATTGCCTCCGATGAAGGGTGCCGATAAGCGCCAACAACAACGACGACGACGACGACGCTGGGCATTTAGTTTCCCATAAATGTACATAATTTTAAGGTTCCATTGCTGGGGCGCATCCATCATTCCGTTGCATCCACACGACCGTTGGAGTCGGAGTTCGGATAGCGCATGAAAAGCCGTCCGTCGAATGCTAATTGGAGAAGAGAAGCTTCCACCACCCTCCCGCCTTCCTTCCTCCCTTGTCCCACCCTTCCGCGCAAAGAGAAAGAGAGCACGAGCTCAAATACACCATGGTCCAAGGAGCAATTCAAATAAATGTTATTGTATATTTATTGTACTCGGTGGGTTTTCAGTGGTCGGATCGGTTCAATTGTTGTTGTGGTGCGTTGTTGTTGCCGTGGTCGAAACTGTCGAAAATGAAATGCACTCGAGTAGAAGAGACTCATGGATGAGAACATCTTCGTCGAAATGTCCGCCTCCCCATCTGCCGCTACCCTCTCAATCAGTCCGGCTCCGAACAAAAGGTAAGAACAGAAGTAATCACGGACTCCGCGCAGAAGTTGTGGCAGTGGTCATCGGCAAAGGATGATACCAAGGAATCAAGATTCTTCGGTCTAATTACTGTTCATCTTATTTTTTTTTTTTGTGTTTTTTAATTCCGACTTGGAATGTTATAAGCTGAGAATATGCTTGGAGATTTGATGGGGGGAGGACTTCTAGCAATATATGCGTTACAAATACAAATTAAAAGAAATCACGGTTCACTAACAGAAGAGGGGAAAATGCTTCAGGATAGCAAGCGAAACACTTTGTGAAGTGAAGCTTAGAGCTTTGGAAATGAACAAGGAAGAAAATAAAATAACTTTAGCCTTAGTAAACGAAACAGTGGATGAAGAGAATGGAAAAATTTGTTCCTTCACTGAATTGGAAGCAAACCAGTATTGTGTGATCCATTAGATGCAGTCCATTAAAATACTCATGTAAACTAATTGATGCCAAGACGAATTCAAGACAACCCGCGCTTTGCTTGTCTACACAAATTATGGCCGTATACGGGCATAGAGACGATTGTCCTCTGATTGGCGCCTAAACAATACTAAATAAATAAACCGCTGTAACTTCCGCTCTCTGCCTAAAAACATGCAACACATTTTGGTCAACATTTGCAGCTTATCGACGACATTTATGACATTGTTTTTATATATGTCCAGATTTAATATATAAATTTCATATATGAAATATATGATTAATTTACATTCTCAATGTGTTGTCAAATTTTAGAAGAACACTTATTTTCACGCATGTCTTTCTGTTACACAATGACAGTAAAATGGGAAGGTGCAGGGCTAATGAAAAAACAAACATTTTCTTTTCACTAACACAAGGCTTCATCGAAAACATAAGGAGAACTGGTGCACACATATTTATATTATCCACTGGAGAATAACACAAAATATTAGAGAAAACTCACTGTGGAAAGAAATTGTCCTAAACGTCTACTCTGCGTCAGCCGTTGGCCGAAGAGTAGGAAGAGCGAGTGAGTACGAATGAAAAAAAAAGAATAAAACAAGAATGGGAAAATATAAACAGAAAATAATGAAAATCTGGGGTTTTCGATGTCAAAGAACGTCGTTTTCGGTTTATTTACCTTAATCACCGTGGAATTTCAACTGTCGCACATTCAACTTTTTGACATTTCTTTAGCAGCGTGTTTCTTTGAGTTGTTTTTTTTTTTTTTTTGTTTGGTAAGCAAATAGCACTGGTTGTCAAACTCTTCACTTGAATTCTTGTGCGCATCTATACAAAAGAGGCGAGAACTGCAGTCAAATAATTGCATTGCTTCAGTGCTGCTGAAACTGTTTGGCACGAAAGCCATATTTTTACTATATTAATTTTTCTACATAACTTCACTTCAAATTTTTAACAATTGTAAATAAATTATCAAATTTAATTAAATATATTGTAAAACAAATTTCTAAAAAGTTTGATTAAGAAAGATAATTTTGAAGATGTTGCTATGAATCACAATCACACAGCGTTGCCACATTTCGCAACAATACATATTTATTTTCTTTACATTCTTGAATTGCTGTTCATTGGAAGTTAGTTGCTAATATATTAAATTTCACAGAAACTTCATGGCTTGATATGAAATAATAAGATATAAGATAAGAACATGTGTAATAAGTAGATTTTTATTTGAATTGATTAAAACACAAGTTTATTTCTGACGGTGGCAACGTTGAGAGTGTTCGGCCATTTTCTTTTAGCTGATGTGAAAAACTTCGAGAAGTCTATTTTACTTGGTGAAATCTCTTGAATTTCTATAAAAATGACTCGTCCAAATACCACAACTAACTCTAAAAATGTTGAAAAACCTAAGAGCAAACCAACCACCGTTACTATGGTACAGACAAAGCAGGAGCAGCAGGATGACTACGAAGTCGCGGAGAACAGTGATGATGTAAGTAGTAATGTTTAGATAGGTTTTGGGCTAATGTTAGGTGTCCTTCCGTTTTCGTTCAGGATATCTGTGAACTGGAGCATTTGCGAAAGTTATTCGTTGGTGGCCTGGCCCCTTACACTACGGAGGATTCACTGAAAGCCTTCTACGAGCAATGGGGCAAGGTAGTTGATGTTGTTGTAATGCGTGACACAGTAACACGACGGTCGCGAGGCTTTGGTTTCATTACCTATACAAAGGCCTTCATGGTGGACAAGGCACAGGATGCTCGACCGCACGTCATCGATGGAAAGTAAGATGGTTTAGGGTTTTGTGGATGGAAAAGTGGCTAAATTTTGTCTATCTGATAGAACTGTTGAGGCCAAGCGTGCGCTACCACGTCCGGAACGTGAAAAACGGGAACCAAATATTTCGGTCAAGAAACTATTTGTCGGTGGTTTAAAAGATAATCACGATGAGGACTGTCTGAATGAATACTTCTCCAAGTTCGGAAAAGTAATATCTGTGAAAATTCTCACAGACAAAACAACAGGAAAACGAAGGGGATTTGCGTTTATAGAATATGATGACTACGATGCTGTCGACAAGGCTATTTGTAAGTTATTAGAAGAAGAATTTGATAATGATTTCAACCATTTTAATTATGCTGATTTTAGTGCAAAAAACACATTCTATTAAGTATGTGGTTGTCGATGTTAAGAAATCTATATACAGTCAGGAACAGCAGCAACGCCAAAATGCTGCAGCAGCAGCTGCTGTGGCTGGCAAACCATTGCCAACCAATTCAAAAGGTCCAAACATGGCAGGACCGCCTCCGCCTGGTTATGGTCCTCCACCAGGTCATGGCATGCCCCCTTATCAACATGCACCTCCAATGAATGGTGGACCACCACCTCCAAATTATAACTATTGGGGCCAGGGTCCTCCGCACCAGCCTCCTCCACATTACAATGGCGGTTACCAACAACCACCTCCTCCACAGATGCCTAATTGGAATTACCCACAAGCACCTCCTAATAACTGGACGACTGGGCCACCACCGCCGCCTGGACCACCACCACCAGCAACTAATTGGCAACACCAGGGACAATGGGGTGCTCCACCAAATGGAGTTCCACCAGCAGTGCTACCTGGGGGACCAGCACCACCACCAAATTGGAATGCAGCACCTCCAGTGATGCCGCCAAATGGTCCTCCAGTTGCGGGACCTCCTGCAGTTCCTCCACAACAACCCAACTTTGGCACAGGTTATCAACAGAATTATGGTGGTGGTCCTACCAAAAACAATAATATGGGTTCTAATCGCATGAATCCTTATGGTGCCCCTCCCCACTATGGTAAAAATATCATCGATATAAAATCGAAATGCTATATAAACAACATTTGAATAATTTTTTTATAGTCAATCACGGTCCTCCGCCACCCGGTGCTGGCTTTAATGGATACAATTCGTCTGCTCCAACAGGTCCACCCGGTGTTGGACCCACACCGGCTGCGCCTGCTAATGGCAAAACTAGTCAAGGTCCGAAGCCAGTGCCCCCAGTTACCAATGGAAATCGTCGCTATTGAATTTGGTAACAGACCGAACAGCGTTGATGTAGGTAAGTAAACATTTTATTTCATGAAATTATTGTGTTTTTTGAATGTGGCTGAGAAACTTTAATATTCATTATCGAACTATCATACTTATTAATTAAATCTTCCTTAAATGTGAAATACAAATTTACTAGTACCACATTTAAGCACAACAGATAGAAATTTCATATAACGAACTGCTAAATTAGATAATGAACCGCACAAAAGCTAAAATTTGAATTCAGTAGCTATCTTTTAGTTTATATAAATAGTATGTGTATATACTAATCTCTTATGTACTGACAATTCGAAACTAAGTAATTTGATAATATTTGTATACTATGATGCATTCACCATAAAAGTGTTAATTAAGAACACAAAATTACCTTTTCAATATTTATTTACTTGTAGTTAAGTTAAATGTAATTCTAACTGATATTCTCTTTAATTTAGGTTTATGCGACATTCACAAGTAATTAAAAATAATTTACTATAGCAGGAGTAAACTCTATCTCTCCTTCTCTCTATAAAGTATCTGAACAAGAACTTTCAAAGAAAAGAGGACACGTATTTAATAATTAAACCTAAGGAGTAACAATAAGTCTTATCTATTTTATGCTATTAAAAACCAGAAACAAAGAAAAAACAATGAAAAAGTTTATAAATTTTCGAATAGTTATATTAAAACTTTTATTATTTTATTAGTGCAAACTATATTTCATGACAAAAGCAACCGTTGTTATTATCTTCATGATTATAATATGTATGTATTGATAAGTCTATAAACTAAGATGAATTTAATCTATATAATTGATTTGAGTAACTGCATATATTATGCATAAGCCATTGGCTCTATTCTGAGTATTATGTATATAAGTAACTTATGGAAAAATGAAGATCAGTTTACATAACACATGTTCAGTTTTTAAAACTTATGATGTCATTTTAAGTGCAGTTTAAACTATTTAGTATACAAAATTATTAATTCTATTTAACCCGATTGAAAGCTTATAAATGTCTGAAATCTTCCTACATTCGATGTAGAAGCAAAATGTATGAAAGGATTTTGATTTAATATTTGAAACAAACAAAAAATAATATTATATATATCCACTATGACTATGTCAATTAAATATTTACACCTGAGTTGTCTAAAGATGCTTTAAGAAAATAGAATTTATTTGGTTATATATCAATATTAAAAACATCAAAATATCAACACATAAAACTTTAATTAATATACTGGATTTTATCTCTTACATATGCCCACAATTATTATTTTGAAATTAAGATTATTATACGAGAACTTTTTATTTAGATTTATATATTACTAGCATTAGTAAGCATCAGAGGTATGTTATTAAAAATATACCGTATATACTATCTATATATATCTATATATTATATCATTTATAAAATAAAAAAAAAAATTATTAACAAACTTACCATAATCAGTATGCATTTATTGGTATAACTAGAGAAGGTAAACTATGTTGCTATTGATAGTTTAAACTATTTAGACCTAAATGCTCTTTATTCATATCTCCTAAAGTTTGATACCAGTTGACAGGACTCTACTATGCATATATTTAGTTACCATTATCTTAAATTGGGAATAATGGGACTTAAGAGATCTCTTGCTTTATCAAGCATAGCTATACTAGAATTCTTGTCTTCAATTATACGTCTGGTAGGGCCATGATAGGGTTAACAAGTTTAATGCTTTCTCTTATCTATAATTTTTCATCCCCTTCCGTCCGCCTATTCGCATATTACACGTTTTCGAAGAGTTTTGCCGCTTTTCTACTGCTATGTTAGGGGCAAGTATCGCAAGGTAAGTTCAATATACGATCTCTTTGATATGAAATGCATTTAATATATTTTTGTATGAAAATTCGACGTAGAACAATAAAGTTTTAATCCTTCAGAGAAGATGTTGTTTTATTTTCTAAACAAAAAAAATCCTCTCTCAATATCACTTGCAACTTGTTCGTCAAACTTGTTGGCAACGAACGAACACGACGCAATTGGAGCCACCCCTGTCCTGAGTCCAACAATAACAAGTGTGAGTTCCAGCGATCTAAATGGATTTTCAGGTTCCACGCTCAGTCCCCCAGTCAGCGGTTGGTCGCATCGTTCGCTGTGGTCGTTCAGCATTCGATGCCAGAATTCAGTATTCGTTTAGCTTTTGTCGAGTTCTTTCGTGCATCGTGATCAGTCACAGTTTACCAAAAAACCATCAACATCTGGCTTTCTCTATTGCTTCTCGGACACTTCCTTTTTGTTTACTTTGGAGGAGTTTATTTTTAGACGACGCATCGTGTGAGTATATATCGCAAATAATGCAGCCAGACGCAAGTGCGGCCACGGTGTAGTGTGAGATCATTTTTTGTCGATCGGTCTCCTTCCTGCAGTTCTTCCCTCACATCTTCCAGAATAGTCCTGTTACTGAATATCAGTCGATGCATCATGTTTCGACAGATGCCCGACTCCAAAATTGGTCGAGACTCAAATAGCTGTTGTGTTGTGGACGGGTCTGTGACCGAAACCGATCGACCAGAGGCTCAGGTTGCAAAACTTCAAGTTAATTGAACCCTGTCTTGTTTCGTATTCATTTTCGCACTTGTGATCATCATCAACGGTTCCCATATTCAGCAATTCAATTGGAACAGCATTAATTTGCTTGCCATACCATTTTATTTTCTTTCGTTGTACGGAGTATTTATTGGTTTGGTTGCGAAATCCCTAATAGGGGTTGATGGACGACTTTCTAATTGCCTGATAATTGGTAAAAGGATCGTCGTTTTCTTCCCCAAGTTGAATGCGAATGAGCTCTCAATGTCATATCAATGTGTCCAGCGGAGTGTTTCTCTCAGTGTAAATGTCAAACGGTCGAGTGTACATGGTAAAAAATTAATAGAATCCCAATTAACTCGCGCGCAGTTTCCACACAAGGCCATCGCGGAACCTACGCGAATCGTTTGAGGCGATCGCCGATCGCGAGACATGTGGGCCTCATCTGGCCCGATGTGGCCGGCGATCCCCATCACTCGAATCGGGACCCAGATATATGGACTCGATCGCACAGCGTCAGCCGAGCGCGTAGACCACGACGACGACGACAATGTTGACGTCGTTTAGACGGCTCTGCGCTATTCCAAGAAACCTTATATACACATATTCGGGAAAAAAAGAGTTGCACAATTGAAATTGATGGGGCCAGCAAATCAAAGCCTTTCAGATTTGCCCTCAGAGGGCACCGATTGTGGATCCGACTGGAGTCCGTTAAAAAATATAAACTAATTTTACTGCGACTATTTTGAACAACAAACATGCAATCGATCTACTTCTATTCCATGGAGAACCTCCATCCTTCATTTGCATTTATCTCGTCAACAGTCAACATTATAGAAGTAAAATCAAAACAAAACAAAAATGAATAAAAATGTAGACAGTTCAGAGTATTCCATCATCATCGTCTCCATGAGAGACTTCTTAGCGATGAAATTGCATCCATCACTGCGAATCAAATGCCAGCGCGACATACTATATCTAATATATAGTGCATAGATCTGTACAGGCGTACACACAGTGAAAGACAAAAGTGTGCGTATGAGCAAAGAAATGCCGAATGCGAAGTTTGTCGTACTTTTTTTCTTCAATATACTCTGAATATCTTTGGCCACAATAAGTTTCGTACTTTATTAGTTTACAAAAAGTTTACATTTTCCTGGGTGAATTTTGGTTCGACTATATTATAACTTCAATTTGGGGGTGGGGAAATTATGTTTGGTTCGTACATAAACATTCGTCGCACACTGTATGCATATACATATATGCTTGTTTGCGAAATTAGCTCTCGTCGGAGGATTTTGTAATTAATCTCCAAGAAAACATGGTCTGCAATTTCATTTGTTTCTCTATCAAACTACTATACATGATGCACCGATGTACATATGTATGAGGAATATGTACACGAACCTGCACGATGAGTTTGTTGTGGGGTGACATGGAATCATGGAAATGAGAGAAATCTGAGTAATCCACTATATATAAGCTCTGTGGAAGCCGACTATATAGGAGGAGATAACAGACCACAGTCCACTCCGATGACGACGAAAACCCTCGACTGGAAATCGGAACGAATAAAGCACAGAGAACCAGAAACTCGGTCAGTTTTTCCTCGAGGTCTTCCTTTTCAATTAACGCGCCACACGCTCCGAAAACCGTCGCCGCCGTCCAGAGCCCAGAACGGAACGGAAGCCCGGATCGAGATAAGCCCGCTAAGCGGCGATGATTAAAAATCCCAACACATTCTAAATCAAATCCACCAAGCAATTCAGCAACATCTCAAAACTTGCTGGTTTATTTTTTCTTTTCAAAACTATAAAGCTTCCCTCGTTTCGAAACTTCTCGCATCGCCCGTAGTCGGGGGGGATCTCAAAGGTCGTGTATAATCTGCGGACCGGTCCTAATTAAATTGGGACCCCGACCCCGAGATTGGTGCCGATTCCGCGAGCCTTCGTTGTGCTGATCCTGCCTATAGGCAGAAAAAATCCACTTGGAACCCATCCCAAGACCACAGTGCATTGACCCAGATTCCTTCACTCCTTCTGCAGAAACTCGCACCGTTCGCACCGCCACCGAGGCAGAATTCAGCGAGCTATTGTAAACAATCCATTTGCCAGATGCCTCTGCTGCTTCTGCTCCTCATTCTGTACACATCATTAAATCATTCGGCGGAATTGGACGGCCGAAGACAAGCAAGCGATTCTTCTTCCCTTTTCCTCTCCACTGCGTTTGGGACAATGGCCAGCGTTGTTGTTGTTAATTGAAGGAATTCCGCGTATCGAGGAGAATCGCTGGCGCTTCCCTTAGGTACCGATCCGGATCGGTTCTTGACCCGGCGCTCGTTAGACTCGTCAGGCAGCGCGTTATTTCCTTGTTCCCCGATGTTAATGACCACGTCCTGGTTCAGGACACCCTTGAGGTAATGGAATTTACGACGACATTTGCGGAAGTCGTTTTTTAAGGGTTGTTCGCTCGTATCGACGGCCACACGAGGACACTCGGGCGCAGCTGCTTCTTCTTCTTCGCCTGCGCCGGTTTTGAATTTGAAGAGCGGAGCTGGGGCGAAATAAGTTCCTAAGCCAGACACTGATAACGGCTCCTCCGAGATCTTGGTTCCTCCAAAGTGAGGTCATCTCGCGCATTTGATTGCGCACTCACACCCACAAACACACACACATAATCTGCTGGCGCTTATCGCAGTTGGATGTTTCGAAACTACGATGAATGCGAACAAGTAAAAATCGCCTCCTCAATACGTTCTTAATTTCAGACCATTCAACATCGTCGCGATGAAGTGGGCTTTGCTCTTAATCGTGGGCCTGGTGGCCTGCGCCCAAATCCAGGCCGATCTGGAGGAGGATGATATGTTCGAACTGCCGGACGACCTGGATCTGGACGAAAGCGAGGAGGAGATGCTGCGTCTGTTCGAGGAGAAGACCAAGGTGAGTTCGATACGTGATGTTTCGGGGTTTCCACCCTCATGGGCCCGTTTACCACTCGATCGTAGAACAAGGACTTCGACCGCGAAAATGAACTGGCCTCCAAGTTGGCCGCTGAAGCGCTGGAGCACCGAAACGAGGTTCTGAACGCCGTCTCCGAGAGTGAGCAATGAATTTGATTTCCGAAAACGACCTTGTCTTCATATATGTTTTCCGAATCCCTCCCCACCACCAGTCGATCCCTGCGAGAAGATGCACTGCGGCGCCGGACGCATCTGCCAGCTGTTCGGCGAGGAGGCCAAGTGCGTCTGCATCCCCGACTGCCCCGAGGAGACCGACGAGCGCCGCCATGTGTGCACCAACAAGAACGAGACCTGGCCCTCGGACTGCTCCGTCTACCAGCAGCGCTGCCTGTGCGACACGAAGGCGCCCGGCTGCATCCATCCCGAGAACAGCCACATGCACATCGACTACTATGGCGCCTGCCACCTGCAGAAGGTGAGTACCGCATGGGAATCTGATGGTTGGCATCATCAGATAAGTACACTTTTCAAAATCACCTCCACTGCCAGGAGTGCTCCGAAGAGGACATGAAGGACTTCCCGCGCCGCATGCGCGACTGGCTCTTCAACGTCATGCGCGATTTGGCCGAACGCGACGAGCTCACCGAGCACTACATGCAAATGGAACTGGAGGCCGAGACCAACATGACCCGTCGCTGGGCCAACGCCGCCGTCTGGAAGTGGTGCGACTTGGACGGCGACACCGATCGCTCCGTGTCGCGCCACGAGCTGTTCCCCATCCGTGCTCCCCTCGTCAGCCTGGAACATTGCATTGCTCCGTTCCTCGAGTCGTGCGATTCGAACAACGACCATCGCGTCACTCTGGTCGAATGGGGCGCTTGCTTGGAGCTCGATGAGGTGGGTGTCAAATCGTCTTCTGAATGTACCTGGATACCATGTAATACTTTTGATATTTCTGCAGGCCGACCTCAATGGACGTTGTGATGATATTCACAAAACCGTACCACATTTGATGGGTTAAGCAGCAAGGCAAATATGCCGAATAGTTGCCGATGTTTTTCTATATTTAGTCTAAAAGTGGTCACTTATTATCAATAAGCTTCACGATTTCCTTAATGTCTAACATGATAGAAGCTCAACGCCAAATACAGATTAAATCATTTTGTTTTCTTGTAAAATGCACTCAATAAATGTTTAGAATTAATTGATAAATGTCATTAGTTGTTTTATTTTTTTAAATTCGTTATATGATCGGAGCTTCCCCCACGAGCTATTTCGAACTGTACGAATCAATGGTCTCCTAATGGAAAACTTGTCCCAACGTAAAAATGAGAAACAAACGGATTTATTTTATAGTTTTCCTAAATTTTTATCAATTTGTGTTTTATTTATTTTTTTAGTTTTTTATTTTGTGTGTGTAAAATAGTGTTTAATATTTAGCAGTTACAAAAAAGAAGAATTATATGATAATTATTATTAATATTACTTTCATAACAATACGAAAATTATTATAAGCTGTTGTCGTTTAAAAAAAGTAATTATAATGATTATGATTACATTAAAAATTAATACCCTTGGGACAAAATGACAGTATTTTTCCTCTGGGGGTCTTGAACATTATCCTCCTGTTTATTGGGAAAAAGAAAATTTTAATTAATTTCAACTCGTTTGAAATACCCGCTATTCAACCAATTTATGAAACACAAACCCAAACCGATAATAATGGCCGATTTTAGTTTCATAAGTTGAATTGGTGTATTATGTTTCAAGTTTCGATACTTCCCTTTTTGCCAATCAAGGATTTGTGAATGTGTGGAATGACACCACCACCAGCAATGGTAGCTTTGATCAGACTATCCAATTCTTCGTCACCACGAATGGCTAACTGCAAATGACGTGGAGTGATACGTTTGACCTTAAGATCCTTCGATGCGTTGCCAGCCAATTCGAGTACCTAACGCGGGAATAAACAAAATTGTAATATTTTCCAAACATATTTATGATATAAAAAGTTTTGTACGAAATTGCGTCAGAATTTAAATTAGTACAACTAAAGATATGCTGTCCTGTAGAGGGGTTGTAAGGTATGGTAAACAAAGAGATGGACACCACAAACAATTCAAAAATCATCCCCCGTACCAATGGAACCGTTACATAAATATGGATTTAGCATTATAATTATGTAGCATCAATTTAAAAAAGGATTTACAAAGAATCAGACAATGAATAATAATACAAAATATGTTACAAAAACATTTCCAAAATATGTAGGTCATAGTAAATATCGATATAAAATTTTTATACATTAGTACATGGTTTTGAATTTGATTATATAAAAAGAAAGCACAGGTTTGAAATAAAAATGGCGGGCAAATGACGCCACAAAACAAAACGCAAACGCAAGAAGCGCGCACAACGAAATAAGATGACAGCAGCGACCGCGACGCCGACTCTAGCAGCGCAAACCAATAGAGTACAGTCCATACACAAAACAAATACACACACTCCATAAACACACCAGCAGAAATGAGCGTGTGTTTGTGTAAATATACCAAACACCGAAGATACCGACCGACACGACAACGAACAGCAGAGGCATTCGTTTTGGCGGTAAAATGGAAAAACGTTCACATAAAGAAAAGCGAATACAGTTGAAAGAAAACATTCGTGGAAAACTCACTTCTGCTGTTAGGTATTCCAAAATAGCTGCGGAGTAGACAGCGGCGGTAGCTCCAACACGCCCATGGCTCGTCGTACGGCTCTTTAGGTGGCGATGAATACGTCCCACAGGAAACTATATGAACAATAAGAACAGAAAAAAATATATATATATATGTTTTGGAAGAGTAATAACATCAGTATTATGAAAACGATAATTTTTGGCGTTTCACCCTGTACAGGAAAAAGGCGCCAAAATTCGTTTGACAATCTAACGACCAATTGCCTGCGCGCAATTTACCTGAAGTCCGGCTCTAGCAGAGCGTGAAACTGCTTTTGCCTTTGCTTTTCCTGAATCTTTACCAGCTTTGCCACCAGCCTAGATAATCGCATAGAGTCGCAATGTATGAAAACGAAAATGAAGAGAAACTTGTTACAAAACCGTCACACAAAACATAACAGCTACAATTGTCACTAATGTGGTACAGGAAGGGGTGCTGCGCTGACATTTGAGGTTAAACCCGACAAAACTGACAGAAACCAACTCGAAAATTTGTTTCGTCTTTAGCAGAATATTGTGAGTTTGATTCCAAAATGTTTTGATCTCAAAAACACACTATGCCTCAATCGTTTATATTTTTTGATGTGACGAAAATTTCACAATTCCCATGTAAATTTCTCCCATCATTTGCTTGGTTCACACGCATGCACGCACACCACCGACCAAATCAATGACATTTCTTATTGCTTTGCTGGTTTATATTTTCAGTTTTTGTCTGTTTGCACTTATATGTCCATGTCTTGTGACAAATATTCACTGGAATTTACCATTTTATCTTCTTTTATATTAGTGAACGAAAAAATCGAAAATTTTTAAAAATATTTGGAATGAAATTATATAGCTTCTATCTCTTGTTCTTTATTCTCTCCACTGCTCAGGCTTTGCTGCAACGTTGTGAACGGAACGAAATTTTTTTCACGAATGATTTGAAGAGAGACGCCACAAAACCAATCTACCGAATGTACGTACGAGGCGGCAGAGAAAACTAAACGAAAGCTGTACGTTCGTTGACTTGGCAGCACTGAAATAACAACGGCGCTAATAGTAATGTTACCAGAAATGATTCATAATAATAACAGTTTTGTTTACACACTTTAGTTTTATAAATGAGTTTGAAAGAATAAAATTTGGGAACATAATTATTCAAACGTTGATGTTGAAATACCAAGTTTCGATTATTGGCACCACTAAATTCAACGAAAAATCTAATATATCTGTTACATTCGCACCAACGAAAACAACCTTCAAACAAACCGTTGACCAAAACAGAGAAACAAATTCCGGTACGCAAAGATAATCGCTGCAAAAATTGGCGTAAAGTATAAGTCGCCGCGCTTTTGAACGCAGATTTTATTTTCTTTGTTTCGTGTATTCCCTGCATAAAGTTCATGTGCTTACTAATAACTGCATAGTTTTTTTTTAAGCAAACCGTTGTCCAAAACAGGGAAACAAATTTCGGAACGCAAAGATAATCGCTGCAGAAATTGGCATAAAGTATAAAGTCGCCGCCCTTTTGAACGCAGATTTTCTTTTCTTTGTTTCGTGTATTCACTGCATAAAGTTTATGTGCTTACTAATAACTGCATAGTTAATTTTAAGCAAAGTAAAATGCCACGAGTTGCGAAACCTAAGGCAACTGCAGCTGGAGCTAAAAAACCGGCCGCGGGAAAGAAAAAAACTAAACTCTATGTCATGCCAGAGCCCATTCCACTGGGCACAGTTCTGGTAGATCTCTCAAAGAAGCAATGGAAAATCGGACCATCGATTGGTACGGGCGGTTTCGGCGAGATCTACTCCGCCTGCAAGGTCGGTGAGAAAAACTATGATTATGTGGTGAAATGCGTAAGTAATTGGTTGTTTATTTTCTGGAGATATAAACATTGTCTGCCCGTAACAGGAACCCCATGGCAATGGGCCCCTCTTTGTGGAGATGCACTTTTACATGCGCAACGCACGGCTGGAAGACATAGAGCGCTTCAAGAAGGAGCGTGGCATGAAGTCACTAGGAATGCCATACATGCTAGGCAATGGATCTCATGATCTCAACGGGCAGAAGCATCGATTTATTGTGATGCCACGTTATGGCAGCGATGTCTCTAAATTCTTTCTCGATAATGGACGTCGATTGCCAGAGGGAACCATCTACAGGTTGGCCTTGCAGATGATCGATGTGTACGAGTACGTTCATAGTTGTGGCTACGTACATGCCGACCTCAAGGGTGCTAACATTCTCCTTGGTTATGGAAAGAATGGCGCGGCACAAGCTTATTTGGTAGATTACGGTCTCGCTTCCCACTACACGACAAAGGACTTCAAACCTGACCCAAAGAAGATGCACAATGGTACCATTGAATACACATCTCGAGATGCTCACCAAGGGGTGGCTACGATGCGTGCAGATTTTGAAATTCTTTGCTACAATCTCATTGAGTGGATGGGGGTGCAGCTGCCGTGGGTGAGGGACAATCTGCTGCAGACGCCTATAAAAGTGCAGAAAGCGAAGGAAGAGTTCATGTCGGATGTTAGTGTCAATTTGAAGAAACTATTCCCAAATGGAGTGCCAGGTAATTAACTCACTACTATATTTATAATCCAATATTTAATTTTATTTTTATGTTATTTTCACGAAATAACAATTGCAGTTTCAATTAGTGAGTTTTGTAAGTACGTGGCGAACATGAAGTATAATGATACACCCGATTATGAGAGGTGTCGCAAGATATTCACTACTGCTTTGAAAAGTCTAAAATTAGCTAACAGCGGTGACCTTATCTTTAAACTGAAGTCCTCTGTGAATAATAATGCAACGACTGAGGTCGCAACAACCAGCAGCAAGGCAAGGACTAAAGCTACTAAAGTAGTTCCAGTTGCCGAGTCTTCTGACGATGAGGTAATCTGCGCAAGTGACGATGACGACACCGACGTCATATTCGATAAGAAAAACACTCCACGAGCGGCGCCAACTAGTCGTGCGCTCAAGACCGCACCCAAGGCCAAATACATTTCACCTCCGAAGCAAACACCGCCCAAGATCTCACCCAGGAAACGAGGTGCACCGAAGGATAACGATGTGCTCAGTACGTCATCAGCTTCTCCATCACCGGCGAAACGCAAACACATCGAATCACCCCGCCGTCAGACACCAGTTCAATCCAAACCATTTAAGAAAGAATCAAATACTCCCGCATCCTCATCGAAACCCACATTACGATCAACCCCCCTTTCGGCAAACATAAACTTTAATCCATCCATTGCGGTGTCACGTTCATCCTCAAAGCCGGGCAAAACCATAATCAATGATCATTTGACTCCAAACCAAAAAGCGGGTAAAACTTACGAATTTAATTTTGAATTAGATGTTAGCATGGATGCCAATGTTGTAGTGAATGTGAAGCGCAAGAAGAAGCCGCTGGATGCAAATGGCACAAACAGGACACCGACACGTGCCACTACGAGTGGGTCCAAGCGAGAAGAAGGTCCTGCGGAATCGCCGGCTACTCGAGTGAAAGTTCGAAAATTGCACTCCAGCAGTAGTCCGATGATTACACCGGCGGTAACTGTAAAGAAATCTAAGAAGTTTGTACGTTCGCCGCGTTAAGATTTGGAGACATTCCTAATTATTATTACTATTTGCATTTTCTATTCTTTGTTATAAATAAAACAACTTAAGTTTTTCATTTTTTTGAACGTAGTAGTTTTTTTTAGATTGCATTTATATGCAAAGATTCATTGTTCAATTCAATTCAATTAGATTCGAATAAAAATAGTTGTACGATACACATATTTTATGCTGATGTTTTATACTGAATAATAAAATACTTAAAATACGTATTTCTTTTAAAGATGTAATGATTGAATTTCTTGAAACATTGTAACATCAAAGGATAAACTAAGAAAATTAATGTCTTGATCATTTACTTAACTTCCGCTTGGAGGTACTTCCGCTCTCATGATGTTTCGAGGAAGAAGATTTCGAAGAAGATTTGCTCGAGGACGAGTGCGATGAGGATGATTTCTTCGAGGATGTGTTTGAACTCTTATCTGACGCACTGACCACATTTATTGCTGGTGTTACACTAGCGGAAACCTTGGAAGAGCTGCTACCGCCAGACGTCCTCTCTTCTTTGTTCGACTTTGATGATGATGACGAACTCTTGTGATGCTTGCTTGACGATGAAGAGGAATGTTCTTGCTTATAGAAGGGAGAGGATGAATTTGATGAGGAAGATGAGCGCGACGATGAGGCTGAAGATTTTGTTTTCGAGGTAGAGGGGACGGTATCGTCTGGAATCGCTGTGACGGCTGCAGAACTGGGTACTGTTGCAGCAACAGCCGCCGCAGCAGCTCTGCTGGTTGATGGCTTGTCGTTGCAGTTGTTGCACTGCCAATTGTGCTCCTGATCCTCGGAGGCTTCTTCGTTCGTGATGGCAGGTTTGTGACATTCCTGGTGATAGAGTGAACCACACTGCGAGCACTCTATTAGACGATTGGTCGCTGTGAACATCATTTCACCGCAGACACAACAATTCAAGTCGCCAAATTCCTTGAGGTTTTCCACCTCTTCACTTGTTGCCATTGTGAGGACCGCACCATCATCGGAGTCGGGTATCGTGTCCGGTGAGTCAGACAGGGTTTTGGCTGGTGAATTTGTCAGGTTAATGACTTCGTCAGCAGTAACCTCTTGGGCCGTTTCGATTCCCGGAAATTGTTTCTCCCACTCCAGTTGCTTTTTGCTGAGCACATTGCAGAGCATCTTGGTGGGGCCATAGCGCTGCTTGATTATTTCATCGAGCATGACGCGTAATTCGGTGGCCGATTGAGGGTCCGGAGAATGCAGCAGCGTTATGGCCTTCTTTAAGGTGGGATCCACCTCGGCGGTGGTTGTGGCGCTTCCTGTGGACATTTATTAACTATATCTAGCTTGTACCAAATACAATTTATTTATATTTCGAAGGATTCCAAAGTCAAAATCTATCTAAATCTGTTGAGAATTTCGAGGGAAAGAGGATTGAGGAAAAGAAAATTTGACGTTTCGCTCAACAGCTGTTCTGCAAAGACGATTTGTGCGTGTGGTACCATTAGTGATAGTTGGCAACACCAACAGGGCCGCAAGACGCACGAACGTGCTGTCAATGGCAAATATGCAATTTGTTTGCCACAGCCGCAGCAGTTTTCTTCCGAACTTGTCGTGGAAAAGTGTTATTGCCAGCTTCGACGAAGAATCCATTCTAAACTACAGATAAACAATTCTTTACGAAATATAATAGTTAAAAAATAACAACGGTTACGATTTCGCGAGTTTGCAGTACACCTTCGCTTATCGGTCGACCGGTTAAAAGCAACAAAAATAAACTCGTAATCTATGACAAATCGTATAAAATAATTTGAGGCTAGATAAGTAATGATAATTTGTGCGCATTTCAAAAATCGATTCGTATTCGAATTCTGCATTTCTTTGTTCCTCGTCAGTGACTACGGTGTGAATAGTTTGATAATTACAATCGAATTGAAATTTCGCTATCACAGTCAAAACAATTGATTTTTTTTTTGTATTTCTCGGGTATTGTCAACGTATTATTTGTTGTTCGTGCAAGGATTGTTTCTATTTCTCGTTCTTCATCACCACCCACCACCCACTTGCCTTCGGTCGTTGCAGAAGTAGAAACGTCATGGCGACCTTCGTTCGTTGCAGTTGGATGTTTGTTGTTGCTCTGTTGCTCTTTTGCAGCAAAATCAGTGGCGCCAAGAGTGACGGTACCAGCAACGATGCTTTGGTGAGTTGTTTTTGTTTCCAAACCACGAAAGCAAAAAAATCGTTTGTTATTTGTTTTTGTAAAGCGATATTTGGAGGAAGTAATGCTTTTCTGTTTGTTTTGTTGCGTCAGGTGTTATTTGACAGTTTGTTTTGTTCTCCTATTCCTACTCTCTCACACAGCTTCAGAGCGCAGTGGGAAAATCAGACTGAGCGAGTTTGCGCAATTTCAAAAATCCAGAACAAGTGGTTTCAGAGTTGCCAACTAAATTTAATTTTTGTATGATTTGAATTAAAATTGTATGGATAATTGTTGTTATTATTAGTTTCATAAAATCGTGCTTTAATAATTTGAGAGTTTGTCGAATTCCCAACGATCTCGTGAAATTGGACTCTTGTCTTGAATTGTTTACCATTGTCATCAAAGTACTGACTCCCACATTCTCTCGAAATACGATATATTAAAAAGTAACTGACGCATGCAGATCGTACGTTGACGAAATTCCATCAGAATATACTGTTACATGATATGAATAAGATTCGACTATTTTGCTAGCCAAACTACACCCTCTGGCTCTCGTTTATAATCGATAATTATCTATGGTTTGATCTAATTATGGAATCGCTTCCCTCAGATATTCTCCACCAAGGAGTGCTTCCTCAAGGAGCCTGTCTACGGACACACCTTCGACTTCAGCGGCCTGCACTCGGACCTGGCCCACATCGTCACAAGCGACCAGGGCGACACCTTCGAGTTCAACATCTGCGGCAACTCGACGAGGACCTGCGACGGCCACAAGGACGTAGCCGCCTGCCTCAAACGCGGCTCAAAGGAGTACGTGCTGGGTAAGTTCGATTTGGTTAGATTTGATGGTGGTGGAGGGGGAGGGGCTGCGATGGAACAGCAACTACCTAATGCACCCGTGTGTGTAGATATTGCCCTACATGGAGCAAACAACTGCTGAATTAAATGCTAATTTAATTAAATGAAATCCTTTTGTCCTCGCCCGAGGCAACCACAACCCACGCTCCTTCTGCTCCCTCCTTCCCAACACTTCCCAAATAACCGCCCCTCGTCTCCGCAGGCACTCAACAACAGCTGAACTATCGGAACGGGCAGATGTACTTCAGCTTCTCGGACGGCTCCAAGTGTGCGAACGGCGGCCAGTACCAGCTGCATGTGTCCGTCGCCTGCGACTACACGCTGGACACGAAGCAGGCTCAGGTCACCGGATACGTAAGTTTACACATGTCTTCCAATTCATGCCGTTGTCCTTGTCCTTGTCAACTTCGTTGTTGTCGTTGTCATCGTTGTCGTCAACTCGTCGTCCATGCCCATGTGGATTTCGACTAATTTATCAATAAACATTGCCCGAACGACAATCCTTGAATACTAATTGCAGGCTGACAATGCGTGTTCCTTTTACATAACACTGGAGACGCCGGCGGCGTGTCTGCCGGAACCGGAAGCTGTGAAATCGAACACATGCAGTGTCCAGGATCCACACACCGGCTACACGTACAATCTTCTGCCATTGAGTGATATGAATTATCGGTAGGTGTGGCTTTCGTCCTCTATGAGCCCTCGTCTATGATGATAACTTCTTTTCTGATTGACTTTATTTTTACATCGCAGTGCAACCGATCGCAATGGTTCCGCATTCATCATCAATGTCTGCAAACCGGTGCTTTATGGTCAGAACGCCATGTGTCCGCCTGGTAGCAGCGTCTGTTTCCTGTCTCTCAACTCCACCAACTTCAAGGAGAAGTAATTCTAATTCGAATAATGAGTACATTTAAATTTAAAATTAATTTATCTTACCGTCAAATAGATATTACAACTACGGCACTGTGCAGGCGAATCCGACTATCGAGAACGATCGCCTCATTATGCGCCATCCGTCCACGACCCCCTGCAACAGCACCCACAACTACACATCCACCATCTACTTCTCCTGCGACAAAGAGGCGAGGGTGAGTGAGCACGGCTTCTCCATCAATTCTCAATTCCACTCAAGTTAATTAACTGGTTTCTCCTCGAATCACTCCTTTAGAATGGGCGACCAGAATTTTGGAGCTTTCGCGGCTGTTCCTACGAGTTCTCGTTCGTCACCCCGCTGGCCTGCAGCAACGTCGCGCCCTGCACCGTCATCACGCACGGCAACGAAATGTGAGTGGGTTTCCGGAGCCACAACGATGGGTGGATAGATGGATTACAAGACCTTTAGTTATTCATGTTGTTTCAATTGTTTTCATTCGCTCCCGATTCTAGTCTCGACTTGAGTTCCCTGAAGGGCAAACCGACTACCTTGAAGTTGCAGGACAAGAGCTACACGTTCGCGGTGTGCGGAAATGCAGGTGCCCCTTGCCTGGAAACCGATGGTGAGTGTTGGAGGTCCACAGAGCAGCTTCTCGAAATCATTTCACCAATCCATTGTCGTCGGGGGCGCGGGGGTGACGCGGGAGAGTTTCCTGAATTTCGAATGCCCTTCACAACTTAAGAGAAACCCTTGATTGCTCATACTCGGAATCTCAGCCGGGACGTCCCTCGCTGCCGCTGCTGCTGCTGCTCAATCAAATCAAGTGGAAAAATTAGTATAATAGTTTCGATTTAAACTTGGCCGGCACAGCAGCAGGGCACGTCGAGCCGCCTACCGGGATCTGGGTTCGGTCGGTCGTTGTGGACGAATTTGCGGAAGGACGCATGGACGGAAAGGCGAATGGACGGCCGGCCGGACGGACGGACGGACGGACGGACAGAGCGAATGAATGATTTTTATTACTTTCCGGCTGAGTGGCAAAAGGCACAAATCATTGGAGACCGAGCAGAGCTGTTGTTGTTGGCTGAAATCCCACCTCACGTCCTCTCTCTCGCCTACTCACACACACACTCAAACACTCACACACACGTCTGCTCGCTCGTGCCATGGGGCGATACGGTACGATTTCGAATTCACCACACACATATGCAGGATGTGTGTTGTTGTTTGTGTTTTGTTTTAATCTCAGGAAATGCTGAGAATTTTAATTTATTCTTTGGAAACACTCTCCATTGGCGCGTGTTAGAATGCGTGTGTGAACGTATGTGTGTGTGTGTGGGGGGGGGGTTAATTTCGTTGCGAGGGTGAGTGGGTTGGGGAAATTTAAATGCACTGCCGCTTGCGAGGGAATTTATGAACTGACATACTTTCGGACTCGATGCAAATCACTTTTAAATGAATTTCGTTGTGAATTCAACACATTTCCGTTGGTGTTTCTCGCAGCGAGCAGCGAGGTTTGTCATTGATCCGCATCCGCCGCCAGTTGGCCACACACACACACACGCGCACTCACTACAAATACGCACTTCCGCTATGAGGACAGGGCACAAGGTCGCGCGATGAGGTCAGCAGTCAGTCGTCCCTGGCGCCGAGTCGAGCGACGTCCAAGGACAGATTTCTTTGAAGTTCAGTTTTTAAAGTTCACGCTGCCTCCGTGTCGTCTCCTCCCGCTCCCGCTCCTACTCTTCCTCCCCCTCCTCATCTGTCTGCC
Organism: Coelopa pilipes; assembly: GCA_947389925.1. Taxonomy (NCBI): domain Eukaryota; kingdom Metazoa; phylum Arthropoda; class Insecta; order Diptera; family Coelopidae; genus Coelopa; species Coelopa pilipes. The sequence goes on along the minus strand of OX376697.1, from coordinate 40,975,874 downwards.
TTCGCTCGAGTTCGCGTCCGTTTCGGGTTTGGGGTTTAGAATGAAAACACATAAATTGTATGGGGCGGCGGAACCACTGTGTGGACGATTGGGTTTTGTATTCGGGTCCGCTGCGCCCCATCCGTCTCCATCCGCCCAGCCGTCCGTCCATGCGTTTGTCCGTTTCATCCGCCTGCTCCATCGCTCGTTTCGGGAACATGTTGGCGCATTCGTACATGTCGTTAATTGGAAATTCTGAACACGTTTCGACAATTTTCCGTATACATACGCCGGCGCAGATATTTACGACTCCCCGTGTGTTCCTCGCAGCCAACGCCACCCACCTCCTCTCCTCCTGCTCGCCCTCGCATAAATCCCGTCGGCCACGATTGCAGCGCGGTTCGGCGGCTCCTGGCGACACGATGGCAATACGAGGCGAATCAACCGAAATCTGGCGATTTTCATTGAGGTCCAATTCGTCGTCCCGCTCGCTCTCGTCGCCGCCACCCGCTCCTGTCGCCGTCGTCGTCATGGCGCTCGTTGTCTGCGTCGTTGTCGTGATTGTTATTGTAATTGTGGTTGTAGTTGTAGTTGCTCCGCATTGATATTGTTGGCGACACTTCTTCGTCGCCCACTTCTTCCACCCCATCCGCCTCCCACCACCCGACAGCACCAGGCGGTGTTACTTTTGTCTAGCTAGTCGTTGTTGTTGCTGCTGTCGGAGACGTGTCCCTGCCAAGAGGTAAACACTTGGTATTCCATCAGGATCGACCACCGAGTGTCCGGAGTGTTTCCACAATTCGCCTCGTCCTTGAGATCAATCATTCGAAGTGTTTGGCCAAAGTCAATAGGGTTCTGGGAGCTGACCTTGATCTTTGGTTTGATCCAAAAAAGAAGAAGGGATAAATATTCCGATCTGATGATTGTGGAGTCCCCCGGGAGTCCTTTCCAAATTATTTTCGCCTTTCCCTCCCAGTTGAGATTCGGCCATTCGACCTGAAAAATGTGTTTTTTTTTTTTGTTGTTTTTGACGATGCTTCCACCACCTGCACAATCATCGGGATCCTGCACTCCATTCCGTTCACCTGCCCTCCCTGGCCGACGATGGACCGTATTCGGTCCCCTCGTTCACCTCGTTCCGACGAGGCGGGATGGAAAAACACTCTGTTTTATGGCCTCGGACGGAGCAGATTCCCAGAGCCGAACCGACCGCAGTTACAATTTTGTGCTCCCCTAACTCCCCGCTCGGCCGTGGACCGAACCCGATTCGAAGGTAGTTTTTGTGCTGGTGACCTCGTCCTCGTCCTCGTTGTCGTCCTCCTCGTAGCATCTTATCGAGTTTGGCCCAGTGAAGCGTGTGAAAATCCAATAACTTGGCAATTTCAGTGCAATCAATCGCACTTTTCCAATTGCCTCCGAAATGTTATGAGCTCCTTCGTCTTCTCCTTCTTCTTCTCTTCCTCGTTTTCGTTCTATTCTTCTCTTGCTCCTGCTCCGGCTCCTGCTCCGGCTGCAGCGGGCTTTTCTTTCTCGCTCGCTCGCTTGCTTCTCTCGCAGACTTCCTCAATCTTCTTGTCCTTCGTTCACAAATTTTTATTAGATTTTCCCGGGTCGCTCCTTCGTTGTTGTTGTCGTCATCGTCGTTGGCGTTGTCGTTGTCGCCATCCTTTGGCTTCGTTCAGCTACCTCGGTTGTTGTAATCCTGGCCAAACAATCTCCCGCCACCGTCAACGGATATCCATCCAGTCGTCCATCCATCTGTCCACCATCCATCGCTCTGGCCAGCAGACCGTGCGACGCGAATGTGTGTGCGAGCAAATCATTCGGTGTTTTTATTATTTCATCCTTTGATCCTTTTGCATTTCGTGCGATTGCCATTTTCAAAACTCCCTCCTCCTACTCTCTCTCTCTCTCTCTCAATTTCTCCCACACACTCCCTTCCACCGCCTCTCTCGCCCCATCCGTGTTTGTTTTTTGCCTCTTCATCGCCCCGGAGCGTTTAAAATGTTATTTTCGAGTAATTCGTTTGTAGTCCCGACTGTTTTTCAGTCGGGATTTTATTTTTATTGAATTGCGATTTCTCTGCCACGATCGGAGGATTTCGTTTTTCTTTTTTCCTTTTTCCTTCCATTCACCCCCATCAACCACATTCGATCGTCCGTCCCAAGGTTTTGTTTGTTTTGTTTTTTGGTTTTCTGCTGCCGGTCTTTCAGTTCGCTTTTTCAGTTCGTCCAATCCTTTCCTCTCTATTTTGCCTTCCCTCCGCTCCGATCCGTGCCGAATTTGGTTTTTGCACAATTTTTATTTTTGGTTTGATTTCTCTCATCATTTCCCGCTTCTGGAGTGCTTTTTTTCGATTGGATTTTCGTGTTTTTGCGGTTAATGGTAATATCTATTTCGTGTGCCTGTGTGTGTTCGTGTGGCTGTGTATTGTGCATGTTTGTGTGTTTGTTCGATGTGATGGCCGATGCTTCGAACACGTTGAGGCCATTATTGAATTTCACTTCACTCCTGACCGCGTTACGATGACCCTGCCGACCCATCGCCCCCTCCCTCTCTCCGTCCGTTCGTCCTTCGTCCTTGATTTATGATTCTTGTACGCGATTCGTCCATCAGAAATTGATTGTTTTTCCAGAGTTGTTGTTTCCACTGTACTTCTAGTGTTTGTTGCTGTCACAGTGGGTCGAGGATGGGGCGGGAATCATTCGTAGAGCGATAGGAAATTTCGAATATTTCATTAAATTCCTATGTATTTTAGACTTCCGCTTCCTCTCACGCCCTCTGCATCCCTGTCTCCCTCTGCTCGTCTAGTTTTAATCTGCTCTTCTCTCTCGCCCTCCGCCCCTCTCACCTGCTTCCATTCAGCGGAAATGGCTTTGGCTCTTCTATTTCGGTTTTTTTGGTCTCGCTCTCTCAATCTAAAAGAGCAAACTCCGGTTTGTTTCTTTTTTGCTGCGAAGTGTGAAATCGTGAAGTGCTGGGAAAAATAAACTGACATCAATTTAGTTACGAAACGATTGAGCAGTAAATTGGCCGTGCTTCGAAGTTGCTTCCAAAAAGGCCAAGCAAACGAACTGAACTCATTTAGCGCGAACTAGAATCGAGGTTGGCTCAAAATCGCGATTCTCGATGGATTCGAGGGAAACTCAGTTGAAAAAGACCTTCAATAATTGCTTAAATTTCTCCCTTTGACGCTGTTTAATGGAGCCAGGGCGAGACCCAGGTGTAAAAGTCGGCTGTCGACGATGCCATAGAAACAGAGATGCCTTAGAAAATCTTTCCTCGTCGACCACTTCTACAAATTCGCCACATCATCGCTCGGAAATTCTCCGCACGTTCCCCAATCGGCACCTTCATCCATTGATCCATTGATCCGGCTCCACATTCCGCCGTCCACAAAGGAATCCAATTGCAAAGGCAATTTACAAATAGCAGCTCTCGGCTGTCTCCAGCCACCCCCAGTCCCGATCCGGATCTGGATCCGGTTGCAGCTCGTCCTCCGGCGTCGGCTGCCGAAAAACAACTCATTCAAATTTCATTTCGACTTCTCCTATGACCTCATCATGGCTACAACTTCTGCCTCCTTCTCCTCATCCTCCACCCGTCCTCCTCATCCTCTTCCAGCGATGGCTGTGCAATTATTTTGTCCACAGTGGAATCTCCTTCTCACAAATATCTCGAAAACACGAATCACCTGAAGCCTCTGCGGGCGACATGTGTCTGTGTGTGTGAGTGCCGGCAGTTCGTACATCTCCATCTGTATGTGTGGGGATTTCTATGGACCTGCATCGCCCGTGTTTTCAGTCATCTCCTCGATTCCATATATCACTCAGCGCCTGACATTCAATTTCTTTGGAATTTTTTCCACTCCTGCCTGTCCCAATTCGACGTTCGCTCTCTCTCTCTCTCCATAGTTCTCGTTCTCTCTCTCTCTTTCCGGCCCCTCTGAGCCCCGCGGGCTGTCCTGTGTCCAGTGGGAGCCGGGCGGGGCGGGACGGGCGTCACGAAAACACATTTCAGACGAATAACATTGATTTTCCCTCCGCCCGCACTCAATCAAATTTATTCCCTTGGAATTGAATAACGTTGGGAATTTTCATCGGCTCCCTCTCTCTGTCTCCCTCTTTCAATTTCCCTCTGTCCCTTTCCATCAAGTCTGGCTGTCTCTCCCTCACGCCCTCTGTCTGTCTCTTGATGGCTTGTGAAGTGTTTGGCTTCCAACTGTCAATGGGCGATGCTGACAAACCTCGATAGAACGAGGACGAACAGAGAGAGAGAGAGAGAGAGGGAGAGAGAGAGATAGTGGGGCGGAGAAAAATGTAGGGAGAGAGGGAGCGAGGGAGAGGCATTGGCGACCATCGCGAACCACGCCGCCTACTAGAACAATTGCACTGTAACAAAACCCCACCAGTTCTCGAATCAAACTCCACCGCATTCTCACCTCTCGCTAACTGTCCATCCTGTCATTCATCCTGCCATCCATCCATTGCCAGGTTCCTGCTTCGCCACCGGCTCCGGGGGACAAACCACCAGCCTCGGTCGGTTCAACTCCCACCTGCGCTTCAACCAAACCGGCGTCCCCTTCCTGCTCTACGAAGACGGCGCGTCCTGTCAAAAGTCAGTCGGTGCCACCGCCGCCGCCACAACGTCGTGGTCGACCAGAATCGAATTTGTCTGCGCCGACGACGACGACGGCGCCAAGGACAATCCGGCGGCAACAACAGCAAGTGGTTCCGGAGCGGCTGCTGCAGCGAGGGTGGCTCCGAAAATAATTGAAAATTCCAATTGCCAACTGCTCGTTCACTATCCGACGAAGCTGGCATGTCGGGAGCAGATAACGTGCATGATCAAGGGCTACGAGGAGGACGAGGCGATCGATTTGACGCCCCTGATTAGTGCAACGGAAAACTATGAGGCGAGAATTGATTCGTCACTAACGGAGAAGGAAGTTCCTCGTACGACAAAGGTAAACAGGCAAAGCTCTTTCTCTTTCTGCCAGTCTGTCTGTCGGTCTGTTCAAACACCCAGGGCTTGTGTTTGTCCAAGTGCCTGGCGGTAATTGTTGTCGTTCTAATGGCGGAAGCCGTCCGGCCCTCCTGCTTTCCATCGAACACAGGTGGAGCGAGCGACAGTCGCAGACACCGACAGGCCGGCAGACAGTCAGACAAATGGAGAGTTGGACAAAGCACAGCCAGATGGACGGAAGCTCCTGCTTTGCTCTCTCTGTGTGTGGGTGTCGAATGGAAGTGAAACGACGTGTCCCGTTTCAACAGCTTCCGGTCGATAGCTTTATCTCTCTCCTGCTGTCATTTCCTCGGTTTCGACCCATTTACTCATTCTCGTTCTCTCCTCTTTTGTTTGCTTGCAGTTCTTCCTGAACGTGTGTCGCCCGCTGGTGTCGAAATTCGGACTCGGCTGTCCCGGAGGCTCGGCCGCGTGCATGGCCAAGGTCGACGGTGGGTCCCCAACGCCCGAGGACGAGCTGGTGAGTGCAGCAAAATAACCAGAGCGATCGGAATATTTTGAATCTGAGGAAATCGAGTGCATCCGCGCCCCATCGACCGCTCGATGAGGTGTAATCGTTGGATTATCCCTAGTCCTTGCACCTTCCGTCTTCCGTTTTCCGTCTTCCGTTTCCCGTTTCCCCCTCCGTCCTGCGTTCCCTAACTGCGATTTGTTCCCCTAATGAGTGTCGTTCGCTCAACGTTTTCCTCGTCCAATCATCGTCGTCATCACCATCCGCATCACCATCGACATCGCCAACCATGCATGAACCACGCTGCGGTTCGGCTCCCCTCGTTCCTCGGCATAATTAAGACGAAGCGCCGCCGAACTCCATCATTAATGGAAAATTACTCGAAATATGAAGTGGAAGAAACCATTAAAACGACGATCGCGACGGCGGTGACGACGGCGTTGGCGTTGGCGACGGCGGGACGTCGGAAGTGGGCCACAAATAAATTCAAGAGCAATTACCAGTTGCAACAACCTCCAGCTCCAACGACTCCCTCTGTCTCCGCCAGCTGCTGCTGCTCCTCGTGGAGCTGCTCGTTCAACCTCCCAAACTCGCACCCACCGCCCTTCGCTGCGGCAAAATGCGCCCCTAATGACGTCATCCTGTCGAGAGTTGTGAAAATGCAAATGAAGCGCGACGATGAAAACAAACCGTAGCGAAAACAAGAACACAGGGAGACCAACAACAACAACTGGAACACCGGGAACAACAACAAGAAATTGGAAAGCGTCCCCTTCGCTCCCTGTCGCCCCAAGAAATGCGCCAAGTGATTTGTGAGGTTCTCGCGGTTTTTTCCCCGCTCGCTTTTTCTGATGGCAGTGTTTGTGTTGCGCACATTTTACACATCATTGTTGGCACGAGTGCCTCTTATCCAGCGTCCCACCCCGCCCCGCCCCTTCCGCTTGCAGCAGCTGCACCGAGGGCCGCGTTGGCGTCGCTGGCAAGCGGTGCTCCAAAGGGGTTGGCAGGTTGTCCGTCTGTCCATGTGTCAGAAGGTGTCAAAATTACGTTTTTTCCCCTTCTCTTCGGTCGCTTTTGCCCTTCCGTCACCCCGACGACGTTGTCTTTTGCACCCTTCGTCGCCTCGAACCGTCGTCGTCTCCAACATTCGTCGTCGCCTTCATTCGTCGCCTCCAACCGTCGTCCTCTCCATCCCTCGTCGTTCTCGTGGTCTTCGCCCCCATCGCCGGATGCGTCCTGCAGCCTTGGAAGCCATCGGTTCTACACCGAGACTCGGGCGCAGAATTTCGACGAAGGTGACGCGACCCAGGCGAGGATGATCGAGATTGCGCTGCCGGGTGGAAGAGAACCGAGATTGAATGCATTCTCTGTGGGGCGATTCAATGACGAGCTCTCAATCGCGAAGACTCCGAGGTCGCCCTCCGACGAGCTGGGACGGCTTTCAAGGACAAGCATTTTCAGTGATTTTGATGCGTGCGAGTTTCAAGAAGCTCAGGCCCAGGTGATTCCCAGAGCATTAAAGTCCATCGCGAGCACTCGATACGACATTCAATACATTCACTCATTCCACTAGTCCACACCATCCTCTTCTCGTCAGTGCAAAGGATTCACATCCTGCCGAGCCCCGGCACGTCACGTCCAAGGCACTCCTTCCTCTTCCTCTTCCCGCCCTCCTTCCCATTCCTCGCTCCCATGCAGTGGGCGTCAGCGGTGGTTGCATCTGAGTTGAATTTATTGACTCACAATCGTGCTCTCTGACTCCGCCGACTTCGTCCCCTCTGCCCTGCCCTGCCCTGCGATCGCTGTGAACTGTCTGTCGTTCACCGGAATCGCGATAACCCTCGAAAACCAAAAGTCAAATTATCGCAAGTGCGACACCCGACCCCGACCCCGACCCCGTCCGCGACCCATACGAGTTGGTGCCGCGGCCTCCAATTTCGCGGGATTCTGCTCCGAGTCGTCGATGTTCTCCATGTCGTTGTTGCAGTTGCTGTAGTACTTGTCGTTGTTGTTGTCGCTGTTGTAGTTGCCGTCGCTGCTGGAGCCACCATCGCGAAATCATCTCGCGAGGAGCAGAATCCATGAAATAGAACTCGAACTCCGACTCGAACGGGAGCTCGCTAAAAATGCGCCCGATTTGGATGCACCGCGTGCAGAAAGGAAGGCGGTGGAGGGTGCGACCTCCCCCCGCTCACCCGCTCACCCCTCAGACCAACCGCTGGCAGGCGCTGCATGTCGTCCCTCGAAACGTGCCACAGCGGGACTCGCGAAGCTTTTCAGATATTCAAAATGGCTTCGACGGCAAATGGTTTGCCAAAATATTTGCGAGGACGCGACGAGCAGCGAAGGACGAGGCGGGGAAGGCAGGGGTGGGGGGCGCCTGTGGATGAACCGCGCTTCGATCGCTCGCGCAGCATCGCGTCGCAAAATGTAAAATGCATGCACTTCTGTTTCCGCTTCCGCCTGTGCGCCGGGACAGCACATGGTTGCATTCCGCGCTGCTCCTCCGCGGTGGGCAAACGCGATGTCGCGTGTCGATCGTCGTCGTCATTGTTGTTGTTGTCACGTTCCCAGCCGGCCCCTTCTCGCTAATCCATTGCTGCTGGGCGTGGTTCGACCTCTCTCTCTCTCTATCTCTCTTCAGCCTTCTCTAATGTCGCCCTCACGCCATTCTCTATCTCGCTCTCTCTCCCCTCTCTCTCTCTCTCTCTCTCTCTCTCGTTCTCCTTGCTACGCCCCTCTCGCCCTGCTGCCAGCAACGAAGTTCCCGCCGTCCGCTGTCGATAATTTCGGCGGGCTTCGGCGGAAGGCGCTGTCGCTGCCGCTGCTGCTGCTTCCGGTTGATACGGGTGACAAAAATGGCGCATTTTCAAATATGGCCGACGCTCGTGGCGGCTTCGGCCCTAATGCAAGTGTATCAGTCGCGGCCCGCACTCTCTGCTTGTGTCTGTGTCCGAGTCGTTTCGTTCGCTGTTGCTTTGTCCACGTTGGCGTTCGCGCTCTCGATACTGCCACCATCAAAGCCGTGTCGAGGCCGTGGTACCTTCCCATGGCATACGTTTGGAGGCCGTTCGGGAGTCGCTCGACCCCCTGCGGCAGCCGACGTGAAGGATTTAATATCTGTGGCTGTCCTTGTCATTGCCAGTGTCCTCGTTCTCTCTAGGCTCTTCCACTTCCGGGACAAGAGCGTGGAGTTCAGAAGCCACAGAGTATTTCGGGATAATCCCTGATTGGAAGGAAATCCGGCATCCGCAGAAACGAGGATGTTGGGCTGCTCAAAAAAAGTCTAAGTTTGATAACAAATGTGCGAAATCCTAATTCTACCTTGATGGAAGACGAAAATCTCCATAAGAGATCTTGGCGCTGGCATGAGAACATAGAAAACATTCCAAAAAACCAGGGTGAGAGAAGACAGATGAAATGGAAAAGTTTGTATAATGAGAAATGCCGATAGGCGAGGGATAATTACAAAAGAGCGAAACAAGAAAATAGCCGAGTTGCTGATGAGGAGAGATATCGAAGCCGGCTTTTAATGAGGAAAGAAACACGAGCTGGACCGGTGGAAAGAGGAGAGAATGAGAAAGCTTTGTCTTCTCTCCGGAGAACCGGATGGAAAACAGAATCCTGGAGAACATCTTCATTTTTTGTGTCGTCCAGACACCTCGACGTCGGGGACCCTTGTTTGGAGAAAGCGTTTATTGAGCCCTACACATGCTGAAGATTATGTGTTGTCGATAAGCGACGCCGGTTGCTAACGAACAAGCTACAAAAACACGGCTCCCACAACAACAACGGACACAATAGAAGGGCCCCACAACAACAACGAGACAAGGGCTTCATAACACCAACATCGCAAGGGTCTCACACAACAACTCCACAGGACTTCGACGCAGACATTCAGATATTCAATTAAATTCGCACTCGCAACCCTTGACTCCGACTCTTCCTCACTTCCTGCCATACTTCTCTGCCCCTTCTTCTTCTTCTTCTTGTTGCTGTGGGTCCTCGGTCGCCATTTGCGAGGGCAGGACTCCCGGCGATCTTATCGCAGCTCGCAGGACAATGCCGAAAGAACAGAACGGAACAGAACAGAACAGAACAGGGCAGGACGAGGGGCCATCGAGTAATTTTCAATTTCGAACAAAACCGGCTACGACAACAGAGCCGACAAAGGGAGCGGAAACAAGAGCAACAACAACTACACGAACCACTTGCAGACGGGGCTGAGCGGCCTTCGTCGGCCTGGTCGACTCCGGGTCGACCCTACAGTGATGGCCTCCGTTGTGCTCGGGGTGAAGTAAATTGTGAAATTATTCTATATATTACTAATCTATCCATTAGTTTGAAGACCAGTCGACCTTCTGTCGATTATTTCTTCGAGCTTGTCCGTCATTTTATCAACTTTGTCCATTATTTCTTCGACCTCGTCCGCTATCGCGCGACGATGGTCGGTGGTCTGTCCGGCAGTGGATCCACCGGGCCACGGACTCAGTAGGGTGTCGACTGCGGTGACAATTGGCGGGAACCGCTGCCAAGCGAGGCGATTTCAGGCGAAGTGTGTATTTCAGCATCTCGCCCGGCCGCGCTGTGCATGTCCTGCGGCGGCCATTAGAGCTGGTCGATAAGCGGGGAGGAGCGAAACAAGAGCGAAAACGAAGAGGACCGGGTCAGGACCAGGACGACAAGCTTGAGCAAGGGGAGGCCGTGGAAGGATTCGAACGTCAACACGCAATTATTGTGGCCTCCAGGACATGAGGAGCGGCCAGCGACAGTGTGAATGGGGCCATCGACGTTATCAGCGATATGAATTTCTCTCACCCTCACTATCCTCTCCCATCTCGCTCTCACACTCGCTCGGCCCTCCTGCTCGGTCCCGGGCTCGTCCTTCCTGACGTCGTGATCTGTATTTGTATCTCGCACTCTGTTTTTTCTCCACTCCGCCTGTCGCTCGTGCTCCCTGCAGCGACCTCGGCAACTACTTTATTTCCTCTTGGCTTCTGAGCTCTGGCTCCTGCTGCTGCTGGTTCCCATGCCAGGGTCCGAGTCCTGGCCCCCTGCCCTGATCCTGGTCCTCGTCCCTCCGTCAGCAGCTGCAAACAATTCATTTAGTTCAATGACTTTGCTGTTTCTTCACTTCATCTTCATGGAGTTGGTGATGCCACTCTTGTTGTTGCTGCTGTTGGCTTTCGTCGCACGGCCCTCGTGGCCAGTACTTAATTCTGGGCTAAATGCGCCGCAGGACATTTTTATAGACGACTCCCGACACCGAGTCCGGACTTCCTTCCGTCCTTCAGTCCAACTCTCGATGGACTGCCGAGGATGAACTGGCGCGTCCTGCCGCACTAACGACGTCCTTTGGAGCCCTGCCCCCTGCTGACACTCGCCTCCTGGCCGCCAGGGGTCGAAGGGCACCGCATTCCACTCACACAGAGGCGCTCGTCTCGTCTCGTCTCATCGCTGCTGCTGCTGTCCGTCCGTCTGCCCTTCGTCATAATCCCTGGCCTTTGCTACCGCTTCCAAAAATGGCGTCCATCTCTTTCTCTTTCTGTTTCTGCTTCCGTTTCCCTGTCTGTCTTCCCATGACTGAGTTAATTTCTCCTCCGGGTCTGCCTGGTTTTTCATCTCGCATTTTTGTGATTTCAATTTTCCCCCTCAGGGAATATTTCGCTCTTCATAGAAATTTAACTCAAGTTTCACTTGGTTGTGTCGGTTCGTGTGCGTGTGCGTGTGCGTGCGGAGTTTATTCGTTCTCCCCTGCACTATTTCATTCTCCGTCTCCTTCTCTCTCCCCGTGCTATCTTTCGCACTTTGTGTTTATTCGTGTTTTTCCCGAATTTATTCTCGTTTCATAAATTTGATTCTTATTTATTTTTGCTTCTATTTCTGCGATAAACAAACTTTGTTTGCGTTGTAAAAAGTTTTCCTTCTCTTACCCTCCCCTGCCCTCTCGCCTCCTCCTGCCACTATTGTTAGTTCGGTCTCCTCGACCTCCTGGCCTTCTTCTTGCACTTATTTACTATGACACACAGTCACACGCACACACACACACACACTTTGACTGCAAGTTTCGCCATAAATTTTCTAATTTTATTAGATTAGGCTGCAGGACGACAGGGTCTGGATCTCCTCGGGAACCCTGGAATATCCTGTCAATCGCAGATACATAAACAACACGACGAGGGTGCTGGGCGAAGGGGATTGCTGTTGTTGTTGTTGTTGGGGGTGCGGTTCGGCCACCCCAGTTCATTACGAGCTGCGTCGCCATGGCGCAGCCGATCCAGGCGTCCAATCAGCCCAGCCGGAGCTCTTGCCCTGCTCCACCTGGCGGACCCCGAGGAGCTCGTTTGTCTAACGAAGACTTCAGGGATTTAATGGCGGATTCCGCCCATTCGGAGCATATCGGTGCAGGTCAAGGTTCTCAGCTCCGGATGCGACCCAAACTTCTGCCTCCTGTTTCCTGCCTCCTGGTGAAGGAATCTCAGTTCTCAGTTCTCTGTTTCCTGTTCAAAAGCCAATCTCAACGAGCTCCACTGAGTTCCCTTCGGCCTCCCCTTCTCGCCAAAGCGCTCATCCTCGAAATCCTCTGCATGTCTTGCAAATTTATTGAATCCATTTCGGGAAAATCTACATTTTCTAAAGAGAAATTAACAACAACAAGAACAAGAACCACAGTGGTGTCTTTAAAGCGACCGTATCGTGAGCAGCAAATGCACGAGGGCCATAAAGAAATAAAAATCGAAATCCAAAATCGGTTGCGAAGTCCTCGGCGTCTTCACGTTTCGCCCACCCGGCCCCGACTTCGTCCCGGTCCCGCTTCGTCGCCCCATTTTCTTCGCTTCGAATTCGATAAAGATGAGCGTCAGCATGTGGCTCCAATGTGGCCAGAAGAAGACAACAACAACAATGATAATAGCAATAACAAAAACGTCTCACAACCAGGGCGGCAGGAACCACCTCGTGGGGAAAGAGAGGAGAAAAGTGGGAGCAGGAGAAAACAACTATATTTCTGGACCACGACCACGACCACGGCGAAGACCAGAAGACGACGCCAGGACCAATGACTTGGAGCCCGTCCAGTCGCCCCGTCCCGCTCCGAGCCCCTCCACCAGATGCGAGACCTTGCGCATCATCCTTGTGATAACTTGAAGGACCGAGGATTGCGGGCCGTTGTGACCAGAACCACCAGCTGATTGAATACCGAGCGCCCCGACGACCTCGGCCGAGCTCCTTGTCCGAACGAACCGTGACGTGGGCGACCTGGGAGGGGGTCGAACGGGGCACGGGGGCGGTCGGTCCTGGTTCCGGGTCACAGGCAGGTCCTGCAGTTGGCGTTGGAGCTGCTGCTGCTCCGTGGTCAACCATTATTTAGCAGTTTTTGTGGTTTTTCGCATCTTGTCATTTTCACAGTTGTTGCTTTCCAGCCTTTGCGCTTGTTGTTGCCATTGCTTGTTGTTGCTCCTATAGGTTGTAGTTTCTCCTTGAAGTTGTTGTTGTTGTTGTTGTTATTTTCCCATTGCTGTGGCCGATGTTATTGCTTTGGATGTTGTGAGTTCTGAGGTTCCTCCCCTTCCTCTCTTTCTTGGCCGCCTCGTTCTCCCTCTCTCTCTTTCCTCTCCCTCACGCCTTATGGGAAGTGCCTGAATTTGAAAAATTGATTTCCCAACCTTTTTTCACATCACCTGATATTTCAAAAAAAAAAAAAAACAAGGCAGATGAAATAAGAAAATAAAAGGAGATTTTTGCATTTATTTCGATTGAGATTTTCTCTTTGCGATATATCAGGGAAATAATCTGAATTTCAGTATGATTTTCGCTCAAATTTCACTCTCGACCTCCGGCTCGGCATCGAGAACTTGGTTCTTCTCTCCTCTATCACAACTACTATCGTGTTTGAAGCTCTTATGCCTTTTGAATCCACTTCCAACTCCCTTCTCGCCGTACTTTCATTTGCCCAATTTCCAGGAATAACCTTCTGATCTCGAAGGAGCATCGGCAACCTCCCCACCTCTCCATCCTGGTATCGTGTTGTATCTGACTTTCCGATTGACCCATGCCATCGACCAGTCCCGTAATATCTGAGTGGCTCTGGCTCTGCCACGATTTCTCGCCCATGTCTCGTTCTTAATGTACCATGGAGCGCCTCTTGTCGGAATAATTGGCTGCTGGATCTGCAGCTTCCGAGAATCGATTCGCAGACGACGCCACAGCCCCCCCCCCCCCCCCACCCCACACACACACACACAAAGACACATGTATTAATTCACTCTAGTCTTGCATCGAATTGAATTCGAAATCAAATTCGTTCGTTGCACTGATTTGAATTTGATTCACTTCCTGCTGTTGCTGTTCCTTCTTCGTCTTCGGCTGATGGTTTTGCTATATCTTCTTCTTCTTTTCTTTTCCTAGTCTTCTTCTTCTTGTTGTTGCTGTTCTGCTCTTGCTGCAGCTCGAATTCCAAATGAAGCACAACCGAGTTTCGCCAGCGATTGAATTATGTGCTCCACGATGGTCGATTGCCTCGCAGCCTGCCACCGATACGTGTCAGGTTGCTCCCTCTCTCCCTCTCTCTTCCCCCCTCCCTCTCACCCGCTCTCCTGGCCACTGGTCAGGGCGGGATCTCGCTTCCATCTTCCGTCTTCAAACCGGGAAACTCGCTTCCGCATTCTGGGCACGCGTCTCCACCTCTCGAAAACAATGCAAGATCGAAAACTGAAACCTCTCCCCTTCTCCGCTTTCTTCCCACAGAGCCTGGGCTTCCCGATGGTTTCGCTGAGCCGCATCAACCGCACCACCGTCGCCCTGCGCTACCTGAAGGGCAGCACCTGCCCCATGGACAAGGACTCCCAGCTGTCGGCGGGCATCGAGTTCTACTGCCAGCACCGGGCCGGCCGGGTGAGTTCTCGACATGGGCCTGGGTCGTCCTTCGACACTCGACACTGGACACTCGACCGCCTCGTTCGAGGGCGATAAAAACACTGTGGGAAATAATTGCCGGCTTCCGGCCATTGACAGGCGGTCCTTCATTTCAAATGCGAACCGGTTTTTGTTCACTCTGCGCTCGTTGTCATTAAGTCCTCGGCCGCCAACGTCCTCGCCATGCGTCCGTTTGTCTGTCAGTCTGTTTGAGCCTTTGCGTTTTTGTCCTTCTGTGTTTAATCCGTTTGACCGCATGAATATTTAACTGAAAAACTGCTTTTTGAATTGAATTCGTTCGATTTGGCTCCTGTCGACCAGAGCCGGAGTCGATGGCGGTGAAAGTTCTGGGTCGAAAAGCATGGATCGATCTCTTGATGTCCGAGAGGATCCTCAGTCCATGACGGCAAAAAGAAAATAATGAAAAGAAAGTTGTAATAATTGTGGACCTTTTTGCGTAACAAATCTCGTTGCTCTTGGGGCCCGAGAGGCGGGAATTTGGCTCCGAGTTTTTGCTCGACGCCATCGGTCATGAATTCTTCACATCCACGAGGCATTGAGGGATCCCCGAATCCCCTCTGGACCCTCCTCGCACCCCGCTCGAAAGAGACGCGAAATGTGAAATTCTATAGGTCGATTGTCGGGTGTCCTTGCAGGGTTCGCCGGTTCTGAAGGCGATCATCGACTGCCACTACCAGTTCGAGTGGCCGACGAACCTCGTCTGCCTGCCGCACGCCTGCAGCTTCGACAACGACTCCTGCGAGCTGGTCAACGACGAGCTGAGCGAGCGCCACAGCCTGCGAACGGCGCCCTACACGACGGCCGACGGCAAGCTGGAGGTATGTCTGCATGTCGCTGTGTGTGTGTGTGTGCGTGTGTAATTAGGGTGTGTTGTCCGTGTGCGTGTGCATGTGTTTGTTCCTTGTTTCCTTCTTTCCCTCCCTTCTTCTTGCAGGTTGGCAACGGCACGAGCCGAATCGACATCGATCTGTGCGAGCAGCGGCCGAAGGCGCGGGCCGAGTACGCGCGCAACCTCGTCAGTCTCTTCCTCACGGTGAAGGGTCCCTGCGGCCTGGATGGTAAGTAAAGCACCGACCCCCCCCCCCTCTCTGTGTCTCTCTTTCACCTCCTTCCACTTGGAGCGCTTCCGACTCCCTTCCGGTTTTAATTTGCCGCATTCACTCGCACTCGCAGTCGAACTCGCAGGGCTTTAATTTCATTTCCGTTTCCGTTGCGGCGGAAAAACTCCGTCGGAATGGCCGCCGCCACTTGGCAGCGTTGTCGCCCCCCCCCCCCCCCCCACACTCCTTGCGTGTCTTGGGCTGTGGTTTCGTCCATGTTGTTGCTATTGGTATTGTTGCCCTTTTGGCTGGCGTGTCGTTGTTGCTGCTGAATTTTAATCTAAAAATCGCATTTGAATTGGCAATTTTCCCAATGCGCTTGTCTTCTTATCTCGACAGGATATCATCGTCCTCCTTAAAAACACATCCCGGCAAGGATCCGACCTCCCACACCCTGCCCTGCCCGGCTCCCTGCTCCTTGTCCGCTTCCCTTCTCCTGGCCCGCTCCCTGGTCCCATCAACACCCGCCGTACGCTATTCATTATGTCACGTCCTGCGGTTTCCCTTCTCCGCATCCGTCCTCGATCCTCGATCCTCGCCATCGCCATCCTCATCTCCGTCGTCCTCGTGAGCTCCCGCCTCCCGGAAAAACAAAGGCAGCGGCCGCTCCACGAGTGAGAGGAGGAGAACACAAAGGCGGACGACAGTGAGGGAAGGCGCAGGGCTGGGAAAGCGAAGAGCGGTGAGCGGAAGGGAGGGGAGGCTGGAGAACGCGAAAGAGGTCCTTTGCCGTGCATGTGGCTTAAAAGGAATCCAGAATAAAATCCAGAAGATGATGCAAAAACTTTTGTTGTTCTGCGGTCTATGAATTTTTAATATGGCCGCGGCGGCGGCGACGACGACGGCGACGACGACGACGACGGCGACGACAAGGACGGAACCAACCGGAGTCCGGGGAAGGCGCGACTACGAGGGAGGCGGGTGAAAAAAGGAAGCGACAAGAACTGGATGGCGATGGCGATGGCGACAGCGGAGGCGGTGGAGCGAACCAGGCTGGAGCAGGAGCAGGAGGTCGACGAGGACCAGGACGACGGGGCCAGGACGACGAGGGCGACGTGAGCGACAAGGACGACATATGCGACGCGATTGAATGCGACAATTGGCAACTGTGTGTGGGTGTGTGGGCGGCAGAGTGGGCCGAACAGAGTGTGTGAGAGCGAGACACACAAAAAGTTGAAATGCACGTACAAAGGCAGAGGAGGAGGCGGGGGGGGGGGAGGTTTTAAAAGGCGGCCACGACGCGGACGATTTCCTCCATTTTCTTCTTCTCTGTTTCGAGCAAATTATCTGGCTTTTGTTGCTGCCACTCTTGTTGTTGTTGTGGTTGCTGTTGTCGTTCTTGTTGCTGTTGTTGTTGTTGTTGTCCTTCCTGCCATTATGATCGCTCTGCTCCTTCTCCGCTTTGTCCGCTTTTTGTCTCTTTCGCTGGCTTCCAGTCGTGCTTTCAAGCAACGACTGCTCCATATCTGAACGAGCTCAGCTGCAATAATAAAAAACAATAACCATACAACAACAACAACAACAACAGGAATACTAAGAAGCAAGAAAGCAACAACAGAACTATAGGCATTTGTTGTTTTTGCTGCTGTTTCAGAAAGATTTTCGAAAGGAAGTCCAGTCGTAGCTTTTCGTAATTATTCAACTAATGGGGTTCCAAGCACTGAAAGAGAGCAGGAATTTATTAAAAAGAAAAATTTAAATTTAATCAAACATTTTCAAAAACGAGTGTGCTGAAATTATGCTAAATACTAAGAAGAAGCATTTCCAGTAAGATATCGAAAGTTCGAATATACTGAGGATACGAAAATGCTGGGAAGCCCTGAGATTTTCCCTCGAACCGCTCTCGAAAAATGGGATCCGGTGCGACTTTTGGATTCGAGTTCAAGCCTCGGGTTCCGAAAAACTTCATCGGAGAGGAGGTCGGGAATCATCGATGTCGACGGTTTTTCTGTTGTTTTTTGTTTCTTCATTTCACTGCATCGAGGCTGCGTTTTTGCAGCGACTGGGCCGGCGCCGGCAGCTGTCAAATATCAAAAGAATTTTCGAAAATCCTCGGCAACAACTGCTGAACGTGCGGCGCGACGACCCCGTGACGGACGGACGGACGGACGGACGGATGAACGGACTGATGCGATCGTTTGTTGCTCCGGCACCGACGCCGGCTCCTGGCCTCGCCTCGCCTCGGCCCCGCCTCCTCCTCACACCAGCGACCCCCGCCCACGGCCCCTTCCCCGGCCCTCCGAGCGACCCTTGGCCGGCTCCCCTTTGAGCGGGATTTGTTTAAGCGACTGCACGAGTCGCCTCCGAGTCGTTTCCGTTTCCGCTTCCGGACTCGTTTCGTTTGCGGCTCGTTTTTTGGTACTCATGTTGGGTTGTTGTTGCTGTTGTTGTCGTCGCTCTCGTTCTCGTCCGGGCGACGAAAAGGACTCAAAGGAGGCCTCGCGGTGGATTCGAAGTTGATTCGAACTTTCTTCGAACCCCCAGGACCGCCAACGCCGTCCTTTGATGTGAATCCTGGACTCGAATCAGCTGAAGTCAGGCCGGATCCTTTAATCACCTCGGCTCCTGGGCTCCGCAATTCCGTTTATCTGTAAATTGCTGAAGGACATAAATTTTAGGGACTCAAAGCAATTACAAATCATCCTGAGACTTGTTCTTCTTCTTCTTCTTCTGCTTGTTGTTTCAGCCATTCGTTATCTCTGAATGAGTTGTTGTTGTTGTTTCCCATTGTTGTTGCTACAGCTGCTTATCTTGTGCGAACAACCGCAAACTACGGAAACATCAAAATGTTTCTCTAGTTGTAGCAATAAAGAGCCAACAGCAGTTGAAACCACAGCAATAGGAACGACATCTACAGCGATGGCAGATGACTAATAAAACAATGGCAGCAACAACAACAACAACAACAAAGCCACCACCGATAACAATGGTCATTCCAACGTTCGACATTTCCTTCCGAGATCCGGCGAGAGCGAGTCCGGTCGACCACTGTCGGCATCCTCTGGCGGAAGGCTTGCATTATCTCCGTCCACCATCGGCCCTCTCACTCTCACTCTCTCACTCCCGCCCCTCCCCTCTTTCGCCGCTCACCTCGGGCTCTCTGATTTGTCAGGACATTCAACGAAATCCTGCTTCCCTCACTTTGTGCTTTTGCCATCCGTAATCTGTAAAATCTCAAAATTTAATATCCCAATGAAAGCATCAACAATAACAATAACAATAACAAAAACAGCAACATCGACATCGACAGCAACAAAACGAAGACAAACGAAAACAACGGCAACATTATCATAACAACAATAATCGACAGCAACGACCGGGTTCAAGGAATCAACGACACAAAAGTTCTCCAACCGTTGCCATTCGTCCTGTCCTCCTGTCCTGTCATCATCACCATCACCAGGCCTAGTCCTGCGAAAGTCCTGATGCTGCTGTTCCTGTGGCCTTGTTGTTGGTGCCCCTGTCGTCGCCGTCGCCGTGGCTGTTGTCGACAATGAAAACGTTGCCGCACGCGCCTCGCTCTGAATTTCAATGAAAATAAAGGCTAATGCCTCTAATTATAATGCGGATTTCCGCCCAGTCAACTCCGGCCCCTCTCGCCCTGCCTTCCCTTTCCCTTCCTCCCCTCTCGCGTCTCGACTTCCGGCCTATGCCTGGGTTGGGTTTGGTCTGGCGTGGGCGTGCGGTGCCGACTGGAGGCGGGTGGAAACCACGTGGAATCGGACGGTTGAGTGAACGGGCGAACGAGCGAATTCTCCTGATTTCCAGGATATTTTTATCTGCGCGGTCGCCGGCTGCCGGCTGCCATGTTCGGTTTGGGGTTATTTTGACACGACTTTCGAGTTGGGTCGGACGAGGGCCTGTGCGTGTGTGCGTGCGACAGAAGAGGGGCGGAGGGAAGCCGGATTCGTTGGCTGTATCTTCAGTGATTAGTAGCAGACCCTGTCGTCGTCTTCTCGGGATTCAAGCCTCGAAGTTGAATCGATTTCTCTCTTCCTTGGCACATGGCATTTGTCTCATTCACCATCCTCCAGCCATGTCCCAATCAACCTCAACAATCGACTCCATCCTCAAAAAATTTTCAAAATGGTTCTCTTTACCATAATGTAAGCATTAGTCGTTATGATTGATACTTGCAATCAATTATAATTCTTCATCAGTTAATTTATTTTTAAAATTTGGAGCAGCTGCTGCAATTACAATTAATTTGTATTTCTTTTATTTGATTTGTATCAATATTTATCATGTATAGCTGCTACAAATTATTTGGATTGTTCTTAGTTACTAGTAATTTTTTTATTAATGATTAAATTCCGAGTATTTAAATGATATCAAGCCATTTGAATGTCTATTAATTTTACAGCTGTTCAATTTTACACACTTAATTTATTTCTAATAGTGGTAACAAAATATTTTAATTGTTTTTGACTTGTAGTAAGTTGTAATCATGTTTTTGCTTTCCTATTGATTTAATTTCGGTATTATCTTCTGTCACTCTACTAATCATATGTACTTGTGCTTGCTTGTTATCAGTTCGTGTTCATTCTTTAGTTCCTTTTCAATGATCATGATTGTTAATCCAGTTCTATTTTCGTTCCAGGCAAGGTCAACGTCCAGGTGCGCCTGGTCTGCAGCCACGAGGAGCAACGCGACACCCTCTTCAGTGACGTGAGTACTGAGAACCATAATTTGCTCTTTCGTCCAATGTCCAATGTCCAGTCGCAGGACGAGAACCGTCGGGGTTCGGGGTTCGGGAGAAGCGACGGTTGGGGGAGGCAGAATTGCGGAAAGGGGAATCGGGAGGGGAAATTGGGGAACGGGCCATTAGGAAGGGTACAGCAATGGTGGGAAGCAGGCGGCGTCCTTGGGGCTCGCCGCAAGCGAGGCTTCTTCGCATACGGCCTTTGTTTACGTCGCCCTCGTGTATTGTGTTTTTTCTAGTTTTTTTTTTTATTTTTTTTTCTATTTTTTTTCTATTTTTTTTCTATTTTTTTTCTATTTTTTTTCTATTTTTTGTATTCATTTTTTTGTTTCTTTGTCGGTCTCCACACCCAAACCCACTCATACGCTCGTTGACTTGACTACAGGATGTGTTTACGTTTGAATGCTTCTTCTTCACTTCGCTTGCCACGGCGACAATGTCGTTTGTTGTTATTGTTATTGTTGTTGTCCTACTTGTTGTTGTCCTACTGGTTGTTGTTGTTCTTGTGTTTCTGCCACCTTTGTTCTTGTCGCTTTGTCCCTGCCGGAGCCGCGTTATTCTTATTCCTAGAAGTGTATTCATGTGTGCGAAACCCATCCGTCCAACCGCACACACATGCACTCAAACGCGCCCTAACACACCGACACAAACACACACACACACGCACTCCGCTGCTCGGTGGCGAAAACAACACCTCGGTTCCGGGGCGCGTCGAACCGAACGAAATATTAAAAAGAACATCCGCAGACCCGCACCCGTGCAAACACACACACACGCACACACTCACTGCCATATAGAAAAACACTCATACTCACACACTGCCACCTGCAGCACAGAAACAACAACAAAAACGCGCGCAAAAGCAGTTGAAACAAAAGCTGTGGAGAGATTCTAAAACACACACATTTGCATGTGGACATACATACATACGAAGTGTGTGTGTGTGTGTGTGTGTGTGCATAAAACCATAGAAATTACAAAATTGCGGAGAAAGAAGACGTAAAAGTAGAGAGAGAAAAGAGAAAGAAAAATGGAAATAGCAAAGAGGAAGAAGAGGAAGAAAAGAATAGAAAAGTCAAATGAAAAATCGAACAGAAAAAGTGGAAAAGTTGAAATAAAAAGTGGAAATAAAGAGATGGAGAAACAAGTAGAAATAAAAGGGCAGAAATAAAAATGTGAACACAAGAATATAGAAGTGAAAAGGTAGGAAAAAAATAGAAATAAAAATAGAAATAAAATTCAAAAAAAAATAAACAAAAAACGTGTATAAAACGTGGAAAAAAAAGAATGAAATAAGGCAAAAACGGAATACGAATAACTGAAATAAAAATCCCCGACCGCCAAAGGAGCAGCCGACGTCTGGGGCGTGGCGGACGCGTGTGGGAGGGAGGGGGCGGCGAAGAAAAAGTGGGCAACACTGAGCAATTCCAGCGGCACCTCCGTCGTCGGCGTTGTTGTTGTTGTTGTTGTTTCTTTGCGTCGTCGTCGCCGCCGGAACCGCAGAGTGCGATGTGGGACAAGGCGGGGTCCCTGTGGTTGTCGTTGTTGTTGTTGCTGAGCTTGCTTCTGGTGTTGTTATTATTATTGCTTGTTGTTGCTGTTGTTGTTGTCGTCGTCGTCCTGCTGCTTGCCGAGCACTCGATGTCCTTTCGGCGACGTCCCGTTGGTGCCTCGGTTTCCGTTTCGCTTTGTTCCATTCCATTCGCTTCCTCGCCTTCGCCCCACTCGTTCCAGTTCGCTCCGTTCGCGGGGCCCACCGGGCTGGGGTCAGAGGTCACACATCTATGCATGCCAAACGAGCTCGCGCCGGCGACCGAGGGACAAGGGGGGGGGGTCGAGGGAATTTTCTTTATTTTTTTTCCACCGCCGGCCGCGGACGAAAATGACGGCGTCGTCGTCGTCGTCGTCGCTCTTCCAACCACACCAAGAGCAAGAGGAAGAGCAGCAGCCAGGGCGAAAGGGAGGGCGGGTTACGCCCCAAACGCCCACCATCGGCATCGGCTGTTGGTCGCTCCTTTTCGCGATCTCCGCGTCTCGCTCCCGCGTGTCGTCGACGCTCCTCGGTTGTGGTCGATGCCGGTTGCCCTTCGTTTGTTCGTTCTTGTTGTTGTTGTTGTTGTTGTCCTTGCGTCCCGTGGTTTTGCGCCGTCGGCCGAAAGCGTGGATCAAAATTAAATGCAGACGTGAAAATAACGAAGCAGGTCCAAGGAATCCCTCGACCAAGGATCCCCTCCAGCTTCACCTGGGCTCACATCGCTCTCCGCCTCTCTCTCCCTCTCCCTCTCCATCTCCGCCTCTCTCTCCCTCTCCCTCTCCATCTCCGCCCCCCTCATCCCCTCTCTCAGTTCCTTCCTTCCCCTCCCCCTTAGCTCGCTCTCGCCCTCCGCTTCGCCCCGGAGCCAATAGTTTAATTAAAAAGGCTTCTCGTAATCGCGCTATTTGCGGAAAAACTTTCGCCCGGCTTCAACGAGAGTCACGTGACCGCCCTGACCCACTTTCCCGCTCTCGCTCTGGTGCGCCGTCTCGCTCTTTGTGACTAGTTGCTGATGGTTTCCTCGCACTCGGCACGTCTTCCGCTGGCCGTCCTTAGTCCGCCATTATTGCCGTCGTCGTCCTAGTCGTCCTAGTCGCCGTCACCGATGTCCTTGGAGCACTAACTATCTCGCCCTCTCTCTCTCTCTCACTCTCTCTGTGCCTCTCGTTATGCTTCTCTCTCGCTCGCCACTCCCTCATTTTCTCATCCGCTGTTTTATCGAAAATCATTTTCCGAGCTTAACACGTGCTTTGAATGAAGATTCCTCCGCTTCCACCTATTACACGCTCCCTTTCTGTCCGCCGGCCCGTCGGTCCGTCGGTCTGTCTCTTTCCCTCCTCTTCGTCAGCAGCGTCGTCGTCAGCCTCGTTGTATCGTGCTGGAAGTCCTTTGGCGTTTGTTTTGTTTGCGTTCGTCTCAAATGAATGGACGAAAAATTATTCCAGATTTTTGATTTCGATTGCCTTCTTGTTCTTTTCCCTTTTCTTTTTTCGCATTCCCTTTTCCACTTTTGTTTCCTTTTGTTTGTTCCTAAATTTTCCTAATTTTCCTTTCTTCCCGCCGTCTCTCGTTGCCACGCTGTTGCCTGTTTCGCCATGATTCCTTCCCTCTGTCGTCTTTTCGATTTTCCCCACTCGCTTCCCTTGCCTTCACTTCGCAGAACGACGGACGCGGGATGAAGAGCCGAGCGGCTGACGGACCGAGGGCGAGGGTGGAGCCGACCCCGCTCTCTGACGGATGGAAGGTTGGACGGACGGACCGAAGGATGAGACCCTGGAACAAACACGACCCGAACGACGCCATTTTCCCTTGATTTTTATGCTCCTTTTGTTTGTGTCCGTGCGCTTTGACCCCGGTGGCCAGGACGCTGTTTCGCTACCGCCGTCCACGCCCGTTGCCCCCCCGCTCGCCGATGCGGCGCTGCCGAGGGTTTGGCTCAAAAGTCGTATTTTCGAGATCGAAAAAGTTTTCCCCCAACTCCGACCCCACGTCCTCGTCTTCGTCTCCGTCTTCTTCCGCCTCCTCACGTTCTTGGAAGGATCCCGTCCTCGTCCGCGACGGATGTGAAGGAAGGATGCCCATGTCGGGAGGCCGGGCGGGGGGGGCTGAGTTGGTTTCAGCTCCACGGCAAAAATGTTGCCAATATGTTTTATGATGTATGAAATTTGATGTTTTGTGTGCGATAACATTTTACACACTCGACTGGCTGCACTCGGGCGCCGCCCCTGTCGTCCCGTCGAAAGGGTGCGGCTGGGGCGCCGATGGCGGCCGACGCCGAGCCCAGGGTCCACATTCGGCCAGATGTTTCGCTCCCTCTCCCTCGCCACCCTCCGTCGTCCGTCGTCCGTCGCCATCGCCATCGCCATCGCCGTCGTTGGCTCGATTAAATACGTTCCTTCAAGGATATCGAGGCAATTGCCCGAAATTTGTTTTAAGCAGCTTTTCCGCTTGTTGAGCCTGGGAATTCCAATAGCCGTAGCCTTGGGAGGGCCCTGGCTGGACGGAGGCAGAGGGGAAGAGAACGGCATGAATTGTTTCGCAGAAATTCGTCAGGGTATTAAAAGTTGGGCTTCGTCTTATCTCCTCTGATTGCCTTCGATCCGCTCTCTCTGAATTTCGAATTACAAGGACGATCATCATCATGGTGAAGACGATGACGACGGCCTCATTGGATGCAGTTTATCGGAAAAAATTGAAATTGCTTTCTATTAATTTTGTGGAATTTCAAGAATTTTCACAAACAACCATTTGTAATCAATCTCCGTTGGAGAGAAAACGCCCCCCAATTAGCGGGCGTAATTAGAAAATATGAAATTAATTGAAAGCCGAACAGTTCTCAGAGATTGTGATCGTACTTGGAAAAACAAAGCAAAAAATCCAAATTGAAAATTGCAATAATACGATGGAAACAAGTGCTTCATGAGGGTTTTCATGAGTTTTGGTCCTCGTACTCTGAAGTTGTGTCCAAAGTCCTCCCTCCGGTTGCCGCCCCCTTTCTCATGGCCCTCGATGTTTTCAAATCTCCCGCATTCTTTCGCCCCCGTTCAATTACGAAATTAAAGAAGCCCACGAGAAGGCGATGCCATCCACGACGGAGGTGGGTCGACGGAGGGTGGGGAGGGTGTCAAAGCAAGGGAAGAGGGGGATGGGAGGAGGGGCGGGGGCGCAGGAGGTCGCGGCCGAGCGCCCGGCACTCGCGAAAGTCCGTCGAGGCGGAGCCTGTGCCGGATGTTAATGATATGCTTAATGAGAATAAATGGGATTATTAAAATGGAAAAACATCACGTCGGCCGGAAATCGATAAATACAAATAGCAACAACAACAACATCGACATTCCCCACATGCCGAAGGACGAAGGTTCGTGGGCGAGAACGAACTCCGCCGCGAATGAAGCAATTAAAACAAAGATTTTAAATGAGCAACTTACAGTGGGGCAAAAACAACGACAACGTCAACGATCAGCGCCCAGTGACGACGACTACAACAGCGACTACAGCATAAAGGCGGAAGCAACAATTACATAAAAGAACGTGGAGACTTACAAAACATTGCAACAACACAGAACAACGTTGTTGGAATAAATTAATTTCCGCTTTTCAACGCTTCCCGATGGCCCGCAGCGCCAGGACGACTTAATTGCTGTTATTGTACTCACACACACGTTCATGCTCGTACCGTGTGAGAGGGGGCGGTGGGCGATGGGCGTGGCTCCGACGGAACTCCCGGCATTGAAGGGCCGTCGTCTCCAGGTTCATTTTGCGTTTGCGTTCGCTCTTGATTTTCGACGGCATTTTAAATGTTGCTATTAAACGGAATTAAATGGAGCTCTCGTGCGGGTTGATGGTTAAGCTTCTCTTCTTCTTCTTCGTCGTCGCTCCTGGCTGCCGCTCGTCGAATTTGCTTCACTGCGGCGCCGGGTTGTGGGTCCAAAACTCGGTTGGTTGAAACTCAGGAGTGTTTGAACTTAAAGCGACGACAAAAACGAACATTTTATCAGAAAATAATTTCTTCCCTCTCGTTTTGAGCCACTGTGCGTCGTCTCATACCGTCTTTGGCCGACATCAATACATATCGAACTCTGTGCTCGACTCTCGTTCCCGCTCTACTGCTTTCCATCGATCTTCCGATCTTCTTCGCAGCTTCCTCTGCCTAAGAGCAGCAGCGCCTTCTCCTCATCCTCTCCTTCTAATTCTAACCTCGCGTTCCAAATTCGACACCCTTCATTGGCTCACCTTCGTCCTCTCGTCCTCAAACTCTCATCCACACTTCGACTCCACGTTTCCCGTTCACACGTCGTCCTCGTCCTCGACCTCGAGTCCGTTCATCCTCCTCCCAACACTCTTCCGCCTCTCCGCCTCTACCTCTCTCGCTCTCTTCGATCCACTTTGCCCTCCCACCCTCCACTTCTCGATCTCTTGGTTCTCCTCCCGCCTCCGACCCGACCCCACTTTTGTCTCCCGATCCAATTAGACGGTTTTGTTTATGACTTAAATGAAATCAGTATTTTCACCACGCCCACACCCGCGCCCGCGCCCCGCCCACCTTCTGACAACTCGTTCCCGCCCGGCCGTCACGCAGTCGGCCTCGGTGTCGCCACCTCTGTTTGGCCCGCTCCGCCACCCCCAGGGAGGCACTTTGAGCCTAATTGCGGGGTCGGGAGGCGGGAGTCGGGAGTCGAGGGTCGATGGTTGGGGTCGAGGGTCGTGCGCCGGGGGTCGGAAGGCAGGAACGGGTTCGTGGGTCGGGATCGACGTGGCGGATTTCGGGAGATGCGCCCAAAGTGGAGCACTCGATGGTTGGATTAATTTAATGAGTCGTCGAGAGGCGGCCGTTGCTTTGTTGCTGCTGCCTGTGTCGCCCGATTCTCGGTCGGTGGCCCCCGCAACTGGGCCATGACGCACACGACATGCGGAGGTAATTAGGGATCGTGCCTCCAACGACGCTGGCAAGGACGAGGCGACGTTGCGCGTGCCGCCGTCCACGACCCCCGGTTGGGTTCCGTCGCCACGGGATTAAGCGGGGCTTCTGGGTCAGCCGCGGGTAGGGGTGGGGGGCGGTTGGGATTTCCACCTCCCTCACCTGCGCGGTAGTTGAAAATTTCCCACTCCACTGCAAGGTGGCGTTTTCTAATTTTCTCGTACATGAAAATATTTCACCACATCAATGGCTGGCCCTTGAGAGCTCGCTTTCAACTCTCTGCCTCTCCCTCGGCTCTCTAATTGGGTTCTGTGGAAATGGAAATCGAACCGACCTCCTGCCCGACACCCCCTCGCGTTGGTGGATCCACCGCCGGGCTCCCAATCGATTGCAGCCATGGTTAATTCACTTCACCCCGACTCCGCCTCGTCGACTGCTCAATGATAATCCTTTCGCCCCGACGTGAGCCTACCCGGGACACCTTTGTAGACGTGCGACGTGTGTGTGCATGATCGACCCCAACAACAACGACGACGACGACGACGACGGCGTGCTTAACTTTACGACCTCAGGCCCCGTGGCGCAGCGGCCGAAATTCAAATAAACCGACGTGTCGGACGGTCAATAGCGGGCGGCGACGGCGGCGGCTGATTCCGGATCTCGGCCCGGGGCGGAAAACCACGGCACGCCCCCCGCCCGCAGCCCTCCCCACCAGCTGGGACTGCGGCTCCCCAGGCTTATCCCTGGGAAGGCCTCGCATAAACAGACCACGGCGACTGCTCGCCCAACCCTTCGTCACGGCTCGCCTCAATCCGACTCCGTTCCGTCCGTCTCGTTCCCCGCCGTCCTCGCCCGTTGACCTCCGGTGATGGATGGGTTCGGCCGCCCAGGACCCCGGCTGGACTGCCGAAGTTGCCCCCGCCGTCGACACCTAGTCGCAGGATCGAGGATGCCCGGCCACCCTCGGGGCTGTGGCTTTAGTTCGGCTCATTCCGGCCTCTTGGAACTCTCGACTCTCCAATAATTTCCTCTCGTTCCATGCGTTTCCCATCAATTATTCTGCCCATGCTGCGCCTGTGTGAATCGCTCGGCGACTCGGAGCTGCGGCTAATTTGCGAAAATTGTTATTTATCCGCATACATCTAAGGCTATTAATCTGTGTGTATTGTGTTTTCATTTGCGTCGTCGCCGTGCTGCAGACTCTGAGCGTCGCCTCAATCCGAATGAGCCGCTCTGGCTCATTAGAAATGAATATCCTCATGACTCGTGTCCTTTATTTCCGCATTGGTAATTCATGGAATCGGAGAATCCTGTGCAAACGAATAAATCATGAATTTGGTCGCAGCCATTAAGAGAGAAGGACAGGCAGCGAGAGGGGGAGAGACAGAGAGGGGGCGAGATCCCGAGTGATTCTGGATGCTCGGGAGTCATCCAGGGCTGTCGATGGCACGTCGATGGCTGTGGCCGTGGAAACTTTAATCGTTTCAACCTAGCGACTGTCATTTGGAATTCCATTACAGTTGCTACTTTTGTTGTTGTTGTTGTAGCTGTTGTTGTTGTAGTTGTTGTTGTTGGTTACAAACCCGGCGAGGAATATCGCGCCCGGGCAACAATAAAAACAATTAATAATAAAACAACGCGAGCGGCCACAAATGAAAATTAAAGCAACAGCACCGCAATTTCCGCCGGAAGCGCGCGACCCAACAACTGCAGTCATAGCTCATTCTCTCTCTCTCTCTCTCTCCCCCCCTCGCCCTCTCAGTTTCGCTTTTTCTCTCTCCCGTTCTCCCCCTGGCCTTCTCGGCTGTCATTTGCCGTCATAGCTTCGCCCGCCCGTCGACGCGAATGGCCAATCGGCACGACAGGACTTTCCAAACAAAATCCACCCCATCTCCCTCCCTCTCTCTCAGTCTGTCCCCACACCTGTCTCGCCCTCGCTCGCCCTTCTGGTCGCTTTTTCTGCACCCTTTCTCGCTGGTCGCGGTCGCGCCGTCTCGCCTTCGCCTGGGGACGAAAGTCGAAAGTTTTACAAAAAATGTTTCGCTCACGTGTGGCGGTCGATGGGTCCAAGCGCCCCTCTCGCCTTTCCATCTGGCCCAGACCCACCGCCCTGTCCGTCCCTCTGACCCATCCGACGGCCTCTCCAACTTCCCTCTTCCACCTGCCTCGCCCCTGCCGCCTCTCCGCAAAGTTCTCCTGTCTGCTGTCTGCGTTCCGTAGACAGCCGTGATTTGGAGCTGCGAGTTTCGAGACTTTCGTCCCGCCGCCTCCAAGCCCGCACCCCTCGTCCTCCACTTCTGCCTCGTCCTCGTCCTCGCCCTCGTCGTCGTCCTTGTCCGCGTCGCTCGTCCCGGGCGACTCACGCGAATTAGCGATTCAATGAAATGGGATTTTAAATGGCGGCAAACTTTTTTAATGTGTTGCACTGCGTTCATTTTGGTGTTGGCGTCTCGCCTGTTGTTGCTCGAGTTGTTTCTTTTTGCGCCAGTCGTCGTCGTTCGTCCTCGTCGTTGTCGACTGCAGTAACAACAACAGCAACAGCAACAGCAACAACAAGAACAACAACAATTATAACAGCGCCATTGTTCCTGCTCTTCCTGTTGTTGTCCTCGGCGCATTGTTTTGTAGCTCGCTGTCTCCCGTTTCGGCCTCCCTTCTCTCTCTCTCTCCTTCCCTCTGCTTCATTCCCTATTTTCGAATTTTTCGCTCTCCTTCACTGTCTCTTTCCCTCTCTGTCTCTGCCGGGGCTGCAACTCGGCAGCACCCGCTTGCAACGTGCTTCCGCCGCCGTCGGCCCCGCCGTGAACTTCGCAGCTGCAGCTGACGCTTATCTCGCCCCACCCGCGCCCGAGGACCTCTCGCTCCTTCGCAGTTGGCGCCCTCTCTCGCTCCGCGTCTCTTGCCGCATTGTAACTGCAGATGTATGCGCGTTTTTGCGGCGCGATAACTTGTGTACATTTTGTTCAGATAAAATCACAATTTAGCACGCCACAAACTTTTGCACTTTTCCCGCCGCACACGGGGAGCGAGGTGGGGAGAGCGGGGCGGACAGACGGACCGACGGAAAGACAGACTGCCAGAGGCCAAGGGCGCGGTGGCGAGGAAGCCTTGGCGAAGGAAGAACAGAAGCCGCGGGTCGCAAGAGTGTGTGAAGAGCGATACCCAGACACAGATATTGTGGGAGTGATACAAAGAGACAGAGAGAGAGAGAGAGAGAGAGAGAGTGGCGGATCGCAGGGAGGCGGCTGCGATAGAGTGGTGTAAAGTTTCCATCAGATATTCTTAATTTGCTCCTCGAAGCCGCCACGTGTCCCGCTCGCGCACATGGGGACCGTTCGCGATTTCCATCGCAACCCGGCGAGATCCCCCCGATGCCCCTAGGAAGCTGAACTCTTCGAGTTGCAAGGGCGGAATTCCCGGCGAATCCATCTCCAGCTGTCTTTCGGCGGACTTCGTGAAGTCTGCAAGGAGGAGAAGAACCGGAGCGATTCCTTCGACACGGGGAAGGCGTCGCTCCCTGTCCACTTTCACACATCCCCAAGATCGTCCCTTCGACCGGCCTCGAAACCCCACGCCGTGCGAGACAAACTGAGCAATAGCCGAATTCCCCAGAACCAATTTGCCAAGAGCTCAACAAGCGTGTCAACGTCTCCACTCGAGATTTTCGCCCCACGACGCGAAGGGAAACGAAACGGGACGGGACAAAGCAAGGCCAAGCGGGCCACGAGCGCGGTGACCGCCCATCACCTGCTGGCTTGGTGGACACCCTGCGCCGGCCGGCGAAGCGACGGACGACTGTGGGAGGGGATGGGGCGAGGCGCAGCAAAGCTCGGAGTAAACTGGCATAAAAGTGTTGAACAACTACTTCCGTCTGCTCGCAAGTACCTTTTTCGGCGTGTCGTCCGCACGTCGGCCCGACTTCAAAGCCGAGAGGAAGCATTCAAGTTCTCCCCAGACGCAGGACGTCTTCGTCGGCGCCCTCGTCCCCGTCCCCGTCCCTGTCGCCGTCGTTTGTTCTCGCCCGGGAGCCGAAACAAAGGGCAAAAAATGCAAAACACTTTGCTTTGCACGGCGCCGGAAACGCTCGCTCTGCTCTCTCTTTTCTACCCCTCTCTCTTTCGCCCGATCCCCCCTCTCTCTTGGTTTCTCATTCTCGTTCTCTTCTCGCCATCCCTCCTCGTTCTCCCGGCCCTCTCTCCGTCCCTCCTCGCTCGGCCCTGGAACTTTCGCCGGAAAAGGTAAATTGTAAAAGTTTCGCATTCCAAAGGGTCTCGCGGCGCGCCTGTCGGTTGGGGTCCCTCGGCCCTGCTCCTCCCTCTCCCTCTTCCTCTCCCTCTCATTCCCCTCTCGTTTTTCTTTCTCCCCTCGTGCTCTCCACACGTGCTCATGTGTGTGTCATCAGAAACTTATTGCCTACATTTCGTACTTTATTGCTCTCGCCGCTTCCTGCCGTGCTCTCCTTTCGGCTCCTGCCCTCTGTCGTGTCTTCTTCTGCCTCCTGTGTTTTTGTCGGCTTCTCGTCGTCTGCGCTTTGGCTCCCGCTTTTTTCTTGATTACTCCTATTGTTCCGACGGTTTTTCCGATTTTTCCGATTCATCCGAATCAGTTGGAATTTCGCTGTCGCCGTCGTGCGTTATCCGCGATCGCGTCCTCAACTTTTTCCACTTGTCCTGGCTTCCTGCGTCTCTCTCTCCTCCTCTCCCGTCTCCCCATCTCCCTTATCGCTGTTTTGTCCCCTCTGCCACTCCCGGTCCAAAGATCTCTGGGTTTTCTATCGCTTCCCGCTTGAAAATGTCATCCTTCACAAGTTCCCAACTTTAAATTGAAGTCGCGCTCAAAGCTTTGCGGGCGAGGCAGAGCGAAACGGCGTTGGAAGGAGGGGCCGAGAGGGGAGGGAGGGGGAGAGGGAGAGTGGCTTCGTTTATAAATAAAATAATTCACCAGCCCGAGTTCTGCTCGCTCCGTCCTCGGTGCATTCGCTCGGTCGGTGCTTGGTTGGTTCGACTCAAAAAATTGTGAAATAAAAAGTTTACCATTTTTAACAAAACTTTTCCACTTAGAGCAACTTCCCGACCTCCTCTGGCGGCCCTGCGCTTTGTCTTTCCCGCTCCTTGTCTTTCCGGCTTCCTCTCCGACCGTGTAAATGGCCGCCGTGGGAGGGGTCGACGTGGGCGGCGATGCAACAGGAGACCGCTGTCGGAGCTCGTTTCCACTCCACTGTCTTTGGCTACGAGCTTGCTTCCTTCCTTCCTCCACCTGTCCTCGCTCTCTCTCTCTCTATCTCTCTCTCTCGTGCCCGTCCTCTTGGCGTCCCGCTCGATGAAGTGATTCCCAGCGCGAAGTCACCAGGACGCAAACCGAGCAGCGTTCGTCGAGTGCAAGAAATATGAAAAGTTTTCGTTTCCCCTCCCCCTCAACCCCTCAACTCCGCCACCCCTCGCCCCGGCCGCCTGGCATTGTGGGGCTTCTGCATTTTGCGGCGAGCTCCTTAAATAGCTTGTCTTCTCTTCTTCCAAGGACTCTCGACTCCCTCGTCGACTCGGGGCCGACACCAGTGACAGCAGGTCGAAGTTGCGCCCGTGGTTGTTTTTGCGATTGCAATCCTTGCGGAAGTCCTGATTAATTGTTTCGCATGTTCTGTCTCTTCTTCGCCCTGGCCTCCTCCTCTGAACTCCTTGGCAGCGGTTGACGACAGCGGCTGGCGAGCGAGGGCGGGAGAGAGAGAGGAACAGAGAGAGGTCCTCTGGCGCTGGATGTCGGAGAAATTTTCAGCAGAAGCTTCGCCCTCAAAACAGTGGAATTCTCATTCGTCCTGGCCCCGTCCTCACCTCCGACCGACGCCGGCCCCTGCAGGGAATTCCAGAAAATTGCATTTCTTTCGACCAGAATTCGACTCGTCCGACTTCGCCTCCTCCCCTCACCAGCCCCCCTCTCGAGGTATTTCAGTGTGTTGTTGCCATGTTGCGGTCGACGCGTTGCCCTGTCGAGTCCTGGCTGCATCCATTCAGAGTGCGACTGAACGTCGAGGAATTTCCTGACCAAAACCCGATTCCCTCCTCCTGTGGCGGAATAAGAGAAATGCCTTTATCTTAAAATATGTGAATTTTATTTTTGACTTTATTGATAATTGATACATACACATTACATATACTTGCATAAAACTAACGTCCAATTGTATGATAAGATGATGAGTCAATTAAATACATTAAATACATATATTTGCCATTACTTTCCTTTGCCTATACGTTTAAATGTGTTTGTAGCTCGCTTTATTATCCTTCTTCTTCTCCTCCTCCTCCCTTCACACCATTCTCTTCGCTTTGCAATGCTTTATAATTGTAATGTAATGTAATTGTAATGCAATATAGTAAATGCCTAAACTATCTAAGTAGCCAACTAATTCTACTTCGTGTGAAGAATGAAAGTAATGAAGTCCATAAATGAGTGTTCTTTAACAGCAATCATCATAAATGTATGTGTTTCTCTTTTTGCTTTTGTTTTTGTTTTGTTTGTAAAGTTGATTTTTTTCTTTATTCGTATATTTATATTTATATATATATATTTATTTACATGCATGTAATTGAATCGCAATTCGTAAACTAATCATGACGAATCGAAAAACTCTCTTCTCCACAAAATCTGAATTCTCTTCTCCTTGGAGAATGGCTTAGGTCTAGATGTCTATAGTAAATTTATATATTAATTATCATATATTTTATATATAAAAAAGGCCTTTACTTAGGGTTTCGAACAGTGTGAGTGGGGTGTGGTTTTCAAAACACTGAAGTAGTCGTACATTAATCGTAATCATAGAGCGTAGTAATAATATGTCTTAAAGGACTAAAGGGTTTACATAATTATATTTGATTGGTATTTGTTTCAAGTTTGTTGTTTGCTTTTTGTTTTGCTTTGCTTTAATTATGAGATTTATTGTTCAATTATCAAATTTATCTTGAAACTACTGCTGCTGCTGCTGCTGCTGCTGCAATTGCATGCTTCATATCGACTGCCGTCTAAAGACTTGCCGTTGTGTGAGTTTACATTGAGACACCTAAGTATGTGTGGGTTTGTGGGCTTGTGCGCGTGGACGATAAAGCTTTTACTTTCGAATTAATTCGTATAATATAATAATATTGCATGGGTCAACTATGTATTTGGCTGGTTGCACGAACTAAGGAACTGAGTGACAAAGTCAAGTCAAGGAGGGTCAAGAGTTGGATTTTAAATGTAATTTTTTACCGTAAATCCCGCGGTATTCGTCAATATTTGCATTCACATGATGTATTCGAAAATAACTATCATGCGATTCGGGAATAACTGTCATGAGATGCGGGAGCGAATAACATGAGATTCGGAAATAATTATCATGGAATTGGTAACAACTATCATGGGATTCGGGAATAACTATCATGAGATTCTAGTTCAAATATAACTATCACGAGATTATTGCCGATATTCGCGAGTCTTAATTCAAAATCATAGCATAACTGGGGTGAAATTAAAAATAAAATCCCACGACATTCGCAAATGTCGCGAGAGTTGCAAATTCATGAAAACACGATTTATCATGAGATTCAATTCGTTACAAAGGGTGCTGTAAAAGTTGTCGTCTCTTGGAAACTACTAAATTACCATTAAAACGAGATTCATTAAGATGGGGAAAATTATAAGCTAAAAATTTAAACTAAATTGAGCTTATTTCGAAAACATATTCCATCCTTGTTGTTATTGCTGGGTTGCGGTTCGTGTAAATTCGGGGTTTTTCTGCGTTTCGCACGCCGAAAGCCAGGAGCAAGATGTGGAAATTTACATGTGAATGATACGATTGTGTGGGAGTGAGTGAGAGAGAGTGATTGGTTTCCTTAATGCTTCTTACAATTTTAAACAGTACAAAAATATGTCGAGTTTAGATTTGTCTACAATGTGTTTTAACTTTACTCCGAAGGACTTTTCCTCCTTCCTCCGCATTCGCATTGAGTGATAAAAAACAAGGAACAGAAACTAAACAAAACTGCCGATAGCATAAATGATTAAAAATCAAACAAATTTACATAAAAGCTCGTCGTCTGCCGATCTCAAATCGAATGTCTAACCATATTTGATGAATTCACGCGACGAGGGCGGCGGTTGGCGAGAGAGAGATAGGGAGAGCGCGACACAGGGAGTCCTTGCTCGGGACTTTCGGGCTAAGCCAAGCTAAGTTTATCTTGCAAGTTCTCTCGCAGACATTTGGTCGACGCCGGTCCTCGCCCTCGCCCTCTCCCGCCCATCCAACGCCGGCCCTCCCGCGCTCCGCCTCCCTGTACCTTTGTCCGGGGACTCGTCCCCCCTCCTCCGCCTGCTTGGGCTCCACGGATCGTCAGCTGGTTTCATCGCAGCAGCAGGTTGTCGTCGTCGTAGTTGGTGTGGTCGTCGTAGTCGTAGTCGTCGTTGTCGTTGTCGTTGTAGTTCCTGTGGCTGCTGCTGCCGCTGCTGTTCCTGTAGTTGTTGTAGATGTCCTTCTGCTCACCCTCGTCGTAGTTGGATCCGTCGCGGTCGTGGTTGTGGTTGTCGTCGTCGTGGCTGTGGCCGAAGCGGATCGCGTGTGGGTCCCCTCGCTGGGCCCAGTTCTATACGTCGCTCTGCTTGGCGTTCGTGTTGATGATGAAGGCGCCGTTGATGTGTCCGTTGGCGGCTCCGTTCTGGGCCATCATCTTGCTGTTGGCCGCGTAGTAGGCCGGCGGGGCCCCGTTCAGGCCGGCGGCCGCCCTCCCGTTCGGCATGATGATCGTCGTCGTCGTCGTCGTCGTCTGCGGCGTGGTCACGACGCCCACTCCGCCGCCATTCAGATGGGCCACCAGGGGGTTCTTCGTGCTCTCGGAGGGCGGCGTGGTGAGGGGCGGCGTCACCGGCGACGGCTTGATCAGCTCGAGCTTGTCGTCGGTGGAGCTCTTGAGGGGCGTCTTGACGAGGCCGTGGCCGGGCTTGTTGGTCGGGTGGGGCATCGCGTAGCGGAGCTTGCTCCAGAACCAGGGGTCGCCCCACTTCAGGTAGGTGTTCATCTTCAGGTAGGCCTTCAGGTCCGAGTCCAGGGCCTCGATGTCCCCGATGTCGCCGAAGATTATCACGATGACGCGGGCGCGGCCCTCGTTCAGGGCCGACTGGTGGGCCGCGCGGAACTCGATGCGCGCCCACATCGACTCGATGAAGTTCTGCGACAGGACGACGATCGTCCGGCGCGACTCGTCGACGGAGCGCATGATCTGGTCGGGTATGCACTCGCCGGGTATGAAGTCGCGGACGTGGATGCACAGCTTGAACGGCGTCGGGCCGTTCTCGAGCTCCGGCACCAGGTAGTCGGCGATGAACTGCTCGTCCTTGTGCGAGTACGAGATGAACGCGTCGTACTTCTTGTCCTTGTCCAGCTCCTCCTCGGTGACGAACCACATGCACATGTTGTGCGCGTACAGCCAGACCTTGATCTCCACCTGGTACTTGTAGTAGAGGGCGGCGGTGAGGCCCACCAGGAAGCCGACCAGCGAGATGACCACGGCGACGGCGATCACCAGACCGCGGTCGGCCGGACAGAGCTCCGTGACGGAGAGGTCCTGGAAGCGGCGCGGGTTGACCTTCTCGTTGCAGCGCATTTCGTCGAAGTCCCAGATCAGCTTGTAGTTGGTCTGGGCGAACTGCAGGAGCTGCTTGTTGTGGCAGTCGCACTCGTACGGGTTGCTGCCCAGCACCAGGGAGTAGAGCGAGCGGCTCTCGTTGAAGTAGGTCAGGACGCTGGCGTTCAGCGTGCGGAACTTGTTGTGCGAGATGTCCAGGTGGGTGAGGCGCGGCGGCAGGTGGGCGGCCTCCATGCGGCAGATGCTGTTGCCGGGCACGTACAGCCGCGTGACGTCCGCGTAGCCGGGCGTCGAGGCCAGCGGCAGCTTCATCAGCCCGTTGTTCTCCATGTGCAGCTCGGTGCCCTTCAGCTTGAGCTGCTCGAGCCGCGGCAGGGCCGGGATCTTGCTGTAGCTGCCGTTGGTGCAGTCGACGACCAGCACCAGGTCGAACGATCGCACCCAGCACTCGCAGTCGCGCGGGCACCGCTTCTGCTTGGAGCCCTCGTGGTCGAACGGACAGACCAGCTCCATCGGCGCCACGTCGGCCACCCGCCGGCCCTGCAGCTTTGCGGGCGCCTCGCAGGCCAGCTCCTGCGCCTCCAGCTCGATGTGGTGGTTCAGCTTCTGGCCGAGCTCGCCGCGCACGAACTGCACGAAGCTCAGCAGGGTGCAGTCGCAGTGCAGCGGGTTCCGGTTGAGGTCCATGCGCAGCGTCTGCTCCTTGCGCGACTCGTCCGCCAGCAGGTCGATGCTCAGGAAGTTGATCGACCGGATCTGGTTGTGCGTGAGGTTCACGGAGACCGAGCTGCTCTTCGACAGGTACTGGAAGTCGCTGTAGTCGAGCGAGGTGATGTTGTTGTAGGCCAGGTCGAGCTCCTCCAGCTCGATCAGCTGGAACTTCCAGTCGCGAAATATGTACATGATCGAGTTGTTGCGCAGGTTCAGCGTGCGCAGCTTGAACAGGTACTGGAAGGGCGAGCCCAGCTCGTACTGCAGGTTGCCCTCGAGCAGCTCGCCCAGGGGCTCGCTCAGGCTCAGCCGGTTGTTCTCGAGCGTCAGGTGGCGCAGGGCCTGCGTGTGCACGAACGCGTTCGGGTTGATCGTCGTCAGGCGGTTGTTGTCCAGCTGCAGCGTCTCCAGGCTCACCAGCGGGGCGAACAGGTCGCTGTGGACGGACAGAGAGAGAGAGAGAGGGGAAAATGCATTCATTGAAAATGGGTTCAACTTGTAGTTGTAGGAGGGTGGGTCTGGGTGTGGGTCGTGGCCTTACCTGGAGATCTCCGTGAGCCGGTTGTGCGAGAGCTTCAGGACGACGAGGCCCCTGGCGTCGCGGAAGAGGTCGTCGGGCAGGGCCTCGAGCCGGTTGCGGCGCAGGTCGAGGTCGTAGAGCTCGGCCTGGTGCTCGAGCAGGTCGGCCGGCAGGTGGCTCAGCTGGTTGTTGGCTAGCGTCAGGTTGGCCAGGCCGGTGGAGTTGGCGAAGAGGTCGCCGGGCAGGCTGACCAGGTCGCACGTCAGCCGGACCTCCTTCAGGTGCGGCAGGTTGGCGAACAGCCCGGCCGGCAGGGTCTCGAGCGGGACGCGGTTGTTCGAGAGCCGGAACTGGGTGAGGTTCTGGTTGTGGGCGAAGAGTCCGGCGGGCAGCGAGCGGAAGTGGTTGGCGTTCAGGTTGATGTTGCTCAGGTTGGTCAGCAGGGCGAACAGGTCGGGCTGCAGCCGCTCGATGCCGTTGGAGCTGAGGTCGAGGTCGGTGATCGAGGTGACGCCCTCGAAGACCTCCTTGGTGAGGTTGCGCAGCTGGTTGCTCCACAGGTTCAGGTGGATCAGGCGCCGCTGGTGCCGGAAGATGCCCACGGGCAGGTGGCGCAGGTTGTTGTGGCCCAGCTCCAGGAAGTTGAGGTTCTCCAGCGAGGCGAAGACGCCCGCCGGCAGCTCGACGTTGTTCGAGCGCAGGTCGAGCCAGGTCAGGTTGCGCAGGTCGGCGAACAGGTCCTCGGGCATGCGCGCCAGCCCGTTGGCGCTGAAGCGCAGCCGGCCCAGGCCCTGCAGCCCGCTCAGGTGCTGGCGCGTCAGGTTCGCGCCGAGGTCGCCGCTCTCGAAGATCAGCGAGTTCACCTGCGTGATGCCCAGGTGGTCGAGGATGCGCGCGATCGGCGTGTGCCCGGGCAGCGGGCACTGCCGGATCTGGACCATCGGGTTGCTGCCGATCGACATGCGCGGCAGCAGCTTGTACTCGCTGGCGTCGATGTGGTCGCAGTCGATCTGGACGTGGTTGCCGGGCCGGATGCGCACCGTGATCTTCGGGTTGAGCGCCGTCGCCGGGCACTGGATCTCGAAGTCCGAGAGCATCGGCGAGCACTGGCACTGCGAGTTCGCCGTCAGCTCGGTGCAGTCCTCGCGCATCTTCATCGTGAAGTGGGCGTGGCCGGGCGTCGGCGCCAGCCAGAAGCCGCCGATCAGCGCCACCAGCAGCAGCAGGAGCGACATCGGCTGATGGTGGTGCAGCGGTTGACCGTGACGGGCGCGCGGGGGTCGCTTCATGGAGTCGGTGGCGGTGACGGTGCCGGTGTCGATGTCGATGTCGGTTCGATGGCCCGGCGCGGAGGCTGTTGATGCTGGCTGAGCTCTGGGGGCGCGAGAAACGGTCGGGGCTTTCAAAGTCTGCGGAGAGAGAGGGGGAGAGAGGGGTTGTATTAATTTCGGGCGCCTAAAAGCATGCTGCGATGAGAAAAACTGCTGTTTACAACTCTATGCCGGGGTGCGCCAGAGACGACCCGGGATCCGCTGAAGTGGTAAGGAAATAGCAAGAGGGAGATGGAGAGAGAGGGGGAGCCATTTAAAAGTTTTAAACACTTTATCTTTGGACGAGAGAGCAAAAGTTTTCGCGACCAGCAAAGCAACCAAAATGAAATGAAAA
This sequence comes from Coelopa pilipes, assembly GCA_947389925.1. Lineage (NCBI taxonomy): Eukaryota > Metazoa > Arthropoda > Insecta > Diptera > Coelopidae > Coelopa > Coelopa pilipes. The sequence continues at coordinate 40,936,727 of OX376697.1, read as the reverse complement.
ATACTCCATTCGTGGGAACTAGAACAAGAATTCAACTACAGCTGCAGCAACAACAGCGACAACAGCAACAACAACAACAGGAAATACGAATTCTTAACTTATTTAACGAACCACGCACAGCCACACAAGGAAAGGGAGAGGGAGAGAGAGTGAGAGCGAGAGCGCGAAAGACGCAAGAGAAATGAGGTAAAGACGTGCTCGCGCCTTTGGGTCGCGCAAAAAGCATCGCATACTTTTGGGCGCGATTGAAAAATTATTTCCACAGCCACCGCCAAGAGGAGGGCAGCAACAACAACTAGCACAACAACAACAACAACAACAACGACAACGACAACTATCAAAATACCAACACAATCACAACAACAACAAGGGCCAGAAGAACCACCGCCAAAACAAAAATAACAATAACAATAACAATGAGAATTGCAATAACAACAAGATTGTGTTGGTGTAAAACTTGCTCCTTGCGATGTTGCACAGGGCAGATAACGAGACTTCGGGAGTTCCAGTAGGGGGGGGCCGGGGGCAGCGAGGGCGTGGCAAGCTTCCCCAACTCGCCCTCGTACTGCTTAACTGTGGATAACGGTTTCCGGTTTCATGGCGATTGGCGGGGGGCGAGGCGGACGAGAGGAAACCTTGTTTGCGAAAGTTTCTCCCTCTTCGCTCGTTGGCCGCTTGGTCGCTTGGTCGGTCCGTCCGTGCCTCGGTCGGTCGTTGCAAACTTTTCGACAATCATGATGACCGGGCCAAGTCGCATGCAAATCTGCGGAGGGACCCGAACGCGGCCCCGGCCCGGTCCCGTCCCGGTCCCCTCTCCGGGGACTGGTGGGCGGAGCCGGAAGTCTGAGATGCCGGAAGTTTAGACGGCCATCGCGTCCCTAGCCTGACGAAGAAAGGCAGATGAAAGAGAGTGAGAGAGGGCGAGAGTGAGGGAGGTTGCAGGAAGAGCGATCCTTAAGAAGGCTTCATTTTGAAGATGACGACGAAGGTTCCGAAATTGGGATGGAGTTCGCCAGTCGAGAAGGCGCATCGGACGAGCAGCGGGCGACGGGAAGGCATTGAAGGGAACAGAAGATTGTGTCGGGATTAGGACGGAAGGAGGTGAAACGAACGGAAAAGTCAAAGGAAGCGAGGATGCAGAGGCGGAGGGAGGGCTTCGGAGATGACCGACTGACTGAGTGACGGGAGGGAGTGAGGAAGGGAAGGGACCAGGACAGAGAGGGAACGTGAACGGTGACGGCGATGGCTCAAAGCCAGAGGTCACAAGTCAGGACACCGAGGCTCGACCACCCCAACCTCCCGGCGATGACGTCGGAGGCCGACTTCGGCCGACTTCAGTCGTTCGCCGCCAGCGCAACCACCACGTCCTGGTGCCGTCGACAATCGGCGTCCCGGGTTGTTGTGTTGATCATTTAAAATAATTGCGCGCGCTCTCGTCGAGGGCCATAAATTGTGGAATTAATTTTTGTTTAATTAGACCAATTAACGCGCATCCAGGTCAATTCGCTGTCGGCTCAAACGCCCGCGTCCGCGTCCGCCCCATCGGCCCGGCTCCGCCCCTGAGCGACAGCAACGGCAGCCGTGTTGACTAATGATAAACACACAGCCACACGTGTGTGTGTGAGTGCGAGTGTGTGTGTGGGGATGCGGGGATGTGTGGCTGATGTGTAATTGAAAGCAATCGAAATCAATTAAAAAGGATCGAAGCGGTCGAGTGTTCAAACGCTTTCGATTGGGCTCGCAATTAGATTTCCTCTCGCTCGCTCGGTGGGTCGGGGGTCGGGGGTCAGGGGTCAGAGGGGGCGGTCGAGGTCGAGGGTCCTCCGGCTCTGCCCGTGGCATCCCTAATTGGCTGCAGGCCCCGAAGTGGTCGTCGAGAGCCGTCGATCGGAGTCGTTGCCGCGTCACTGGGCTGAACGACAGGTGCCAGAGCCACCGACAGACCGAGGGAGAGGGAGGCAGAGAGGGATCGGGAGCGACAGAGAGAGACAGAAAGGACAGGGAGCGACGGAGACAGACAGACAGGCTGTAGTGGAAAGCTCTGGCTGGCGGCTGATGGATTCCGAGTGCCGACTGTGACAGCGATTCCAGGGGTCAGGGGGCGAAGCCAATGAGCGACGTTGGTGGAGGAGACGGGCAGGGCGACGCGGAACGAGAAGGCGAAGAAGCACGGGTCGCATCGACCATAATCGCCGGGCTCTGGAGGAGCCCAAGCGATGTCGGGTTGACTGAGAGCGTCATCGACTCGATCGGGGTTGTAGCGATAGTTGTCAGTGATAATCATCGTCATCACGGCCATTATGATATCTACTCGTTCAGGTCAGGTCAGGTTGTTGTCGTCATTGTTGTCGTTGTTGTTGTTGTTGTTGTTGTCGTCATTGTTGTTAGTGTTGCACCGCAGTTGCTGCCGGTCCGGTCGCGGTTCGCACTTTGCGGTCGCTCAAAATTGAATGAAGCTTCGGTCGCCGCTCCGTGACCCGACCCTCGTCACTCCTCGATCCACTCGTCCCTCATCCCTTCTGTCCTCCCTTCTCTTCTCCCTCTCCTGCCGCCTTCCCGCACCTCCTCGCGCCCTCCGCGACCGCAGTGAGCGTCCAATTGATTTCGTGATTCGAGCCAGCCAAACTTTTGCCTGCCGCCGATATTATTTTTGCTGTCCCTCTCCACCTCACCCCTAGAGATGATGATGGCGATGATGATGTTGTTGTTGTTGTGTTGTGGCTGTTGTTATGTTTTTGTGTTTTGGCCCAGTGCCCAGAAACCAAAGTTGATCATGGAGCTTCGCGTGGCGGCGACGACGTCCGCTGCAGCAGCTGTGACTACCGTTGTTGTTGTTACAATTTGTTGTTGTTGTTATCCTTGTTGTTGTTGGTTTCTGGCACATCTCTTTCTGGCCCGTTTAGGGGCAACAACAACAACCGCTGACCGAAATTTAAATCGGATTTCGCGAGGAGGTCGCCGCGAGATTCAAAAGCTCTTCGACAACCCAGCGCAGAGTGACAGCACGAGAGGGGGAGGGGCAAGGAGAAGAGGGGGAAGAAGCAGCTTCCGCCGGAAGTGGGATCGAGTCGGGCACAACAACTCATTAGCTCGTCATATCGACTACAACAACAATGCAAGTCTTGACAAATTTCCGCTGAACCACTGGGGCGGAGTTTGTTTGAGGGAATCAAATTGAGGTGTTGTTGTTGAGTTTTTTTGAGTGTTGTTGTTGTTGAATTTCTGTTGTCGTTGTTGAATTTTTTGTTGTTGTTGCTGTATTTGTTTAAAAGTCCTCCCTCCGTCCCTTCTTCTGCCCCTTTTGTGGCACGCGACGATTTTCCTTTATTTTGATTCAAGTTGTTCCCCGTTCCTGCTCCGGTTTCGCCCAGCAAAGAAAGGCACAAAAATAAAAACAGGGACCCAACATAATTTGGCGACATTTCGCGGGTGCCTCGCGGGTTCAAACGGAGGCCGCTGGACCCGGGCGGGGCGCGACAAGGCTCCGTTAATTAGATAGGCGCGATCCGGAGCCCCGGAGTTGCCGAGTGGGAGAAATGGATCCAATTTAAAATTCCCGAAACCAAATCGGAAGGGTTCAAAAGAGAGAAGGGGTTGAGAGAGGGGGGGGGGGGGAAGGAAAGATTGAGGGACGCTTCAAGGACCAATTTCGAGGCATCCCGAAATTGATCCCTTGCAATTTGTCCTCCGCACCAAGGCGTTATGATTGAATTTGCTAATTCTCGTATATTTAAACTAGTGCTTGAATTTCCTTTGTCATATTTGAGATTAGGATTGAATTTGTTCTTTGTGTATGTTGCAAATAACTTCAAATTATATCGCGTCCGATTTATCTTCTGCCGCCGGCGAAAATGGAGCAATTATTGAATGGATTTCATTCGGTTCGTTGCTTCCGAAGAACTACTTAAAAATAACTACTTATAAATAACTACTTATAAATGCCGACTTATGATAATAAAATAATAAATATTTGAAATGGGTTTTCGAGTTCTAGTTTGAAATTTCGGATGAATTGTGTGGAGTTCGCGAATTTGAGTGTTTCGCAGCAGCGCCTGTGGGCGGCCGGGAAATCGCAGCAAAGCCGCCGTGATTTCGGCTCGCGACGGAAATCACGGCAGTGCGCGGCCGAGAGTGTGTGCGTGCGCCGGCGTGTGCGTGTGTGTTAACACAGAGGCAGAGCGCTGTTAATTACACTTGGCGAGCGTTTAATTATTATTTATCGTTCGTCCCACGTTGTTGTTGTTGCTGCTGGAGTCGCGGTTTTTCGCGAGTTCGTTGAGTGTGTGTGGGTGTGTGTGTGTGTGCGAGCGACTGCGCGTGTGTGCGTAAAAGAGCTCAGGGTAAGCCCTGTTTAGCTTCATTGTTTTGAAAATTATTTATAAATGTTACTTTCGAATGTCAATTAATTAACATTAAATTTGCATGTGCGTCGATGCTGGTCTCGTTGTTGTTGTTGTTGTTGTTGTTGTTGTTGCTGTTATGATGAATTTTCATATTTAATGAGCACGTCGCATATCTTGGCAACAACAACAACAGCAACAGCACCCAAGGCAAGTGTGGAAAATCGCAATACAACGACAAATCAAAGCTTCGAATGGGAAAACAAAATTCAGAGGAAAATTCAGTTACAATGGAAAATCAGTCGAATGCGAAATTTTGTTGATGTTGAAAAAAGCACGCATATTTTCATATTAGGTTTTCGTTTGCGCAAAATGAAATCACTGCGGTCATTGGGTTCGTGGCCGCCTCTGCCTTGGCGACATGTGTCGAATTCGCTTTCCATCTCCGATTCGAGTTTCATTTTCAATTTCGACGTTGTTGCTGTTGGTGCTTTTGTTGGTGTTGTTGTTGTTGTTGTTGTTGTTGTTGTTGCGGTTGTTTTCTCCAACGACACTGCGTCCAGATTCCCTGCGCAGAAGACCTGCGAGCCAATTTGCGTCGTGTCTTCGAGGCGTCTTTCAGTTCACGTGTTTTCTCTTGGCAGCAAAGGCACGAAAGGAAAAACAACAACAACGATAACAACAACAACAACGAAAACAATGGGAAAAAACGTCCATGACTCCGGGCTCAAGGGTCGTTCAGAAGGAGGCCGAGGACGAGAGAAAAATTAAGAAAGAAAATAGAAAATAAATGAAAATAAATTTTGAAAAAAATTTTAAAAAATGAAAAGGCGAAGGAGAAGTCAGGGCAACAACAAAGCGAGAGACACACATCACCAGCTCTCTCTCTCAATCTCTACCTCCTCTTCTTTCGCCCCCTCCCCCACTCCCTCTGTGGAAACGAGATCCTTCCTTCCTTCAGCACGAGGTTGCCGTCTGTTGTTGTTGGGTTCCCTGTTGTTTCGTTGTTGCAGTTGTTGTTGTTGTTGTCGTCGTCGTTGCCGCCACTCGACACGTTCGTCAACAATCGGCATTCAGCGCTGCCAGCGGCGGCGGCGATGACAACAACCACTACAACAAACGCTGCCCCGGGGCTGCCACTCGAGAGGGAGCGAGAGAGTGAGAGATAGTGAGCGCTTCTGCTTTGTGTGCAAGCGGCAATTAAAAGAATGAGGACGAAGAAGACGTTGCTGGAGCTGATCATCTTGAAGAGGGGAGGACAAAAAAAAAACAACAACAAAGGCAAAAGCGCTTGATGCATGTGGCAGTTGTGAATCTCGTGGATTATGCAAATGCGGGTAATTATGCCAGAAATAGCAAGAAAACGAGAACAACAACAACAACAGAAACCCAGAGAACAATGAAAACCGCAACTGAAATGGAAATCAAGACGAAAACCAAAAAAAAAAAAAAAAAACACAACAAAAGCACCAACAACACTGGAGTCAAGCGACTTTTGCCTCCCAAAAAGCTGAGAAGAAGGCGGAAAAGAAGAGGAGAAAAGAAAAAGAGGGAAGAGAACCAAGCCAATGGAAAAGGAACAAGGAAAGGGGAAGAAGACATGTGAGAAGGAGCGGGAGGGTGGCGGAAGGAGTGCGAAGAAGATGGAAGATGTGGGAGGAAGACGGATGCGGCCACACTAAATGTGCGCAGAGCAGGAGCAACGAAATGAAAATGACAACAACAACAATAGCAACGACGAACCCCACCAAAAAAGGGGGCGAAAAAATTGTTAACAAAGTCCAAAGAAGAAAAACACGGTGAAATAATTAAAAACCAAACGCAGAAACAGACAAAAACTCGCTCGAGGCGATAATTAATTTTCAGGGCGCACGCCAAGCCAGGGCTGAAGCGAAAAAGAGATCGACGGAAAAGTTCGAGCCGAGTCGTTGCTGCCGCTCGGGTTGAGAGGAAACGAGAAAGTTCACAAAAAATGATCGCGAAAATTCCACATTGGATTTCAATTCGATTCTAATTTTCGCCCGTTTGCCTGCAACAGCACAAAATGGCGCCCAAGATGGCGCCGGTCGACCGTGGCGAAATCGAAATTCTCATGACATTCGCACGAGTTTCCCAGAGTGGGTGAAAGAAAAAGTGATAAATATTAAATAATGAAAATTTTCCAAATTGGCCGCAACCGGTAGCAGGCGATGTTTTTGTTGTTGTTGCTGTTGTGGGCGTTGCTGCTGCCGCTGCTCCTGACGTGGCCAAACATTGGCTGCCTCGGGCGGCGGCGACCACCGAGTCAAGAGAAACAATGGGCGAAATGACAGCAAAAACAACAACAAGAACAACAACGACAATGACGACAACGACGACAACAGCAGCAACAACAACAAGAGCAATAACCACGTCGGAGTCAGTCAAACGAATAAGAAAATTCATGTTGCTGCCGCAGCTGCTGCCGGCGTTGGCGGCGTCGTCGCCTCGCCGCAATTGTTGTTGCTTTTATTATTCGCCATTGTTATCGGGCTCCTGTTGTTGTTGTTGTTGCCCTGCTCCGGCGAGCGAAAATTTTTGCTGACAATTAAGTTTCTCGCATTTGAAATAAATTTGAATTTTCGCAAAATTCAATTAAAACTTCAGGCACTTGGTTGTTGTTGTTGTTGTTTTGTTATTGCTTTTGTTTTCGTTTCCACCATTCGAATTTCTACTATTTTCGGATTATAGTTATTGTTATTGCTATTGCTGTTGTTGTTGTTGTTGTTGCAAGGTGCCAGGCACTGCGCACAACAACAACAGCAACAATAATTGCAAATGTCATGAATGGAAAATCATTTCGGAGGGCAGCAACAGCAACAGCAACAACAACAACAACATCACGAACATTAAGAACAATGGATGGTTATGAAGGGACAACAACAACAACAACAACAACAATAGAGCAACAACAAATGCAACAACTCGATGACGGGTTAAAACTCCTACAATTTATGACTAAATTAAAGTCTGACAAACTCTCGATGCGGCTCGCGGAAGGCGGTTTCGAGGGCGTGGCAGGCCATTGTTCTTGTTGTTGTTGGTGGTGGGGGTGGTGATTGTGTTGTTGGCGTCGGGGGCAGCGACTACAACAATAACAGCAATGACATGGAGACAAAACCGTCACAAAGGTGGGATTGTGAGAATTGTCTTTCGTTGTTGTTGTTGTTGTTGTTGTTGTTGTTGTTGTATTTTCCAGACCTTCTCTTGTTGCAGTTGTTGTTGTTGTTGTTGTTGTTGTTGTTCTTGTTGTTGTTTCTGCTGTAATTGAAGGCACGCAACGACATCACTTAAAGCAAGCCAGCCGCTCGCCCCACACGGCGTATGAGCGACATTTCCGAAGCCTGCAAAAACCAGAGCTGAAGCTGGAGGGTTTCGCTATCGCAACATTTTCTTCGTGCTTTTTATCGCCTTCGGCCACTTCGACCGAGCGCCTGTCTCTTTCATCACCTCTCCTCTTCTCTCCTTTCTTCCGGTTGCCGCCCCTCTCGCCATTTTCCAGCTCTTTCACAACGAGACCCGCGCTCGTTTCCTTCATTGTAAATGGAGTCATCGCCACAAGCGCCAGGGGCGTGGGAGCAAGTCAGAAGAGGGAGAGTGAGACAGAGAGAGAGAGAGAGAGTGAGAGAGGGCAAGGGAGAGGATGGAGCGCGACAGCGAGTCGCAGGACGACCGGACTCTGGCTGTGGCAACAAGAAATTATGACGTTTCATTGCTCGAAGGTGTTAAAAACACGCTCGCACACACACACACACACACAGCGCCCGTAACCCCTGTCGTACACAAGCGGAAAAGGGAGAAAAAATCACACATTTCCACGGCGGACAGAAGGACGGACGGACGGACGGACGGCCGAACGAAGCCAAGGCGAGGCGTCTGCTGGGTTTTGTTTTTGTTCACCGGCACACACACACACACACACAGCCACCCATACAGGTGCAGGCGCCCATTCATCGCCATTAAGAGGCCCGACTGCGCGTGTGTGTGTGTGGGAAATGATATTAAGTTTTCCCGCCCTCCGCCTCCGCCTGGGAGGCGGGCGTGCAGCAGACGTCCGGAGGGACGGAGGAGGCGGAGAGGGCGATGGAGGGGAGGACGAGGAGGGGGGACTTCGGGAAGAAGAAGAGGAGGAGGAGGAGGAGGAGGAGAAGGAGGAGGAGGAGGAGGAGGAGGAGCGGGATGCGGTTGGCCTCCTGCGGCGGTCTCGGCGTCCTTCGCAGTCGTTGCTGCTGTCCAAACGTCTGCACCTGTTGCGGCGACCCCCAGCCACGCCTCCCTCGCCACGCCCCCCGCCTGCCACTGCCGTTGTCGCTGGTCGCTGCCGTAAGTCAGGGGGCGTGGCGCCGTCCGCAGCCACTGGAAGCGGCGCCTGCGAGAAAAAACCGCCCGCTCCTGCTTCCGCCGTGTCCGGCTTCCCTGCTCTTCTCCCACCTGCCTTTCGCTTTATCTCCCTCCCTCTCCCTGCCCATCTTCCTCTCCCTCTCCCTCACCCTCCCCCCTCACTTACTGGTGATTTCGTCCTCGTCTTGTTCTTGTCGTTGTTGTCGCCGCGATTGCCTGAAGAAGACGCGTGGGAAAAATTCAGGCAAACGCGCGCTCTCTCTCCCTGCCTGTCTGTCTCCCTTTCTCCCTCTGCCCCCTCTCTCTCTGCAAGAGCGTTGCCAGACCGCATGAAGTTTAAGGTTTTTGTTTGATTTCTGTTTGCTTTTGCAATTCATTTAACCAAAAGTCTTGGCTGTTGCTGTTGGCGGAAGAAAAAGGGAGAGAGCGAGATGGAGAGGGAGAGAGAGAGAGAGAGGCAGAGATTAGAGGGAGATGGAGGGAGCTCGAGTGGAAGACACACAAGCTCACGCACACACTCTCGCCACTGTCGCTGTGTCTGTTGTCGCATCTGAGGGTCGCCAGAGCAAGCGAATCGATTGGGCGAACACGGACACCCAGACAGGCGCACTCACACTCACACACATCCGCCACATTCACACAGACATGCAGAGACGCAGACACTCACACACAATACAGTAATAATCATAATAATTAGAATAATGCTTGCGGATTACAATAACAACAACAGCAACAATTGGAGCTAATAATCGTAATCATTATATCGTAACAATGATCAACAATAATGGCAAAAGCAACGACAACAACAACAACAACAATAGCAACAGCAACAACAACAGCAACGCCGTTAATATTGTCATCAACACAATGACAAGAATTCAATATTATTGGTAAATACAGCAGGAAAACAAGAACAACAACAACAATAACCATGGGAGCGTCAACAAAAACAACAACAACAAAAATAACCCCGATAACGACAATAATTGCAGTAATAATAGTAGCAATTACACCAACAACAACAACAACAACAACAACAACACAGGCAGTGGCCTTAGTTTTGGTTGAAATCAGCCACAACAACCACAACTAGAATGATAACAACAACAAGGACAATGAGAACAACAACAACAACAATGACAACAACAAGGACAATGAGAACGACAACAACAATGATGATAACAACAACAATGATAACAACAAGAACCACTGCAGTATCGTCATAATCAGTAACAAGAGCAGTGCAGTCGGATCGAAACAAACGCAGACGCAGACACAGACGCACACGCACACGCACACGCAGACGTAATCACAGCGCTCCCCGCCCAATAACGGTGTCGACGGCCCGTGACGAGTGCCTCGGGGGTCTCGAGGGGGGAGGAGCGGGTGGTCGCAGGGAGGCGGTCAAACGCCCGTCGTCCTGCGATTGATCGGTTCACATGGCATCGACCCAGCCCGACCCTCTCGCTCTCCCTCTCACTGTCACTCTCACTCTCACGCTCTCTCTCTCCCTCCCGCCCTCGCCCCCTCGCTCGCCGTCTCCCTGCCCCTCCCCATTCTGTGCAGCCCTTTATGTTATGTAGCCACAGACAGACGGACGGACAGAGCCGACTAATTTGCTCGATTTCCGCGGCGTTTTACTTTAATTCGACTGCAGCCGTCTCTCTGGCGACTCCCCTGCCTGCTCCCCATCCTCAACCCCTTCTCCTCGCTCCTCCGCCTCGGCCTCGGCCTCCGATTTGCGCGAAGGCCGTAATTGAATTAAAGCGCGGCGTTTGGGCGACACTTTGTTGTAATCAACAGAAGTTTGTTTGTGTTGTTATTGCCATTTTTTTGTAATTCGATTCGTTTCAATCAATTTGATCAGAGTACATATCTACCTACGTGTACATATGTATTTTCAATAATTTCGTGTCATTGTCGAAATTCATTTTCGCAAATTTTCGCAATTTTCACTCTCATCAATTTTCGCAGTTTGCGTAAATGTTGCATCCGCATTTAAAATAATTTGCTGAATTTTAATTATTTTTTTTAACAACATTATTTTTTACAAGTGTGTAAAATCGAGTGGTGAAAATCGAATGGTGAGAAATACCAGTTCTTGTCGATGGTCGATCGCGAGTTAATTTTAATTAAAAAGCTCCTTCAGTGCATTAATTTTCAATTAAAGCGGGAAAAGTGCATTCGCTCGTTGGTCCGTCCCTCGCTGGTTGCCTAATTAAATGTCGCCTGCCCTCGGCCCTCAGCGGGCCGATCACGTTTCGCGTGCGAAATCAGGGCGAGTTGAAAAATCCTCCCAAGGCCAAACTGGGAATCCGTGACTCGGGCTCGGGTCTCCGCCGGTCGGTTGCCCAGGTGCGGCAGAGGGGGCGGGGCTCCGAGGGCGCTGGGAGTCCACTCGAGTAGAATTTTAATTGGCCCTGGATGACGATTTCGACGACAGATGTGTCGACATCGACGGAATTCTCGAGAGGGCGCCGAGAGCGAGGTGGAGGCATTGGGAAAAGGGCGTGACAGAGAGAGGGAGAGCGGTCGAAGGAGCTGGAGTTAATTAGGGCCAAAGGCAAGGACAAACCGAAGACTTTCGTCAACCGCATCATCGACTTCTGGCGAAGGACAGAATCATAAATACAAAAACACAAAGGCCACGAATCCATCTCTCTCTTTCTGCCTAACCCACCCCCTCCCTCTGCCTTCTGAACCGCTCTGCGAAAAGCTTTTTCTAATGATTTTTATTTTCTTTTTATTTTCCTCCTCCTCGTCCGAAGCCGTTTTCCCGAAATTGTTTCCTTCTTATGTTCGCCCGTTAATGCTGTTGTTTTTACTGTTTTCATTTCAATTGGACTTTATTGCCTACGAATTGTTGTCGTTGTTGTTTTCGTTGTTGTTGTCGTCTTTGCTGCGCTTTTACGGGCCGACGAAATGTTTTTTTTTATTGTTTTTTCATTCGCTCTTCTGGCGCTTTCTGTTCCTTTTTTCTTTATGACTCGGGCGAAAATTGAATGAATTTATTGTGTTTTTCATTTTATTGTCCTGCTTCATGTTCTGCATCTTCTTCTTATCCTCATCCCCCACCGATTTTCCTTCCTTTTAATCTGCCCCCTCCCCTTCCTCTCTCGCTGTCCGCTCCAGCTGGGAAGCTGCGAGGTCTTGACGAATCCTCGAATTCGGTAATGAGAGCGGAACGGAGAGGAGATGGGAGGGAGAGGGAGAGTGAGGCCGAAGGGGAGAGGGAGAGTGAGGCGGAAGGGGAGAGACAGAGAGAGAGTGAGGGAGTGAGAGAGAGAGACTGGAAGCGTGCGAGTGGAACCGGATCAAGGTGGGCTTGAGTGCCGAGTGCGGCCGGCCTGGTCGCGGCTGTTCTCTCTCTCTCCCTCTCTCTCTCGGCCACTCTCTCCCCCTCTCCTGCTCCCCCACTCTCTCTGCCTCTCGCTCCATTGCCTGCAGCGCCTGAAAGCGCGCCGCGTTCCTCGCATTCACGAGATGTCGATCGCCGACTGCGTTCGCACTCAGCCGTCCTCGAGTAACTGGCGAAAGCAACAGCACCAACAACAACAACAACAACAATACAAACAAAACAAGAACAGCAGCAGCAGCAGCCAGCAATGCCTAACAATGAAAACAATTGCTACAATAATAACAATTATAACAATAGCAAGAACGAGCATGATGAAAATATTGAAATGAAAGCATGTTGCACGCAATTTCTCTCTAAGCAACTGCAGCAACAACAAACTCAAGACAACAACAACAACACCCCGAAAACAACAAGAAATGAAACAACTTGAAACAACAACAACAACAACAACAATCACATGTCCGATCTACATATATTTATCCCGATGTACTTTCGACTTTCTGCCCGCTCCTGCTGGAAAGTTTTCCCAAAAACAAAAACCCTCGTAACTCGTAATTTATGTTGTTGTTGTTGTTTTGTTGTTCCTCTATTGTTGTTGCGTTTATTGTGTGTGAAAGTTGCTTCCACTTCTTCAATTCGACATTCATGGCGTATTTTTTCGTTTTGTTTCGTTTGTTCCTCCCTCTCTGGTCGGAAATTCCAAGAGAAAACATAAATAATTTTTCTCGTACTGGTTCTGTTGTAGTTGATTGCAGTTTTGTTCTTGTTTTTAGTGTGGTTGTTGTTGTTGTCGTCGCGGGTGTTGAAAAGGTGTTGATCGTCGGCGACAACACGACGAAGGGCACGAAAAACCATCGAAAGGCGCGTTCGAAATCGTGAAAAACGCCGACGACAACGAGCGACGACACGAACGCACGAACACAGACACAGACACACACGCACAAAAACGAACACATTTACAAACGACCCCACTCAGGAACGAACCCACACAAACGCACATTCCCAGCCGTGCCCAGCCACACGACACGCACACCTCGACCGCAACCCGGACACGCACGAGATGCCGACAGGGCGCCTCGCACTCGCTCTCTTTCCCTCTCGCGCCCCTCGATCCCACCCCGTCGTTCCTTCTGCTTCGCTCCGGAGTCGTCGGGTGGCGGGAGGCCCGCCCTGTCGCCCAGGTGGAGCCCGATGTGATTCGATTCGATTGCTGCGAATTCCGTTCGCATGCCGGCTGCGACGTCCTCGACTCGCTAATCACCATCAAGCCGCACGGAATAGCAGGAAACGCTTCGACTCGGAAGCGGATGCCACGCAGAACCTCAAGTTGGTTGGGCCCAATTGAAGAGCTCTGGCCTCTGGTCGGCTCGGAGGGCCGGGGCAAACTTTAAATTTCGAAAACAGAAGAACACAAGAAAAACATCGAGCTTCACCTTGTTGAATGGACTGAACTGCGTGGAGCAACAGCTGAGACCCCGGTCTGCTGTCTCTCTCCAACTTTCCACCGCCCTCACTTCTCCCTCCTACTCTTCCTCTCTCTCTCTCTTTCCCTTCCCTTCTCGCCTGTCGCTTTGTCTGCACTCAGGCTTTTAATGGCGACATTTAAAACAAGCACAAGGATAAGAGGCTTAAAAGATGAGGCGGGGCTGCCGATGAAAAGGCGGAGAGGAGGCGCAGCAGGAGAGGAAGACGAGGTGGAAAAGAATGTGCGAGCGAGAAAGGCTTAAATGAGCTTTTATTTAAATTTAATTTTCGAATTGTATTTGTATAATGAGAAAATTTTCTGAGGAGAAAAGTTTCTCCTCCTGCGAGGCGAAAAAACAATGGACCCATCCTTGTTCTTGTTCTCTCCGCATTTCTCTTAATGCGCCTTCGTCTTGCTCTCTCTCCTTTCCTTGCTTTCTTCCCTTCGGGTGCATTTGCAATTGTATGGATTTTCGAGTTGCGAAGGAAAAACTCTTGAAGTCGAGTGCGTTTTAAATACCGAGCTTTTTTCCTGCCTTTGTTGTAGTACTATTTTCTTGTATTATGTTGGGTTCGTAGTCACGTGGGCGATAAGTGTGTGGTTGTTGTTGTTGTTGTTATTGCCCCAGACGTTGCCCACGCGGCGTCACCTCCGACGACACACCAAGCGTGGCCGCTGCCTTTCCTAAGACCAAGAACCCTTCGAGCTCCTCGAGCGGAATCCTCGTTTCGCAGCTCCACCTCTCCCCCTCCCTCTTGCACACATTCTCTTCTTCGCTCTCTTCCTCGCTCCTGCACCCCCTCTGTGTCTCCCTTTCGCTTGCTGTCTCTATTAGCGTCTCGAGCCGCTCTCGAGGACCCTCTTCGCACGTCGTTCTGCCATCTGCGCTGTCATATTAGCTGCTTTGCAAGCTGGAAAATTCCCCACTGACGCCGACCCCCCACCCTCTCTCTCCCACCCAGTGCCTCGTTCTGTCTTGATCTGTCTCGCTCTGTCCTCTGTCCGTGTCCGCCTCTGCGTCTGTCTCGATATGCAGTTAAGTAAATGTTGCGCTGTCGCGCTGCCACTCGATGGCAGTCGCAGTTGCACCGGTGCACGAGCAACGTTAACCCCGTGTAAGCCGCGTCTTCACCCCCGCCCCTCGCCCTCGTCCTCGTTCCGCTCTGCCTCGCCTCAGCTCCGCCACCGGTCTGGCCGGCTGTCTGTCCCGCTGTCTGTCCCGCTGTCTGTGTGCGGGCTGCCGACGCCACTGCAACTGCAGCTTTTATACGATTTCCCTCGCGTTTCCGGGAGTTCTCGGCAGCCTCCCTCCGCCTTCTCGCCACCTCCCCTGGCCCGTCTTCCGTGCGAGCGCCCATTAGTGTTCACTTCGAAGATTGCTCTCATCTGGGGCCAGCGTCTTGCCAGAGCCGCCGAGCCCCGACCCCCGCCGCCTTCCACGACGTGCAAAGGTGTTGGTAATTGGAGTGCAGTCGCCCCGGCCCCGGTCCCGGCCGCGGAGCCCTTAAGTAATTGCAGCGGGCGGGTCCCGACGCCCGAACACGTCTTGGGGGTCCCGGCGCCTCCGATGTCGTCCGCTCGAAACGACTTCGGCGTCTTCTTCCGCCGATGGCCTCTGTCTCTCGACGCCTTCCCCTGTTTTCCTCTATTGATTCCCTTTTCAACCCCCTCTGCAACTCTCTCTTCCAGGGCACTCTCTGCAACCTGATCCACACCCAGCGAACGCCCTCCATCTGCAAGTTCCTGGGACTCGCCGTGCCCGACGCCTCCACCACCAGCACGACCACGACCACGTCCACCAGCCAGCCAGCGGCGTCGACGACGGCCGCCGGCGACCACCCGGCCGAGCGCACCGGGTCCATCGGAGGTGAGTTTTTGCTTCCTCGCTATTCCCTACTGACGTCCCCGACCCTCCTCTCACGAGTCTCGTTCGCTCGCTCCCTTGCAGTCGTCCTGACCGGGCTCCTGTCGGCGGTCTTCTTCGTGGCCTGCGTCGCCGTCCTGGCCTGCTCGCCGCGGCGCCGCCACAGCCTGCGCCGCTGCTTCCGGCGCTCGCCCGGCGCCGTCCGGTACTCCAGGGTAAGTCCAGAGAAATCGCCCAGACTTCGGTGGTCAAGTCCTAAAAGCGACTTGAGCTGAGTGGAAAACCGCGTGTCCTGACCGAGTGCTTCTTCCGGTTCCGTTCGCAGGTCGAGTTCAACGAGGAGGCCAACCTGTTGATGGAGCCCAGCCTCAGCGACAGCGACGACGACATGTTGCTCTAGACAGGACGACGACCAGCAAGCTTTAACGCCTCCACGTGTATGCTACCTATACATGTATTTGAACACCTACACCTTTAGCAATTAACAACGCAATCAAGACAACGGCTGCGCGACGGAGGAGGAGGAGAGGGAGCCAGAGAACTGCAAGCGGAACCGGAACAGAAACCGAAACCAAAGAACCACGAGCCTGATGTGTGGAAAATGTCAACAGCAGCACCAACAACAATTTTTAACCAAATTCAAATTTAAACACGCGAGTTCCCCGCTTCAACTAAGGACACAATCGTGTGGACAGATGTAAGGACGTATGTGCGGAGTGCGATAGAAATGATATATTTTTTCATTGATCTGACGTAGACGTAGAGTAGAGAATCGACGAAGGACTTTTATAGTTACTTATCAATTATTTAAATTCCCTAATGTTTAATTGTCTGTTTATGTCTGGCTTTCGATGTGCAGGACATTGTATAAAGAATTCCTGTATGTGTGTATTTCAACTGTGGATAATGGCTTAATTGTACTTAACTCAAGCATTTGAGAATTGTTTTCACCAAAAGCAAACAAATATATACCTATGTACAAAAACCCGACGAGAACTTTTCAATTTCCTGTCGAGGCGTCGAACGAGTGACGGCCGTTGAAGGTCGGGGCCCGCCTGAGCGACAGCCGGATGTCGTCAGGCCGACGACGCCATCTGCGCCATCCGCGACAGCAATGGGGGTTTCCCAAAGGGCTGCAAATAGCGAGAAACTAACGAACTTTGTAATGCTCATTAAAGAAGTTTCTCGACGATTATTAGGCTCGCACACACACACAACTCTCTACAGATGGGGGCATCCGGCACACGCACACTGAGGCATCGCCGGCTGAAGGCATCGCAACGCACTTGCCAGATATTGACACGGGCGAGAGGAGTGGGTGAGGCCACGTCGAGGACGCGGGGTCCGGGCGCTGACTGGGTGTTTTATTTCCTTAATTAATTAACTCACACTTAATTAGCAGAGCGCGAGGATATCTGGCGGAGGGGAGGGGGCAGGAAGGAAGGAAGACAGCGTTGTTTTTCTGCTCTTCTGCTTCTGCCGCTGCTTCGAAGGCAATTTATCATCATCGCGCCGGAGGAAGACGGCCGAAGTGTGTGTGTTTTTTATTCCCTTAATTAATTATCTCGCAATTCATTAGCCCTGCGAGAGGCACAGCACAGGGACAGGGACAGGGGCAGCAACAGCGAGAGCGAGAGCGGGAGAAGAAAAAAGTCCCGAATTAGGATGTCCTTGGGGCCACCGCCGAGGTCTCGCCGCCAATTAGGTGGCAGTACATTAGGAATTGAGCCTCGCCATTCGAGTCTGGGGAACTGGGGAGCCCAAGAGAAATTCGGAGAAGCCCGCGAGATGAGGGGACGAAATAAAAAACAGATAAATGCGGGAGGGGAGAGAATTCGCCGATGAATCTCGCGGAGCCCAGGGTGAAATCTCAATTTTAGCACCCCATGAATTTCCCGAGGAATCCGCGGGAAATTCCTCCGAGGCGAGATTCCCGGCGAATAATGAACCAGGTGGCACGCTCCGAATTCTCCCTCCACCCCCAGCACACACACAGGCACACAGGC
Source organism: Coelopa pilipes (assembly GCA_947389925.1). Taxonomy (NCBI): domain Eukaryota; kingdom Metazoa; phylum Arthropoda; class Insecta; order Diptera; family Coelopidae; genus Coelopa; species Coelopa pilipes. Next base: position 40,919,335 of record OX376697.1, on the reverse strand, counting down.
ACACAGTCACACACACGCACTCACACCCAGACCCTCAGACCCACCCACAACACCCAGACAGCACGGGTTGGTTTTCGTTAATGGAAGACGCGGCGGTCGCTGCCGCTGCTGGCGTCGCAGCCGCCCTTAACGCAATTAGCAGCAGGGCCGGGGCGGAGGGAGTGTGTGTGTGTGAGGGGGCGGGGCTGAGGGCTGAGGGGCAGTTCCAATAAGGCCCCACACATGCCGCAAAAATTAAAACGAGCCCGCGCGAGCTCGAATCCAAGGGCACCAGGCGGCCGTGAGTCGCAGGCGAGGGAAGGAGCGAGAGAACAAGTGTTCAGGAGGAACACAGATAGAAGAGGGGGTGGGGAGGGGGAGCGAGAGAGAGGGAGGGGGAGAGAGGCTGGCAAGATTGATGGCAGTGGCGGGAGGGAGGGGGTCGAGAGGCTTTCATTAGCTCCTCCAAATTGCGACTACGGAAGCGTGAGAGTTTTATTAGAGCGCTTAAGTGTCGGCGTGTGAGCGAGGGTACTGGGAGTGTGAGTGTGTGTCTGTGGGATGTGAGAGTGGTTGTAATTGAAGTGAGCTGCGGCAAGTGCGAAGGCATTTCACACACTCACACTTCGGCGCACGTTCGGCTCACGTACGCAGCAACCTTCGAAATTGCCTCGCCGAAATGTGCGCGCGGCTCATTAACGGGGAAATTTCCAACTTTCCCCGAACTCCTTCGCTCCGAGTCCTTCACGCCCGAGGAGCGCAACAACAACAACAAGAGCAAGAGTAGCAACAATAGCGTGCTCGCAAAGATCTCTTCGGAAGGGAGGCGAAAAATTGCTCGGCAACTGCTTTCTTAATCAACTCGATTCGAGGCCCGACTTTGTGTCCTTCGACCGGGCCTTCATCTGCCCCTACCTGCCTAGCTCCCTCCTAGCCTCCCTCCCTCGTCCGCCCCTCCTGCCGTCCTTCCCCCGGCATTCCCGACGACATTTTATGACATTTCGAAACGTTTATTAGTTGAATTTGCAGAATTCTTGAAAGTTCTGCTCAGCGAACTATTCAAATATTTGCATGTGAGCTCCGAAGGACAAAGGACTACAGTGGCACGAGGAAGAGGTGGGGATGGGGGGGGGGGGGGGGTTGTCGCAGGATTCGTCCTAGTTACATCCGCACGGCAATATCATGTGCCCCCTTGTGTGTGTGAGCGAGGCAAACTTTTCTGCATGCATTTTTCCACCGAAGGACGTTTTTCCCCTTTCTATTCCCATTTGGTTCTGCTTTTTGCATTCTTTCCTCCTCCTCCTCCTCCTTTAATTTTTGTCCGGCTCTCCTGCAACTTTCGTTATTGGTGCAATTTCGTTCTTATTAAAGAAGTTAAAGGCCCTCAGATGCTCGCGCAGAAGCCGAAGCCGAAGCCGAGGAATTAGGAAACTATTTTCGAGTAAACCCCGGAGGAACCCCGTGTTTTTACTCCGACCACAGAGAGAGAGAGAGAGAGAGAGAGGGCGGATGTAAGGAGAAATCTCGACTTTCTTCCACTCGATCGAACGCGTTAGATACCGACGCCACGCCTCGCCTCTCCTCCCCTTCCGGCTGCCCAGTTCCCCACTTGAACCTCTGACTTTTGCCTCCTGCCTGCCTCGACTTCGTCGTATATCCTTGTGGCTTCCACTGCCCCCTTCCCCCGTCTGCAGAGGCAGGGACAGGGCGAGGGCAAGGGCGAGGACTCGGGCTCCGTCGACCACGATCCGCGGTCCCCACATCTCATCTGGTCCATATATCTCCGGGCTTATTTGGACAAAATTAATTTCCTTTTTCACCTCCCACACAATCAAAATCTGTCTTCCGCCCTCCCTCTCTCTCTCTCACACTCCTTCGGTTGCGCCTTAAAAGAGCTGTAAATCCGCTTACAATTCAAGGACAAAAACACAAACTCGGCTTGACTCGAACGAACGGGGCCGCGGCCGGGGGATGCAGCGGAAGTCGGCGGAATGCAGGAGGCACGCGAGTCCTTAAAAGTTTCCCACTTGTCGCTGGCCGGCAAATGGATGAGGGAGCGACGGGATGAGAGGGGAGAATGAGAGAGAGAGAGAGAGAGGGAGGGAGTGTGGGAGGAGGGGAGGAAGGGATCCAAAACCAATACCATTTCCAATGCGAAGGCAAATATGCAAAGAGAGCGCAGAACTTCAATTTATCAACACCAAGCGACGGAGGTAGGGAGGGCGGGAGAGAGTGAGAGAGAGGAGGAATTAGGGAGGCAGAAGCAAGAGGATGACTCAGAGAGAGAGAGAGGGAGAGGGCGAGAAGGACGGAGTTGGAGAAGGAGTTTATTTTGGTCGTGTAAGACTAATGCAGCCAACGGATCTCGGGGCCGCCAGTGTTTGAGGAATTCCTGCTACGGTCTCGGCCCCCCCTCTCCCCATGCCACCTCTCCGCTGAAAGAAGAAAGTCAGAAAGGAGTAGGGGAGGAGAGAGAGGGAGAGAGAGGGAGAGAGCGGGAGAGGAAGACACTTAGACTCGGTTTTGAAATTCAAAGAAAGCCGCAGATTTATTGCGTCTTCGGCAGCTGCAGCGGCACCGAACGAGAGGCCAGGATGAGGAGACGAAGGAGGAGAAGAAGGCGAACCAACGGCAGCCGAGGAGCAGGATGAGGAGGTGGAGGAGAAGAAGAGGAAGTGGAGGAAACCAGGAGTAAACTCTAAACAATATTAGAATCGGAGAAATTGAAAAATTTACAATGCAATAAACCGAGTCTGAGAGACGCGTGGCCAGGGAACGGGGACGGAAACGGGGGGAGGGCACGGAATGGGATGGAATGGAAGGCAGTGACAAAGGACATGGAGAAGACGAGTGTGTGTGAGGGTTGGTGCGAGTGTGTGTGTGAAGGGTTAAATGAGGAAATTTTCAATTTGCCGCTGCAACACGCTGAAGTGGTCGTCGGTCGAGGTTGTGTGTGTGGGTGTGGGTGTGGGAGTGGACATGTGTGCGAGCGATGGATTCGAGGCTGCATGTGTTTGAGCGTGCGGCTGTGTGGGCGTGATGCGGGCGCATTGTAGTGTGCGCGAGTGGTCCCTGTGTGTTGCTGAGGGATGTGGCGACGTTGTAAATTTATATTGGATTCTTGAGGGCTGCGGCCGATGTGAGCGAGACAGAAGACACTCACACTGGCATGCGGCGAACACGGAGCAAATGTGCTACAAACCGAGGCACCGCAGCAGCAACACGAGGCGTCGTCGAGGCCGAGGGCGATGAGAAATTAAGGCGGAGGCGATAAATTTGCAGCCACCGAAGTGGGTGGGCGACAGAGCCAAAGGGCGGGGCGGGGACGAGCGAGAGCGACTGCAAGAGGCAGGGGAAGGGCAGGAAGAGCCCGCAAGAAAGAGAAAGAAAGAAAGATCGCCGGAGGGGCGGCTGAATCAGGGCGGGTCAACATGCGACCTGATCCTTCAAGATTTAGGAATTTCCCTCCTTGGAGAAAACACGAGACAAGAGAAACGCCTTGTTGTTGTTGTTGTTGTGGTTGTTGTTGGCGAAACTTCCAACCTGACCGACCAACCTGTTGGGGTTGTTGTTGTGATTGTGTCATGGCCTTGATACCAAACTCTGGCCGGAGGAAGTTTTAGTTTGTTGTTATTTTTCCTTTCCTTTGTTTTCGCTTCTTGTGTGTGTTTTAAGAATTTAGATCGCCTTTCATAAAACCCGCTCTTGTTGCGAATTTTTTGCAATTGTTTTTCCATACTCGCCCCCCCCCCTTCCTCTTCACGCCACCACCTCACGACCGCTGGACCCGTGAGTGCAAGCCTGAACCCGAACTCGATCTGATTTCGATTTAATTTCGTGCTTAACTTTTCATCCCTTTTCCTTCGTCCTTCCTCAAATTTAAGATTTTGTTTTTTATCTCAACTTTTTCCTCCTCCCTCCTTTTCTCCCCGCTCTCCCTTTGCCAACTCAAGCGATAGGAAAAACTTTAGCAGTTGCCCAAGTCCGAGCGCGATAGACAGAGCACATGAGTTGAGAACTGAGAAGGAGAGAGAGCGAGCGAGTGTGTTGGAGGGTGGTGGAGCACACGAGTGTGTGTGTGTGTGTGCGGTTTAATCTCATTCTGTTGACTCAGTTTTATACATTTTTCCTCTGCCCTGTTTTCTTTCTTTCTTCGTTCCCCGCCCAACTGCTCTGCGGCGGCTCCGCTCAATTGCCAGCGAGCTTTTCATTATCACCACACACGCTCCCTCCCTCTCCCTGTCTCTGTCTCTCTCTCTTTCGGTCCCTCTCACTCATTGCTAAATCAATGAACTTAAAAGTAAGAGCTCCGGGCTCTGGTTTTGCGGCTGGGATTTGCGAGAAACTTCTTAGTTTGATTATTTTCGCGTTCGATGTGAGGTCGGAGATTTTTAATGGAAACTATTCCCGACCGAAGGGAGTCCGGTTCCACAGGACCAATAGCCATCGGATTAGGGGCCAAACATCCGCAGAAACTTCCGCCGGCTGCCTTCGAGGCGCGCGACGTTCGGAATCGAGCTCGAGCCCGCTGCAATGGGGTCCTTCGAGGGAAGTGGGATCGGGATCAGGATATTCAAAGGATTCAGGGGTCGGAATTGTCGTTGGTCAGAGAAAACTACTCACGTGACTTCGCCTACGATTGCATTGGTGTGAGTTTGCCTCTTACCTGAAAGGAGAGAAAATCGAAGGCAAATTTAGTAGGTAGAAGGTGATTTATTGTAAATAAAGTTACTGCAATAGAGACAGCCGAAATCAAAAGAGATGAAAGGCCGTGGTCTGAGCGCAAACAGGCAAATGACAGCGTAATACTTTTTGCTTAAACTCAGCGAATCCTCCCAGTCTCCGGAGCAAATCCTTAATCCTCAAGCGAAAAGTTTCTACGGAAATTCACTTAATGTCCGCGCTTTTCCGCATCCCCCGGTTCTCTTTCGTCCATCCTCCACCCCTCGGCTCCCCGTCCCTCTTGTCGTGGCCCCTTCGGCGAGGCTCCCCTCATGTCGTTGCCGTCTGCGTGCAGCGACCCACGCACAGAATCCATTTGTTACATGGCGAAATCTCGTGAATCAGCGGGAGCTGCTCGCCCCGCCATGACCTCCAACGACCCCCCCCCCCCCCTCCGGTTCCGCTCGACGCCACCCCCTCCCTGCGCAAACGACCCAACCGATGGCAGCTCTCGGTCCAATTAGGAAAATTCGCACATCATTAAGAGAGAATTAACAATTAATTCGCTGCAGCAAATGGCGTCCCGAAACCGGCGAAGCCCTGGGGGCGAAGAGGGGGGGGGGGGGGAGTGAGGAAAGAGAGGGCGAGATGGAGGCAGGGAGTCTGCTCTCCCCAATCAGGCAAATGCGAACGGCGCGCGGATGTTTTTTGTTTATCGCATCGATCTCGGCGGGAGGAATTCATCATCCCTGCGGCGGGCGCTTGGCGACGGGGGAGGGGGGCCATGGTGGCGGGAGAGAGTGGGCAAACGGAACCCCAGCTCGGGGGCCGTGGATGACTCAAGTGAACGGCGGCGCGCGAAAAACGCGGATAAAGGATGTGCAATCAAGGCAACAACGGCGGACGGCCGAACCGATAGACGATGGATGGAGGACGAGTAGATGGGTGGATGGACGGATGGGTGGATGGTTGTGCGGAGTGATGGAGCGAGTGGAGGACGCAACAAGGGAAACTAATTAAAAAGATGAAGAGCCCTTCGGGAGCGGCTGGGTGGGGTTTGGGTTCTTCCGGATTTTCCATATCCTTCGGCGCCGGGAAGTTGCAACTAAGCTTCCGCCGTTCTCGCACATCATTGTCTCGCAATTTTCTTCCTCTCCCTCCCCCCCTCTCTCTCTCAGTCGGTGTCCCTCCCTCGGCCCCGCGAGTTCGTTGCTCCGCCTGGTTCGGTGTCTGAGGTTCAGCTGCCGTAATCGCGAGCTTCCGCTGTGTCAATATGACCCGGGAAAATATTTATCTTACAGCTTTTTCGCACCCTCTCCCTCGCCCTATCTCTTTCTCACTGGCCTTCTCCTTCTCCATCTCTTTCACTCATTCCCTTGCTCTTCTGGACTTGTCCTTTGAAAGTCGCTGTCGTTCATTAGAGAATGTGAGCAAAAGGCAGGCGATGGCAGCCGGGAGAGCGAGAGCGAGTGGCAGGAGGGTTAGAGAAAGAGAGGGAGAAACTGAGATGAAGAGAGAGAGAGAGAGAGCGATCGAGTAATTCGCACTCTTGTTTGTTGTTCCTTCAGATTTTCCTTCAACACTTGTGACTTTGCTGCCGACAGCTGTGAAGTTTTTCTCAAGTTTGTCCCTCAACTTCTCGGCCGTCTCCCGCCGCCGTCGCCCATCCTCTCTCTCCCTTCGTCCGCTCCCCTATCGCTCCCCCCTTTTCACCGCCTCTCCCTCCAGTGTTGCGGTTCTGTCGCCGCGCTCTGCCTCCTTCAACCCTAGCAGGAATAACTTTCTGTCATTTCTTCCAACGCAAAGTTCTTAATTTTCTTTGTCCCGCTCCCGCTCCCCTTCTGCGAGCGATTTTTTATACCCTCTCCTACGGGTCTCCTCTGGTCGTCCGCTGCTTCCTCTTCTTCGATACGCGATCCGCTCCAAAGAATAGTTTCCATTGTTTCTTCGTCATGTTGCTGACTCCGGCTCGGCTCGGGTCGCCGCCGCTGCTGCTGTTGGTGATGGCAGCAGCATCGCCGTTGCTGTCGCTGTTTCTGCCGTTGTTGCTGCTGTTGGCGGCGGTGTTGGATGGCATTGTGTACGTGCTGGGTGTCTGTGTGTGCCGTGCTTGTGTGGTTGTTGTGCACAGGCGCCTTGGTCGGTGGCTCCCGAGTCGTCGCCTGGTTTATGAAAGCTGTCAAATAGTTTCGTTTCGTTCGTTTCCCGCCTCGCCCCAGCGTCTCGAATTTCCCTCCGAACAATAAATAAAATTCCTCCCCAGCAACGTGCCAGCCAACGTCTGCTGCTGCTGCTGCTGCCCCTGCTCTTCTTGCCATTGTTTCTACTCGTCTTGCCGCTGTTGCTGTCGGTGCTGCTGTTGGTGGGTTTAAAATTGGATTCCGGCGATATTTGATAAGTTGCCCTGCATGCTCGTGAAGGGCGGTGTCGGTGGGCGGGGCCGGTGGGCGTGGATTATGAAGCTCCAGAGACCGCTCGTGCGTCTCCGGTGTCGGCCACGCGGCGATTATGCGGATGCTCCCGATAAGGACGGCCTGACGGCTCCTGGGGACGGGCCGGGAACCCCTCAGGAGGGCGCACGCTCTCCCTCTCTCGCTCTCTGCCTTACCCTCTCCGTCCCGATGTTTCATCGAGCGCTTGACCGGCCCGGCATCAGCTGCATTTGCGCGTTAATCGTCAGAGTTCGGTCCGGGATCCTTAAAAAGACCGACTGCCTTTAAAAATCACGTCTTCTCTCTCGCTTTGTGGAAAATCTCGGTTCGCTCTGCTTCCGTTTTCCATTCTTCATCGACTGGGCAGGAATTAAATTCATAAAATTAAAAATCAATAAATCACAGCTTGCAGCACAAACATTTCGCGGCTTCCGATGGAGCAACAACAATCCCAGAGGCAGCAGCACAACGCACAGCAGCAGCGAGAGCAACAACCAGGCGGCAGTAGCGACGACAACACGGCTCGAAGCCAATCCAGCGGCAACAATGGCAGCAACAACAACAATGCCACCGTCATCAGCGGGGAGTCGCGACGTGGCTCGGCTGGGCTGGGCTGGAGTGGAGTCGAAGCGAAGCGAGTGGGGTCGCGTCGAGTGCGGCGTGCGGATGGCAGCGAGTGCAGCAGACACGTCGATGAGTCGCACTTGACGGCGCAACAACAGACACAACGACAACGACAACAACAACAAAAACACGCTCGACTGCACCATCGAACAAGAACAATAGCAAAAACCTCGGCGACTTGTTGTAGTTGGGCCGCTCGTTATTGTCGTTGTTGGAGCGATTTTTGTTGTAGTGCTTTTGTTGCTGCCGTGATTCGCGTTGTTGCAGCGATTTTCGTTGTTGTCGCTGTGTCGACTGTGTTGCTGTTGCTGTGGCTGTGGTTGTCGCTGACGCGGGCGGGCCCTCGCATGACGCCAGCAGATTTCGAGATTATGTTTGATGCATGAATTGGTTATAGTCTGCGGTCCTGTTCGTCCCTGCATGCGTCAATGCACCTGCACACATATCCAGATACCTGCATTCGTACATAGGCATAAATACATACAAGAGCAGCACAGACTGCCGGACAGACGGACACAGGAAGGGGCGCCTGAGGCAAAACAAACACCAGGCCAGAGTCCGCGATCGGGCGCCCACCCGGGATGACAGCCGGGGAGGCGCCACAGGGACCGCCGGGTAGGTGGGCAGACGAACAGACAGACAGACAGACCTAGTCAGACAGATCTACGGAGCGGCAGCCCGGCCGATGGACAGCGCGGCAGACGGGCAGGAGACGCTCGTGTCGGGATTTAAATGCCTGAAATTGAATTTCCACATGCCAGCTTCCAATTTCCGTCGCTTCGGCGCTTGCAACGGGCTCCTCGGGAAGAACTTCTGATTGGATTCGCGGCTCTGGGGCTCAGCGTGGGGGTCGCTGGGCGAAGGGGGCGAAGGACAGAGACCGAGGCAGAGGCAGCGACCCCAACATGCAGAAGACGATGCCTTTGGAGTCGCCGAGCCCCACACCGAAAGACGTCGTTAGGGCAGCGAAAGGCCAGCAAATAAATTGAATTTCCATGGAGTCCCCACCAAAGGCGGCCGGTGTCCAGCCATAAAAGGCTCCCGCTGCGTGTCATCCGCCGGCGATAAAAACATAATGGGATCCTGCACGAGGCGGGCCGAGTCGTCGGACAGACAGCAGGCAATTAAAACCATAAACAATTCATCAGGCCCACGAACCGCGGTCGAGCCAGGGCCAGCGAGAGAGGGCGGTGGACGGGAGCGGTTGGAAGAACCCGATCTACG